>CM042137.1:78652657-78735157 GCA_023376005.1 Doryteuthis pealeii
GTGTGTGCGCACAAATGTAAATGTGTGTATATATCTCCCTAATATGTTTATATAAATGTCACATACATACGTGCATTTATACTTGTATAAATATGCACCACACCCTTCCACACACAAACGCACATATATATGTATGTATATATATACAGACATATATATATATATATATATATAGTAAATACACAGAAACACACATAGACGGACACACACACACACACATAAGTATGTGGGTATACGCGAACACGTGTGTACGGAATATTGAAAAATAAACTACTTAAAAGACTATTCCAATGAGAGAAGTAATAAGAAGGTCTCTAGTCTCTCTCCGAGATATAGCTACTTTCAATTGACAATTTCATAAGAAACATGTATCTATCCCCACATACATATTACACGTACTGATATCTCAATATATATATATATATATATATATATATATATATATATATATGTGTGTGTGTGTGTGTGTGTGTGTGTGTGTTGGTGTGGTGGAGTGGGGTCCCTAAATAGTGATAAAAGTTTACAATCGAGTTTTACACACTTAGACACACTCACACATACACACACACACACGCACATATTTATATATATATATATTTATATGCATATGTGTGTGTGCGTGTGCGTGTGTGTGTGCGTGTGTGTGTGCGTGTGTGTATGTATGGTTGTGTGTGGTGTTGCCTAAATAGTGATAAAAGTTTACAATCGAGTTTTACACACATAAACACACACACACACACGCACACACGTATATATATATATACATATATATATATATATATATATATATGTGTGTGTGTGTGTGTGTGTGTGTGTGTGTGTGTGTAGGTATGTGTGTGTGCGTAGGTATGTGTGCGTAGTTATGCACCATTTCCTAAATGCATATGTTGAAGAAATTAACCTTGGTATATAGAATGAAAACAAAAGTAATATGAAACATTTTTTTAAATATATAAAAAAAATTATCTGCACAATTTCATAGAGCCGACATTCCAAGACAATATTGGAGTTCACAAAGCAAGTCTGAAACAACGGCAAAAAAAAAAAAAAACTAGAACAATACGAAGAGAGAAGAACAAAAGAAAAGTAAGCGAAACACTCTTTCAACTTCCCTTCCGGCAAAATATTAGATGCATACCAAAATGCACTGAGCATCTCTTCTTCCGAGCATAATCGTTGGGAGTTAAAGGAGTTGGGAAAGGGAAGTAAGCTGGAAATATTTGAGAAGAAGAAGAAGAAGAAGAAGAAGAAGAAGAAGAAGAAGAAGAAGAAGAAGAAGAAGAAGAAATGGGTAAAGATGAAAACAATGCTAGGCAACAATACAATCCAGAAGTAATGATTATAGAGTTAAAATTCGGGCACGATTCCATTTTCGTGTACCTTCAAAGTGAACATAACTTTAAATGTCAAGGAGCCGTGAATTTATTTTTCACAAAATTATAGCTATAACTACACTGAAAAGATTTCCCTCCTTCCTGGCGTAATGTCCCCGGCGTTTTTATTAGCTCGCTGTATGGGATATACATTCGTATTTTGTCCCGAATCCAAAAGATAATATTTGTCAATTTGCGTAGTACCATTAGATATGATTATTTTATGCCCAGAGGTTAAAGGAATCTTGTGAATTTTGCGTACATTGAATGTACGTATTTCCATTTTTGCGTAGTCGTATCTTGAGAGATTTTTGCACAATTTTAAAACAGATCTATTTGATCCAGAGATGGGACCATATCAAATCTTACCACTCTGGGTCAGAGTTGGCCTGGGAGTAATGGTAATGAAATGAGAATCTGCACTCTACAGAACTCTGCAAGTGTAAAAAAAACTGGAACCTCACCATCTAATGAAGTTTACTGTCAGAAGCAGGATGCTTATATATACATATATATATATATATATATATATATATATATATATATATATATATATATATATATAATGGTGATATTATGATTTCACACTCATAACTTAAAGTTTCTTGGTAATCCAATCATCAGATGAGAAGTGGTTGAGATGTCAAAAACCATATATATATATGCCAAGTCCTCCACACGAGCAGAATGTGACACAAGCTCAATAATTTCTCAAGAGGAGTTTAACAGCTTTAAATTCAGAGTTTTCCTTCTCCTAGACTAGTTACCTAGCTAAGGTTAAAGCGCTCAGCCCGTGCTACTATTTACCCTTTGCTGAACGGAGAGTAGTTGGATGTATACTTCCCCCAACAGTCTTAGCTCTATACGAAGTGTTAAGTATCTGGTCGGCATACTTAGTTCCAGATGTAATAAGTAAGTAAGCAAGCCAATAAGAATCCGGTGTTAGGGTATTCTTTGTAAGTCCGTCGTCCAAGATAATCTAAGTATCAATGACATAAGCTCAGAATGGGGTCTATTAATACAGCAGAAGCAGCAGCAGCAGTGCCAGTGATTGGACAATAGAAATGCCTTCGGTGGTCACGTGGTAGTCAACGGGTCTATATTTAGGAGTGACCGTTTGCCTCATGCCTTATATCTAAAATAATTCAACATGAAGTACAAACAGCCCCGTCCAGAATTTGAATTTGTGTCGACGAGTCCATTTCCTACGACTCTAAACATTACACCACGCATCTCGATTAGGATGCTTTTAAGTTGATTATCAACGATGATACAGATACAAATTTAGAAGTATTTATTTCATATATTTAACGAGGTATTTGATTCTTTATTTTTCATTGTGTATTGATGATTTAATTACTGTATTTCCTGTCTCATACGACGCATTTTTCCTAAAAAAGCTCTCAAAATGATTGTTGCATACTGGAGTGTTCACGGTACCAGATCCATATATGTTGTATACACTTTTCTTACTTCTTACTTCTAGTCCTCTTTTCTTCTGGGCGGCTTTGCTATTATGATCGTCTATCATCTTGGTCTGGTCTAGTGTCTAGTGTTGACTTTCTTGGGGACCTCGGGTCTGGTTTCTGTTAGGGATTTCTCCTTATCAGAAGCCCTGTGTCCTTGTTAGTTTTTAGTGAACACAAGACTTCGATTTTCTTTTAATGTTCTTTATTCGGTAGATCCCCAACCCAGACATAACATAGCGCGTGTATGCAGAGTTACAGTTTCAGACAGAGCATCAGGCCGACTGCTCTGTCTGACGTCTAACTGCCAACTGGGGACACTTCACATATTTGGCGGGCTTTTGTAATTTTCCATTGAAGGACCCGGCCATGTATGAAAGGGGTCATCCCCTCAGAATTACAGGGATTGATAATAATCTTATGCATCCGCATAGATTATGTAACATGATTCCAACGACTTAACACTTGAAGTTTAAGTTGTACGAAGAGGTTTGTCTTCCCCCAAGATACAAACAATCGCAGATCACAATTTATGGTCCCATTTATTGGTTCAAATAAATCTGTTGGGGATAAAGAAGTGTTTTCTTGCTTAAAATTGTGAAGATCTATTTTGTACAGTATATAATTGGAGATTTATGATTTCTATTGAAACATTACATATAAAAACTGACACTATTAAGTATTATTTATTACGAAAGCGGCCAGTTTAGCTCAGTCGATAGAATATCCGCCCATTAATCGTTACGCATAGCATGAGTAACACGGTTTGGGTATTCTGATCTGTGCGGTAAAGCAACTGGTAGCTAATGTTAAGAGTGGTGCTCTACCTCAGCCAAAATATTCTCCCTGATCTAGTGCTAATGCAATGCTGATATACTCCCTCGCTGTCCGGCTGATACCGACAATAGGCCACTCCGCCGACCACTTTTATTACCAAATACTGCCGCATTGAAAAAGTGATTTTGAAACAATTCACATTCACATTAATACATAGGCGCTTAAAATATGAATTCTGTAACTAATCAGGAAGTTGTTATCAGCTTAAAACAATTGGGAATTACATTAAGTGCTTGCAAATGATAAGCATTTGATAGGAATACATACATCCATATACTTGTGAACAAATTTAGGCGTTCCATCGTGGTGTAATTGTTAGCAAGTTAGTCTCGCAAGATCTATTACTAGAGCATAACAAGTTCGATCCTTGGTCGATGCTAAATACTGGCGACCTTGAGTCACGCCCTACCTGGTAGAGTACGTGTAAGATTATTTGTAATAGATAAGAATAGTCGAAACTATATGACTGTGTGCAAATTATTTATATTAGAATAGTTATTAAACGCTATAATATCAAAATGATTATCATCATTAGTTACTCGAAAACATATGACTGCTTTCTAAAGACTGATTTCAGTATTAAACAACACAGCAAGTGTTGACATGCGATAAAACCTACTTTATATACACATTTCAGAATATTTTAAGTTTTGCGAAACGCTAATGATGATAAAAAAGAAAGAAAGAACTTTGCTTTGGTAATATTTTTGTTTTGAATTATATATATATATATATATATATATATATATATATATATATATATATATATATACAGGGTGTTCGGGATAGATCTGACATATTTATATTTAGTTATCTTCTCCGTAGGTTGGAGGTATTGACACACACACTACGCATCATTTATAAGCTTGGACCCTTCTTCAATCACATACGTGATGACAGATAGAGTTTTTGACGAGAACCCAACTGAATCATGGAAGAGAATAATTTGTATCATGATGATCTGCGCCGGACATCAAAATTAGGTGATTATGGTTGCTGCCCAATGCTTCCTGAACACTGTATAAACAATTAGGCATAAACTGGAGAATTGGAGTGGAGACTACGAGGCTGTGGCTAGAAGAAACTAACATAAAAGACGATCTGATTGCGTTCGTACAGCATAATTCCTCGACAATCTGTAGAAAAATGTGTTGTAGAACCCTCAAATGGAGTTGCTAAACACTGTAGGCAAGCCTTGAATAAGAAAGGAAGCCGATGGTAGGCCATATGTATGGAAATAGGATTCGGCCCCCTGCCACACCTCTGGGAAAAGTCAAAAATTGTTGTCGTTGAATTTTTACGAGTATACAAATCCCACTGTTTGGCCTCCGAACTCCCCAGATCTTAACCCCATGGATTATTATACATGTGGCGCTGTTGAGAAAGACACCAATCACCGTGCCAGTGCTACAAAAGCCCAGGTAATCGACAGAGTTAAGGTAGTTTTTGAGACCCTTCCCAGGGAAACTGTAACATCAGCTTACTCAAGGTTCCGAAGCAGGATGGAAGGTGGGATCGAGGCTAATGGTGGTTATTTTTAGTGGAACTTGTTGACAGTAGTGTAATTCCCGTGCCTGTTTAATCTCTTTACAACCCATAACATTTTGTAGTTACCAAGCACTTTTTCTTTTTACTTATGAAACTGTCAAATATCTTCCGAAAACCCTATATATATATATATATATATATATATATTATATATTATATATATATATATTACTATTAAAAAATTGATCGAGAAAACTGTAAGTCAAGCATTAGCTGAATGTGTTCACTGGTGTTTTTTGTCAACGTTGAACAGCTGATCTTCAATAACAGTTGCCAACCTAAAAAAAATAAAATCATTCTCATCATTTTTTGTACAGATCTATTATTTTGGGAATTTATTAAAGGTTTGATCAATTTAGCTTACAGGTTTTAGAGTGTTTAAATTATCTGTGTTCACACGTGTTCAGTGTCAACGTTGATCAATAAAAAATTGATTTTCAATAACAGTTGTCAACCTGAAAAATAAAATTATTCTCATTATTTTTCTAGAGTTTACCGATATCTCAAATCAATTATACCTCCTTCTAAATATGAATCCTATGCGAATCCGTTATCTTATATGGGATTTCTCAACGAAGGCCATGAGATTTCGGTAGGCCAAATTTGAAAAATGGGTGCTACAAGGAGCCAAAATGGGCTACAGAAATTTTAGGTTCCATAAAATATATATATGGAGATCTTGAAATTAATAATTATTAATTGAAATAAATGATTAGATTTATTTAGTTAAAATGTTACATTGATCTAAGCCACTTAACAAGGATATTTATTTATTGTATTCTTTTAAATTGATCTGTACATAGTAACCACGTTTAGTTTTCTATTTTTTGAAATTTAAAAATACTAATCTATTCTTTAAATCTATGTTTCTCAATTGGGGCCATGATATTTGGGGGCACAAAGTACTCGCATTGTGTTGAGGGTTCATGGCCAAAAAAGGGTTGAGAAATACTGATGT
The DNA here is from genome assembly GCA_023376005.1 of Doryteuthis pealeii. Classification (NCBI taxonomy): domain Eukaryota; kingdom Metazoa; phylum Mollusca; class Cephalopoda; order Myopsida; family Loliginidae; genus Doryteuthis; species Doryteuthis pealeii. The sequence continues at coordinate 78,658,840 of CM042137.1, forward strand.
AACAGGGCATCCAATAAGCATTACCGCCCCAGGTCAAACTTGATCGGGGAGTAAGGGCAATGAAATATTAAATTCACTTATTTTCTACCATGGTCGTCATCATGTAACCTTCTCGGACGTGTTGGAATCTTTTCAGGATTTTCATTCATCGTCTCGGGTCATATGTCTCCGTAGGGTTCTCAATTTTCCCTTTCAAATTTTTCTTAATCCCGTTTGAAAAAATGCGGTTCTCTCCGTTTTCACGTTTGATAAATTCCATTTTTTCCATATTTGAAGTATTTTATGAGAAAATCGCAATAAGATATGCCATAATTATTATATAAGCTGTAAACAAAAAGATAATTCAAAGTTTTATAACATTAAAAAAAAACAGAAAATACCTAGAAAGTTTTGGAACTGTTAAAATCCAAGTTCAAAAGTGAATTATGTGTAAAAAATATATAACACTTCGAAGTTTTAATTGTCTTCTGTTTCAACTGAGATTTTTTTTTTATCAAATGAGTTTTTTTATTTGATGTGATCTTTGATTGTGTCAACCCTAAAAATATCAACACTATGGAGACAGAATTTTCAAAATAAAACATTTTCCTCTTCATAAAAGTCATTAGAAAATCGCTCTACTCTGGTATAGCACAAACTTTAGATACTTGGGTCATTTTTTTAGAGAAGCAGCTCCAACTTTTGAGGCTGAGTATGATTCACTGTATTGATTTGATTCAGCCCTTTTGTCATGTTGTAAACTTATTCATACAACTGATTTTGAAAAATAAATTTTAAAAAATATAAAGAATGCTCATTGATAGTTAATGTTATTGAAGTAGTTTTTGTTCAATATAAATTTGTTTACAATGGTGAGGATAATGCAATGATGAAGAATCCCTGAGTGATGTTAAGCTTCAAATTAGACAAGCCAATTATTGTGTTTGGATATTTTCGTATTTGTAAAATGTATGGTCACGTGATATCATTTACTTTTCTTTCGTCATATTCATAAAATAAGGTTATACATTGTTTAGAATAATTTACTTGTAAATTTTGTGAAAATCAAACAAGCCTCGAAGAAATGAATTTGTTAAACTTTGTTTTATCTTCGTATCTCCCCCTTCCCATCCTTTATCCAAATTATTGTCTGTCCTTCCATTTCCAACTTAGCAAATGATACTAAGACTTACTTTTATCTGCATTCCAACATTACAGTTTCTTAAAATAAAATTTGAAGTATTTAATAATATTCAATAAAAACTGACAGAAATTGGCAAAATTTTATAGAAATTGAAGTATTTAATAATATTTAATAAAATTGCTGTATTTTATGATAGTCTCGTCAAAAATGTTCTCCGAAAATCTGCGATCCACTTTTCTTTTTTTTATGTAAAATCTTATACTCTTAATTATTTTTCGGACCTTAAAACGAAAAATAACTAATATTTATGAAATCAAATTCAAAAAATAAAAATAACTAGGTTATGTTATTATGTTCTATTCATTAAAATCTCTAACAACAATTATTAAGTTTTGAAAGTATTAAAACAAGAAAATTGAAAAGAAATCATTTGATTAATTCTTATTTATTATTGAAAATTACATTAAAAATCCCAGATTCCGTTTCAGATTAACAATTCCGCGATTCAGTCCGCTATTCCGTGATTGCGAAAAAATGGTTTCCCTATTTTCGTATCCATCTTTATTCTTGACTTCACACACCTCAGAGGTCCTGAAACTGATGATATTTAGTATTATATACAGAACATCCCCTATTTTAGAATGTGCCTACACTCAGCTGAGGGTTCTAGGACCAAGTAGAATTAGGTATATAAATGGTAATACTATTTAAAATGATTAATAATAAATAATTTACTGAGCTATTCTAGTTAAAAATAAACGTCCAAGAGTCTTTAAGCATGCAAATAAAGGATTTACCCGCACAGTGTTCGATTAGTTAGATTTGGGCTAATTTCATTAATAAAAAGCAATTGTATATTAATCCACCGACTAAGAAATATAAATAAAGATAGGGAGAAAGAAATAGATAATACCTCAGGGTAATAGAAAATATTTAACACGCACACACACACACACACACACACAGACACACAGGCACACACATATTTTAAGGAGTAAGACAGGATTGGAAGGGGAGGTAAATACGATAATGTACAGACATATTTTATTGTAGTCAGATGAACATATACATAGAGAGAATAGAGAATAGATATAAGGAAATTACGAAAAAATGGGGAGACAGGAAGATGGAATGAAGGGATGAAGGAAGCATGGGGGATGCCTGAAGTATAGTTTTGTTCAACCGATTTTTGTGAAGTTAATGAAGCGTTTCGTAAAAGCAGTTTTCGTTTTGTTCATAATTAGTGCCGCTTAGAAATAACATTTTTAAAAAGACGACGACCATCTCAGTCTTCTTCTACAGGATATTGAACAATGTGGCCCAAAGGGTTGTTACAGAAAAACTTAGAAAAGGCACACACACAACACACACACACACACACACACACACACACACACACACACACACACACACACACACACACACACACATATATATATATATATATGTATGAATAATAGACAACTTAATCAGAGAGAAGTGTGCAAAACCGTTTCGGGGCCAATCTCTCGACGTTTAAAAAAAGCAACACCGGCGCATCCTCACTAATATGAGGACCCTTCACATTATAATACATCGACCGCACGTGGGACGGTCATCAACATATATATATATATATATATATATATATATATACGTGTGCAAGTACTTACCAACCAAAAATGTTTCGACATTATCACATTGTTATATATCTTGATCAGCTATACACAGGTGTTTATATGAATTTATATTTTATAATTTTAAAAAATAATCACTCGTAACATGTTTTTATATCCCCTCGTATACAGATATGTGAAAGCGAAAGCAGAAGACATACGTATAAACAGACCAGTTTACCTATACATTTATTGTGATAAACAGAATGTTTCTAGCTCACACGCACTAACACACACGCATGTACATACCTACACCCATATATATATATATATATATATATATGAAATAATGGAACTTAATACGACAGTGTGAATTTGATATATTGAAAAAACAAAAGATGTTTATAAATGCATGGGATCATCAGGAGAGATGAAACGGTTTGCACATTCTCTCCTGATGATCCCATGCATTTGTAAACATCTTTTGTTTTTCAATATATCAAATTCACACACACACACACACATATATATATATATAGTGTGTGTGTGTGTGTGTGTGTGTGTGTCGTCTATAATTTTTCTGCTATTGAAAAAATGGATCAGTCACAATTGATATGCAATTGATTATAGCAGGTTTGTAATTGAATGTTATAAATTAAAAATTGGTAAAATACTGGCCATCAGAGTAGTTAAAAATAGGGGTGGGCAAACGACTACTTTTTTCCTAAATACTGAGTAAGACGAGTATTTTCTATGGCCATTTTTGCTGCTCATTCCTATTACCCTAGAATATCATTTCAGGTTAGTTCCGTAATGGTTTTCAAAATAGCAGCTGGAAATCCTTTTTTTTTCTTTAAGAAAACGAAATATATGGCTTACTAATGGTGTAATATCTATAATCACAAGTTATCTCGGTCACTCAATAGGAAAATACATTCCTTTTATTGAAAAATATGTAAAATATAATAAGATTAGTGATATTTTTCCGTAGATATCACCGATTACACAGTTAAGTTCACCATTTTTAACTTCCACACATAAGAATTGAATTTTCCATATAAGTTAATCACTTAAATTACAGATTTAATTCGGGATTCAAATATAGCAAAATTGGGATTCACATTCTAAGTTTGTGAGGAGTGCATACTGTTGTGTGTCTCTATCACCATTATCATCTTGTCAGAAGTCTTTTACCTCCAAAAGTTTATTTTTAACAGCAACAATAATGTTCTCCATTACTGCAGCTTCCAGCTTTTCAATCTCATTTGGTTCATCGTCGCGTTTTACATACTTTAATTCCTTGAGAACAATTAATTTGGGTTCAAAGAAAACTATCTTTCCCCGTCTCGTTTCTGTCAAGTAGCATGTCACCGGTAGCTGTTTCATAAATCCCCGGAAAGTACATCATTGGGAATATGATGATGTCTGCCATCATCCTGTAGATTTCCGAGCATGGTCAAACCAGTCATTCTGAATGAATGCAAGCTCCAACTTGTTCCTGTTGATATCAACTATAAAAAACAACAACTTGTATATGCTACTGATGTGCCACTAATAACTTTGCCAAGTCAACAATGCGTACAAATATGTTTGATAAAATGCGTTTGATCCCTCATACTTAACATTGTTTCTTTCCATCTACTTTATATGATCCTTATATAATGTAACAGAGTGTGCTGCATGATTTAAAAAAGTAATTTATCAATAGCAATAACTCCAATGTATAAGCATAAGTTCCAGGCGAATAGAAAGCTTTCTCACCGGTAGTGACCAATAACAATGTTTGAATCCCGATCTTCTGCACAGTGTCTTTGAAAATTTTGTCTATGGCATGGTCAACACACAATATGATATGAGCACAATATCTTAGTTGTTTATCATAGTCTATTACTAGGTTATGAAGCAATACTTTGCAGTCAGTTGTCATCATGAATAAATGTCCACCGTTAATCAAATATCACATTGGAGACATTGGTAAAAATTCTGCAAAATTCATTTGGGGAAGATGTGAATTCTGACCAAACAATGAATCACAAGCTCATTGAATGATCTGTGTCTATTCCTAACTTTTACATCTGGAAATGCAAGAGCACAACAGGTGGCGGAATCATTTTCGCAACCTGTAAAGAACAAAGGTTTCTATCCATAAATAGATTTTTTTTCTGTAGGTTGCTCATTGTTCTGGAAATTACATATTCTTTCACAGTTTTCATCTAAAAAAGATATCAATACATCTTTCATCATTAATTGATCTAGTTCTAAATGCTCTGTTAAAAGACGCTTCTTCTTTGCATCCCTATCTAATCTTTATGAACTTTGTTGATGCAGACTGCTTTATAAGCTCTGAAACAGTTCCATCTCATTAATGGCTGATGCATTTTGCATACCAAACCTAGCTTTTGGGTTAAGTACTACAGTTTTAAGCATGAATCATTGAATGTTTACAATATCTTTCACTCTATTAGCAAATACTTTTACATTTAGTGAGTACACAATTTCGTCTATTCGGTCATGCCTTAGTTTATTTGCAACAATATTGCTAACTTGATCCCTGCTTAAAGAATGTTTCCATTTTTCTCTTGTACACAAATACAGCATTCAACCAATCATCAGAGTCCCAGGAGATAATTTTCATGGTGGTTTGAATTCCTTAATCCCCTTGTATGTAAAACCAAACAGTTATTTCATGCTTTCACTTCTTCATTTTCTTTCTGCCATTTTAGACTTGGCTACTAATACAGGGAACTGCTTAAAATGATTGTATTGCCTGAGGACAGGATTCTAGTAGCTGAGCAATCTAAGTTGTCCCATAACATACGCCGCTCCACTTCGATTGATTTTTTGGATATTATATCGACCGTATTCTTCAAATTGATTTTATGGCAAACAGCCACCGATTTTCATCATATGTGTAGGTGTGGTCAGTCTCCAATATTTATTAATAAACATGCAGATAATGAAAATTACCTATGCAAATTTATTAGTATACATGAAGTTAATGAAAATTATTTCTTAAACAAATCATATACATAAAAAGCAAGATTCGACATTAGATAATCCACAAGATTGATATGCCATTAAACCAAACAACCACTGAAACTTCGATAAGTATCGAGACTAGTTTTATCATCTAAAAACACTGGCACCGATTCGTCTAGACGTCTAGACATTATTACTTTCTTATATGATTTGTTTAAATATTATAATTTAGTTTTTGTTTCAATTCTCAGTATCGATAGTTTTTAATCCAATCTCGTATGAAATTACCGAGTTCGATTATCATAATGGAATCGACGAACCCAATCGACGAAATCGAGTTCAAATCTTGGTAAAGACTTTATTCATCTGGTATATGTTCTTTTGGGAAAGGCGTGAAACAATTTTTTCCATGATCTGATCCGATATTTCTTATTGATACTGCTAACATGCTACTTGATGCATATTTTTGGGAGAAAATATCACCAAGTAATCCTACTAGTAAAATGCAACCTATTCCATATTCTGGGGAAGAAACATCAAGTAACCCTATATCTGGCATGCAAGATATTTCATATTTTGGGACAAGACATCATCAAGTAAACCTACTGCTAGAATGTAACAAACTGCATCTTTTTGTAGGGTATATTCCCCCAAATACTAGCTGGAAATTGTATTCATAGCCAGCATTACACTTTCCCATATATATTTCATTTGCTTTACATAGAGGATCTTTGTTTTTTAATTGTTAGCCATGTAAGCCTTTCAATAAAACAGATAATGAACCGTTAACACTTCCACTTGTCCAAAAATGTATAGCTCCTTGCATCCCATATTTTACTGGTCTCTGTCTCTCTGATATATGTTAAAATATATAAAATGCTGCTGAGCCTCGTTGTTTGATATTCTGGATTATACATAACCTAGTACCGCAAAAATTAATGTTGGATTACTCTCATCATAAGCCATAAACAACTTCTTGTCTGAATATATAAACATCGATACTGTATTCTGGGGGAAATGAGAAGCCTTACTCATGTGGACTATTAGCTGATTCTGGATTTAATGCTGAAGTGATTGAGTAATATTTCTCGACTCGGAATTTGATACAAGCATATGTGAGTTAACAGGAACTTTTTTACAAATTTATTCTATATATTGTTCTTTAATATGTCACACCTTGCAACAATCTCCCCATAATATATACCGATTTTTCTTTCCTAATTAAATTAGCTGATTCCCATATTTTGGGAAATACAGCTTACATCTTGATAGTTTTCTTACACACCTTATATATATATATATATATATATATATATATATATATATATATATATATATATATATATATCTTATTATAATGGAGATTGTGTGTTTTTCAGTCTGTAACCGAAACTATATTACTACTCAAGTCACAATTCCCTTAGTTATTGACGCTACATTCTTCATGATTTTATTTTTATCTAAACCTCAATTATTAATAAAATTGTTTAACATTATTAATACTGTTGACCATATCTACATACTAATAATATGCAACTGTATTTATATATACAATAAAATAGCAGTTTACAGTGTGAACAGGAAGGCTAATTTGCATATTGATTTCAAAAATTTGATTTTAATAAATATGTGCTTAGTATTATTGATTTCTAATTGTTTGGCTTTATCTTAATGAATATGAGCAAAAATCTCGTGAATAAATCTTTTAAAAATCCATTAGCAAGAAGAAATACCTGTGAATTTATTCTTTACCTCCTATTTTAACTAAATAGTTAAATTTGGAAAATTTAGCAATGAAAGACAAGAATGATGGAAGAGTATGTTTCAGTTATTTTATCTTTCGATTATACCCGCCTCTGTTTCAAATCTTTTTATCTGCATTCTTATTTAGTTTCCTTGGCTTGTCTAATTTAATATAACATTTCATTAAATTAAACACTTGCACCCGGAGGGTGCATATATTTGCTAGTATATATAATGTGTTCGGATATATTTGACATATTTATATTTGGTTATTTTTCTCCGTAGGTTGGAGGTATTGACACACACTACGCATCGTTTAAAAGCTTGGACCCTTGTTCAATCATATACGTGATGATAGATAGGATCCACCTGAATCATGGAACAGAATAAATCCTATTATGTGATCTGCGCCGGCCATCAACATAAGGAGATTATGGTTGCTGCCCAATGCTCCCTGAACACTTTAAAAACGACCAGGCGTGAACTGGAGAATTGCAATGGATACTAGGAGGCTGTGGCTAGAGGAATGCAACATAACAGATGATCTGATTGCATTCGTACAACATAATTCCTCGAAAATCTGTAGACAAAAGTGTTGGAAGACCCTGGCATTGGAATTCGGCCTTTGTCACGTGAATTGAATGTTTCACTCTCTACCTTGAAGCTTGACACTCAATGAAGACCTTCGCTGCTACTCATACAAACGTCGCAGAGGTCACCTGCTCTCAGAAAAAAACGGTGAAAATCGTCTGACAAAGGGGGAGAAACTTTTGAGCTAAGGAAAATATCCTGCTGAACCACAAACAATCTGGTTCTTTTACCATGAGAAAAACTTTTACCAAGATCAAAAGCACAACACGCAGAATAACAGATGGCTTGCATACATTCCTCGTGTCATGCAGACTAAATTTCCCCAAACTGTGATGATTTTCGGATGTGTGTCCTTTGATGGTGATGTTATGCCTCCACATTTTTTCAGAAAGGGTATCAGGTTGAATTCAGATGCCTACGAGGAGTTGCTAAATACTGTAGTCAAGCACTGGATTAGAAGGGTAGCCAATGGTAGGCCACATGTATGGCAGCAGTATTCGGCCCCCTGCCACACCCCTAGGAAAAGTAAAAAATGGTTGGCGGCGAATTTTTACGACTACATTTGTCCCAATGTTTAGCTACCGATGTTAACACCATGGATTATTGTGTATGGGGCGGTGTTGGGAAAGACACCAATCGCCCTGCCAGTGCTACAAAAGCCCAGTTAATATATATAATTAAGATGTTTTTTGAGATCCTTCCCAGGGAAACTGTAACATCAGCTTACTCCAGGTTCCGGAGCAGGATTGAGGCTGTTAGCGACCCCAATGGTGGTTATTTTGAGCGAAACTTGTTGACAGTATTGTAAATCCCGTGCCTGTTGAATGTCTTTATAATCCATTGAATTTTCTAGTTAGCAAGCACTATATATATATATATATATATATATATATATATATATATATATATATCTTTAAGTAAATCCTAAGTAAACTTAGCTATTCTCCTTGCACACATATTAAGTAAAGAAAAAATAAATTTATTCTTTTTCATAAGCTTCTCCATTCGTCAAAGTTTTTATAGATTTTTACAGTTGTTTAAACAAGTGTGACAGAAATGATGCCACAAACAACCGACAGGTTTATGCAGTTAAAGTTTAACAACTACTATAAAACCTCCTTATATATATATATATATATATATATATATATATATATATATATATATATATATATATATATATATATATTATATATATTATATATATATATATATATATATATATATATATATATATATATATATATATATATATCTGTATGGTTGTCTGTACAACGTCCGAGCGCATGTCATCAAACTGATCATCTTTCGAAAATCTAGGGAACAACATTTTGAAAATTATTCCTCTATGGACTTACCTAAACAAATATTGGTCAGCATATCAACCGTTTTTTTTTACACTAGACAAAAGTGTGTGAGAAGTTAACCCGGCCTATTGAGAAGATAGACAATGTTGAAAAAAATGGATTTACTACGGATTTCCGAAATGAAGAAACCTCTGCTTAAACCCAGAACAGGCATTACCATTTTAACCTATTTGGAATCAACTGGAGTAAAATTGCTTTCTATCTGGTGTGATTCAAAGAGAATTGTTGATTAGGAATCGCTGGAACCTGGGGAAACCTATCGCAAAATGCTAGAGTAAGCAATTGGTTTGTCTACATTATGCATTGCGACAGGAGAAACTTTTATTTTAGGCAAGGGAGTTAATCGTTTTTTAGCAGGATGACAGCACCCATTTTCCTGTTACTAATACATACCGGATGGGAACTCATTCTACATGTGTCATATCATTTCTAAGAATTAATGAATGAATGAAAAATTAACAATGAAGAAAATTAGAAACAGAAAAGAAAGGAAGGAAGAAAGAAAAATGAATGAATGAACAAATGAATTAAAAGGTGACTGTAAAGAAACGGGAAATAGGGAATGAATAAATAAATTGATTAATAAACAATAAGCGCATGAATGAAACGGTAACGGTGAAGTAGTAAAAACATAGAAAGAAAGAAAAAAACAGAAAGAAGAAAATGAAAATTTGACAATGAAAATATATAAAAGAAAAATAAGGAAAAACAAAATAAGAATTAATGAAAAAGAGACAATGAAGAAATTAAAAAGAAACACAGAAGAAAAAAGAGAGAAAGAAGGACAATTTGACAGTGAAAGAAAATTAAGATAGAAGACAGAAAGACAAATGAATGAATCGGTGAAAAAAGAACGATGAAGAAATCAATAATATAAACGAAGGAATGATGAAAGAATAAAAAAGGGAAAGAATGAAAAAGGGAAGAAAAAAAGAAAAAAAAAGAAAAAAAAACTGAGAGTGGAAAAATATTAAAACAGAAGAAGGAAAAACAAAAGAAGGAATTAATGAAGAAATTACAATGAAGAAAATAAAGAAAGATCTAGAAAGAAAAGAAAATTTATCATTGAAAACTACCAAAACAGAAGAAAGAGATACAAAAGACTAGATTAAGGAGAAAGGGACGATGAAGAAATCAAAAAGATAGAAGAAAAATGACAGGAAGCAAAATACAAAGAAAGGTAGAAAGAAAGAAAGAAAGAATAAGATGAAGAGAAAATAAAAATAAAAAATAAATATTTGCATTTCTGCAAATCTGGAAATCTACGATGAAAGTCATTTTTTCTCTAAAAGTTAACTTTTCAGATAAGTACAACTCCATTATTATTTATTATCTCAATTAATTAGTTTCTTTTATTTTGTTATTCTGCATTAAATTGTTTGTTCAACTTTATGTTTTGTCACTGTTGTTTATTATTATAACTTAGGTGCGATCATTTTTTAAAGAAATTTAAGTTTATTTCGCTGCGTTGCTTACGTAACGTAGCCAGTTCAAATTCTAGACGCCTTTTCGAAATAATACTCTTGGGAAAGGTATAATCCCCCAGGTATGGGTTGAATACTACGATTACTGTTCTTGTACAAGGATGCCTTTGGCCTTAAATAATCAACAGACGTTGATATGCCTTTAAACAAAGAAGTCAAAGAAACCAAACGGTACGTAAGTATATATGTATATCTATAAACACACACACACACACACACACACACACATACATATATATATATATATATATATATATATATATATATTCTCCGTGCTGTACCGTGGCCGAAGCAGTATAGTTTCTGACTATCCTGCTGAAGTCCAGGTTTCGATTTTTGTCGGAGGGAAATCGTTAGTATATATCGCTGATGAGACTTAATAAAGTTGAAACAGTCTGTACGATATTCTACACACCGAGTAATTCTTTGCGAAATTCACTTGTCATTATTATCTTCTATAATTATCGAATTTTATGCGATATGCGCATTGTAATTGCCTTCAAGCAAAATATAAATATATATAATATATATATATATATATATATATATGCGTGTGTGCTCTCTCTCTCCTCTCTCTCTCTCTCTCTCTCTTTCTCTCTTTCTCTCCCTATCTATCTATCTATCTATCTCTGTGTTCGTATTTGGATGCTTGTGTGTGTAAACAGAGAAAGAAAGAGTATATATCTAACAATTTTCTTTTTAATGTGTTTTCTTACAGATAACAGACAACTTAAGTGTATTATATTATTTGTAAGTTTGTCGTATTTTTTTTTGTATTTGGTGTCCCATTGTAATTAGACAATTATATACGTCCAAATTTTTAAATGTTCATAAAATATTAAAATGTAATTATTAAAATGATCAAATGAAATTTCGTTTACATTCAAAAATCAACGTCCATTGTCAAGAAAGCAACAGGGAAATATTAACGTTCAATGCAAAACGAATTGATTGTACAGAGCAGAATCGAAATATAGGTTATGCGGTGACAGAGATGAGACTGTTAATCACAAAGCGAATGCATCAAACTAGCACAAAAGGAATACATGTGTAGGAATGACTGAATGGGGAAAATGACCCACAAGAAAGTTTGGCCATGCCCATAAAGGGTATATTTCAGCTATGGGTAAAATAGTAGGGCAGACTGAGCTCTTCAACTATTTTAGACAACTAGTCAATGAGAAGGGCAACTCTGAATTCAAACCTGTTAAACTTCGCTTAACAAATTTACCTTGTGTATATCCTGTGCGAACGGAGGAGTTGGTAAATATATTCATATAAACGGTTTATGTCCAAACAGAATCTGTCGTAGAAATTCTCTGGCGACTTGATATACAGAGATTTCACCAAATGTAGGCCATAAGATGAGGCCTAGTTTTAATAAATAAGAAAATAATTAATCTAATGTGTTTTTCCTATTCCAGTGGATCATAAAGTAAAAATGAAAGAGAGCGAAAAGATAAATAAATACCTGGATCCCGTCAGATATCTGAAAAGGCTATGTAATCTGAAGGTGACGGAAATACTAATTGTAGATGGTGCCCTTCGAACAGTACCCAAAGTACCGGAAAAGGGACCCGACAACTGGAGATCAGAGACCACAACATGAATACTGAGAATAATTCCGGCGAAATGACAATACTTGTCCCTCAGACTTTAGTGAAAAATTAATAGTTAAAACTCACACGGAGTAAAATAATAATTAATATATATAATAATAATAATTATTATTATTATTATTATTATTATTAGTAGTAGTAGTAGTAGTAGTAGTAGTAGCAGTAGTAGTACTAATAGTAGTAATAATATTAGTATTATTACCATTATTATTATCATCATCATCATTACTATTGAAAATTCTCAAGGATAATAATAATAATAATAATAATAATAATAATAATAATAAAGATTTTTGCTAAAAATGAAAAAGGACTGTAAACCCTTGTACAGATCCTAAGAATATATGACCAGGATATAGGAATGGAATTTGGAATCGAAAACTGTATCATGTTCATGAGGAAAAGGGGAAAGAACTTGCTATCTGGTGAATTTCGCTGTTCCAGTGGACCACAGAATAAAAAGGAGAGAAAAAGAATAAATTGACAAATAACTCAACTTTGCAAGGAAACTGAAAAAACTGTGGAACATGAGAGTGAAAGTGATATAGGTTGCAGTTTAGGGGCTTGTAACGGCCCCAAGGATTTGTTAAAAAGACTGAAGTAATTGGAAATCAGAAATAGAATTGAGACTAAGCAGGCCACATTATTGATGAGATCAGCTAGAATAGAGAGACATAAAAAATCTTACTGTCACTTTGCCCCCAGTGAAAGACTATCGTTTAAAACTTGAGGGAAAAACACGACAACAACAACAACAACAATAATTATGATATGATAATAAGGATAATAATAGTAATAACATTTTGACGGTAAGATTGGATTATGTTTGAGTTTTCGCATGATTATATATGCAGGTAATATTTATGGATTACTGTAAATGATCACATATAAAAATCGATACATGCACATCTAAATAAAAGAAATAACGGGTATATCAATACTTCTTACATTTCACGTCCACTCTGCACCCATGTCAAAATCTACATTGCATTTCAGGTTACCATTCACACACGATATATATATTATATATATATATATATATATGTGTGTGTGTGTGTGTGTGTGTGTGTGTCTGTGTCTGTGTCTGTGTGTGAATGTGAGTATGTTCATTCTTAAATAATCTTATGAAGTTAAAGTATACTATAAGCGTCTTTTCTAGTCTTTTTAAAATTGATGTTTGATTCATACTTTGTGTCTACAAGAAAAACCGATCGATTAAGTAAAAAAAACAAAAACAAACAACAAAAAAATCAAACAAACTAGCAAACAATAATAATCATAATCGATGAATGCCACAAGACATGACCTAATCTTCGTCAACAAAGAAAATAACTGTAAACAGTGAAATTGAGCGAATATGCAAGACTTAGACCGCCAAAAACAGACAAAGGAAAAACAAGTTCACAAATCTCGCAGGACAAAGTTAGAAATTATAGAATATGCATGTGAAGGTTACCTCTATTGTCGTCTGAGCGCTTAAAAATGGTTTTAATATCTAGTTAGAAAGATAAAATCAGAAAATGACAAAACTGAAAGAATTCAGAACAAAAATAATAAAACATGAAGAAATTCGGAAATCGAAATGCTTAAGCAACATTTTGAGACAGCTCTTTCGAGATATGACAGAATGTTGTGCATTAAGCAATCCTCCAGAAAGAAATACTGGTGACGCTCGTATGTAACGGTTATCGTTGTAGAAAGAGGGCTAGGTTACCCTACCTGAATGAAGCTGTTTGCATTTCCTATAGTGCTAATACTCTTGGGAAATGTATGAATTCAACTAAACTCCCCCCAGTTAATAAGATAATAGGTTGGATTGTGCTCTTGACCTTGGTAGAGCAACCGGTCTAGAAGATGTAAAATTCAATCCAGTTCTGCAACTGCAGTGGGAATATTATCCGCCAGTTTATTCTGCACAAGACACGCCGCATAATAATCAAACCAGTTTATGGAACAAGCAAAGTGAACAAGAAAGGAATAATTGGCAATCTGAAATATTAAATACTATCAGGACCTGTGGATATACCGCATTATTATAATTTAATTATTACAACATTTAATAAGAGCTATTGTTAATAGTTCAATATGTAAAAAGTATAATGATTTTTTATCTAACTCTCTCTCTCCCCTCTCTTCTCTCTCTCTCTCTCTCTCTCTCTCTCTCTCTCTCTTCTCTTTCTCTCTCTCTCTCTCTCTCTCTCTCTCTCTCTCTCTCACACACACACATACACACACACACACACTATTTTTTCTTTCTTTCCTTCTTTTCCTCTTTTCTTTCATTTCGATTGAAATAGATTAACATAATCGCTTCCACACGCTCACCCTTTCTCTCTATCCTTCCCCTACTCTTTTTCTTTCTTTCTTTCTTTCTTTCTTTCTTTCTTTCTTTAATTCTTCCGTATTATATTTCTTCTGTGTAGCATGTTCTTTTTCTCCCCTTTCTTTCTTTATAATAAAACGGTATGGTCCATTATTTACCTGAGCTAAAGATACCCATAAAAATAAGAATTCGGTGAATAAGCAACACCAGATAATAAGGATTTACAATTTTGCATTTCAACTTGGATGATTTAGATTGTCTCATTTCTAATCAGAAGATGTTGCAAGATGATAACAGTCGTACAATTAAGGAACACGAGAATAAATATATAGATAATAATTTTCTATTTTTTGCAGAATTTGGCTACTTTGAAATGTAATAGAAAATCGTACAATTTATCAATTCCCAAGAATAAAATATTTGAAACTTTCCTCAATTAGATTGGTTATTTAGTTGGTTATGTTGTTTAATGACATATCAACCTGTATGGATTATCTAATTCCAAATCTTGTTTTTCATGAACAGCCTATTGATTGGATAGAGTATCTCCGATCACCTGTCAAGACCATGTGAGGGCCGAAGAGGTGTGTTGTATGTTGACGACTTATTACTACTATCCTGTCCTCAAAATCATTACGGAACAACACCGACGGCCAAAATGTGGCCCTATTATGAGGGGATCTTAGTCCTCAGCGAAAGTTCAGTTTGAGTATACAGCCGACAAAGCAGCCACAATTAAAAATTGGAAATAAGGAAGAATAATATATATATATATATATATATATATATATATATATATATATATATATATATAATATATTATAAAAATATTCAGCCACAAACTGTATGTTAATGTAATCCATTTTCCTCATACAAAAAACAAAACAAACAACACACACACACACACACACACACACACACACACACACATATATATATATATATATATATATATATATATATATACACACTCATAGCCCACTCTTAAAATCCAGTACATATAACCCAAACACCTACCACACCTGCGGTACCATTACCAGAACCCCCTTTTGATACACCCCCTATCTAGAAAAAAGGAAAATCCACTACCAACCCCCCGACCACCCCACACGACCTCCTGTTTCAGCATTTTGAAAATGTTCACCATTGAAGCAAGAACTATATGCAAGTCCTGAAGAAGGTCTAACAGACCGAAACGTTACAACGTCGACATCACTACCTACAATAAACATCCATTTTCTACAACATCCCGTGTTTGTCTACCTTTCTCCATATTATATATATATATATATAGTCGAGTGACAGCAAGTCTCCTCTGGCTCGGACTCTTCTGAGTATTATTTTTTTTATTTTTTGTATTTTTATTTTTAATTTTTATTTTATTTTCTATTATTTATTATTTTTTATTTTATTATCTTCTATTAATTATTTTATTATTTATATTTAACTAGTATTTTTTTTTATACATCATTATATTCTAATGTTTAAATTTAAAATCTTTTTTTTTACTTGTCTATTTATATTTTAATATACTATTCTTTTTTTTCTGTCATATCACCTTTTTTGTCTGTCTGGACACCTAGAAATCAACTTTGAGATGTATCTCTTTTTTCATTCACTTCCTGTTTCTATGGTTACACTCCCACACTGTTAAAAATATATATAAATTTTTTATTATTTTTTTCTTTGAATTATATATATTCAGCTCTTTTGGGGTTTTTTGTGATATGCTTGTTCATAAGTGAATTGAGACCCATCTGATGAGGCAAATATTTGGGGAGCCGGTTTAAATCAACTTAGATTTATATGGGCCCCAATTTTTGTCGAAATAAATTTATTATGGGATTACTGTATTGAGTTCTTCCTTTATTATATATATATATATATATATATATATATATATATATATATATATAGCTCCAATGTTACAAATTATAAAATTAAATATTTATTGGAATTATTAATTAATTTTCATCGGTTTCGAGTGTATCTAATATCCGTGAACGAGCCTGTTACCTGTTACAGTAAATAACTATGAAAACAAACAAAACGTCATTTAAATTGCGGCAAAACCACCCGAAATATGGCAAATCACCACCTGGGAATGGTCGACACCCGAAAATGCTACTACCTGCGATTAGTTGAGAAACAGAAAGAAAACCAAAACTTCCCTGATTCTAGAAAATAATAGCAGGTCGCAACAATGCCTCGCTGTGACCTAAAAATTCTGTATGTCTGGTAAAGGTAGTGTTGTTAGACAATAGGCTGCCTACCGACAGCGAGCATAATAAAAAACGTAATAAATGGTAATAAAGAGGACGATACATTACCTCCTCAGAGACAGAGTTAATATAAGGGTGTCACCCAATCAAAATAAAGCTTAAATTTACATAAACATGAATAGCAAACGCTCATAAGAAATCCGACAAGTAATTTCCCAACCCCGAGAATCGCAGGTAAGCAATTTTCATACTTTTTTTTTCTTTTTGTTTTCAACAAAATACGGATAATTATTCTCAAATTTAGTAAAAGTGACTCTTCATTCATATGTTTTACAATTGTCCATGTAATACGAGTAACAGTTGCTAGTGTTACTAATTTAGAAAAAAATGAAAATATTGACAGATACTAATATCATATGCAATCAGGTGTACACTGGTGTACTGTTTAACTTACTGGACTGCTGCATTGCAATAAGTGAGTTCGAACTTCAGTCCCGCTATTACGTTCACCTTCGAACTAATACCTCTGAGAAAGATATGAAACACCTCATACCGCAGCTATGTGTTAAATTACGTCACTTCAGTTCTTTTACAGGGATGGATTTGGCATTAAATAACCCTAGAATAGTTTTGAATTAAATAACCATAGAAGTTTTATATGTTATTAAAAAACAAAACAAAAACAAAAACAAAAAAATAATCAAGTAACCACAGTTAAAATGAAAGAAAGCGAAAAGATTTACACATACTTGGACTTTGAAAAAACAAACTGGAAAATTGGAAATTGGAGGAATAATCGAGGTTATCGAGAGAACTGCATTAAGATCGGCTAGAATACTTGAGTCCTGGAGATCTGATTTACTGTCACTTAGACTCCAATGAAAGACCACCTGCTAAAGTTGGTGTGAAAAACCTGCAAGGAATAGAATAAAAGCAATAATATCTAAATATTATAGCTTCAAGTAATTATTCTTAATAAAAATAGAAATAATATAATATATTAAAGGAAAAAATCAAAGTGAAAAAAAGCGAAAAGATAAAGAAATAGCGGGGCATTCTCAAAGAAATCAAAAGACTTTGAAACATGAGGGAATGTGTTACAATTTTAGTTGATTCACTTGGAACGATGCTCAAAAGTTTGGAAAAGCCACTGAAAATGAAAAGAAGAATCAGGACCATCCAGACAACGTTATTGTTGGGATCTGCTATAATAATCAGTGGTGTCCTGGAAGACCTAGGGGATTTGTTGTCACTTCGACTCCGGTGAGGCACCGCCAGCTGACGCTGGAGTGAAAAATGCACAAGAGTTGGGAAATAATAATTATGATAATCTTATTATAATGGAGATTGGGTGTCTCTATATCTGTAACGGAAACTATATCAGTAACCAAGTCATAATTTCGTTAGTTATTTACATCCCATTCTCCATGATTTTATTTTTTATTTAAACCTCAATTATTAATGAAATTGTCTTACTAATTAATTTTACTAATTAATTATTAATACTGTTGGCCTTATCTATATGATAATAATATGCAAGTGTATTTATATGTACAACAAAATAGCGGTTTACAGGGTTAACGGGAAGGCTATCCTGCATATTGATCTTAAAAATTTGATTTTAATAAATATGTGCTTGCTATTATTGATTTCTAATTGTTGGTTTTATTTTGATAAATATGAGCAAAGATCTGGTGGATAAATTTTAAAAGAAATTTATTAACAAAAAGAAATAACTGTAAAATTTAGCAATGAAAGACGGGCGTGATGGAAAAAAAAGTTACTTTCAAAGTTGTTCTATTTTCCGATTATACCCCTCTGTTCAAATCATTTTGTCTGCATTCTTATTTAGTTTCATTCGTCTTTCTAATTTGATATATTTCATTACTATTAAAACTTAATTACTTGCGCCCGGCAGGTGCATATTTTTGTTAATAATAATATAATAATAATAATAATAATAATATAATAATAATAATAATAATAATTCACCCTGAGAGTTTTTCACACATGAGTGAGCAGGAAGCTGAGTGATAGCAAGTCTCCTCAGGTTATTATTATTATTATTATTATTATTATTAGTAGTAGTAGTAGTAGTAGTAGTAGTAGTATATACTGATGGTAAATATAATTGCATCTCTCTGAATATTTTTTAATTTACACAAGATTTCAGATATACGTAATATTGCTTCTAAGCACTGGTCTCAACGCCCCTAATCAACTTCAACGTAGTAGTCCTAATTCAGATGGGGACCAGGTCTTAAATAAATCAACATCTATTTTTAAATTTGTATGTTTTATTATTAAAGTGTAGGCATAGTAACACATTTTCTCTTATTAAGAGCCAATGTTTATCGCAGTTTGGGGCCTAGGATGCCGAACATGTGTTATGGTAAATGAGCATACTAATGTAAAAAAATGTTATTGAAAATTGATCACTGTATGGTACCTAGTGTTTCGAGGTTGAAAAATCAGCCAGAGTTATATTTCGTGACAGAAACAGTTTCTCTAATCTCTGTGGTCTCACTGAAGAGAAAATATTACGAGTAAATATGACTGATGATTGAGAACGACGTCAAAATGTTCAATTATTAATGGGCGTTGTTGAACGAAGAGAAGACTTTTATGCCAAAAACAATATTTCAGTATAGATTAAAGATGGTGTAACCATCTTGGCTATTATATACACAATGACCCATAAAAGCTTATCACCAAATATCTCCCGTTTTTTCCTCTTTATATCTTTCTCTTTTTATTTCTCTGTTTCTCGTTCTCTTTCCCCTCCTCTCTCTCCCTCTCTCTCTCTCTCTCTCTCTCTCTCTCTCTATCTATATATATATATATATATATATATATATATATATATGATGGTAATCCCAAACGTAAAGTCTTCAAAATATTTAGAAATTATAGACAATTGTATTGATTATTATAAATGATGTCTACATCACTTAAACGTTTGAACATCTATCTATTTTTCTACATAATCACCATTTCTGTCAATGCATTTTTGTCGGTAATGTGGCACATTTTCTATGCCCATGTGATACCAGCTCACTCTCATGTCGTTGTAGAGCATTGAACCTCCTCATCTTTACAAACTCCCTACATCCCTTTAATATATATATATATATATATATATATATATATATACCAACCAACCCCACCGCACGAGCAGGATGCGACACAAGATCAATTTCTTAAGCGGACTTTAACAGGTTTGAATTCAGAGAGTTATTTCTCCTATACTGGTTATCTAACCAAGGCTAAAGAGCCCAGTACGCCCTACTATTTACCCATAGCTGGAGGGGGAGTGGGATTCATACCTTTCCCAAGAGTATTAGTGCTAAGTGAAATTACCACGGCCAGGATTTGAACTCGGGCGACGAGTCCATTTCCCATGACTTTAATCATTACACGCGCTTATATATATATATATATATATATATATATATATATATATATATATATATATATATGTGTATGTGTGTAGGGTATGTCTATACTAGCTCAACTGACACTTAGATTTGTGAGTGTTTTCTTTGTTTTTATTTTATTCTATTTTGTAGTTGAAAATATTATGGTATTTCTTTGCAATGTTGTACATAGAACATTGTAAACATTTTACTGATTAAAAACGTTTTTTTAGACGAGGCTTGATAATTTGTATTAGTTGGATTATTCGAACTTTTATCCTCATCTTTATTGTTATCTACACAACGTTTTGGCCGATGTGCCCTCCGGCATTCATCAGGTATTTCTTGTCAGACTCGAGAACCTTCTCGAACTCGGTAAGCTTCATGTCGTAATTCACGGAACTTCGAACCGAACCCTTTATTCAATTCACGATTGCTCCCGCCTTGAACAGATGTCTGTCATCAGGAAAGAAACTAACAGTATTGATTTCCTTGAATAGGTTTTAACTGTAAATAGTACCACCTATTGCCAGATCTTTATGCAGAATCCCCCCATGTATATATATATATATATATATATATATATATATATATATATATATATATATATATGTGTGTGTGTGTGTGTGTGTGTGTGTGTGTGGGTGTGTCTGGGTGTGTGTTTATATCTAAGTATTAGCTTGCATGTGCATGTTGTAGATAATATTTTTCCAAATGTTACTATTTCCTTTGTAATTAGTTTAAGTTAATTTTGCGTCTTATCTATATTAGTTAGCTTCTCCATAAACTATATATGTTTCTATTTACCAAACCACTGTAACACGTGCACGATCTGACACAAGTTTTTTTAGCGCAGTAAAGATGGCTTGAATTCATCATTCACCTTCTCGTAGGCTGGTTGCTTAACTAAGGCTAATGAATCCACTCTGTCCTACTATTTACCAATAGTTGGGGGACAGATAGATATATGGCTTTCCCAATGGCGTAAGCGTTAAGTGAAACGCAAACAGCCTCGTTTAGGGTTTTGACCCAGATCACATATTCTATTTAATACGATGTTAATCATTACTCTATGCGTAATACATTATATATATATATATATATATATATATATATATATATATATATATATATATATATATATATACAATACCACACGAGCATGATTTGACACAAGGTAAATCTCTTAAGAGGAGATTAACAGGTTTTAAGTCAGAGTTTTCATTCCCTAGCCAAGGATAAAGAGCCCAGTCTTCCCTACTATTTACTCATAGCGGAGGCAATTAGTTGGATTCATACCTTTCTCAAGGTTATTTGAACCAGTGTCAAATTTTCTACGACTCTAACCATTACACCTCACGCTTCTACTATATAATATAGGTTGTTTTTATTACTTAAGCATGTGTGGTTTCCATGAAAACTGAAATAAAATGCGATAACTAAAACTTCTAAATAAATTGTATCAACGAATAATTTTAACAGATTATAACAATTATGTCTTAAAATCTAACATTCCAGTAAAATCTAATAAAGAAATTATACGATGAAAATAACACTGTTTGCAGGTCACATGTTTGCATTTGTCTGCAAAAAGATGACTTCTCATGCAATAAAATGTGACGAAAAAAATTGGGAGACATGAGATTTGCTTATGTTTGATTTTCACATTTTTGGAAATAAGGTAAGTGGTGCTCTCTCCTTGGTGCTCCCCGCATTTTCTATAGTCATAGGTTAGATCGTAGTGTTTTAGTGGCATATATTTCAGTCATAGGTTTGCCATACCAGTATTTCCCTAGTTTCTTTCATTTGTTTGATTTCTCAATTGTTTTATTGTTCCTTTCAAAGATATATATATAGTAACCCTTGTTCAGCTGTCTGTTGATTTTCCTTCTCAATTTGTTTTCCTTACTAAACATTTACATGATGGTGTTTTAACATGCTGGTCCAGATAATTTCAAAAGCATATTCGCAGATTTCAATAGTCTCCTTTTTAGTTCTTAGTTGAAGATCTGGTATTTCGGAAATTTTATTCTGATGGAACACGTTTCGTTTGAGTCTCTCTGGTGACCACTGCTTTTGGATATAACAAATATTTGTATTATGCTTCCGTCACTTTTTGTAGTCTTCCATATACCATTTAGTTCTGGTCAGCTTTCTGTGGTTTATAGGTAGGGCACTATGAGGACCGCCATGAGGATATCCTCGGGCAGTGATAATTTTGGATAGAGTTTGTTCGTAGCTGACTGTTTGACCTCGGCATGGCTACCTACTGAGAGTCATGAATTTTTTTTTACCCATTCCATGAACAATGCCATATGGTAATCTATTTTGTTCTTTTGTCGTTTTAAAAGTAGGCGGTCAGAATCTCTTTATCCCCTCGTGAGTGGTTTCATATTATTATTATTATTATTATTATTATTATTATTATTATTATTATTATTATTATTATTATTCTCATGTGAAAACTCTCTAAAATAAGACGTTGATTTTGAAGCACACTGCTACTCAATAGTAGTTTGCTACTGGGGGTGGTTCAATAGCGTATACCACTCTAAGGCCCATTGGTACAGTCATATCCCACTATAAACAACTGCACGCGTGTGGCCGGATATATCTACTAGGTGTGTCTTTCTGGAAAGGATTAAGAACCATTCACAAGTTAACGAAGCTATTTTCTGCAAATGTTCTTTCTTTCTTTTTTCACTTTTATCATTCTTTCCTCTTTTTTAACTAGTTTCATTCATTCCTCTTAACTTTTTCTTCCTTCCTTCCATCTATCCATTCTCTTTCCTTTTTGTTCTTTTTACTTCTTTCTTACATAACTGCCTTTCAATCATCCACCATTTATCCTATTTTCAAATTTCTTTCTTTGTTCTTTTTTTCTTTATTCATTATTTTTACATTTTTCATACTTTCATTCATCCATCATTTCTTTCGTCTTTTGTTTCTTTTGAGTCTTTCTTTGTTTCCGTAACTTTTCCTTCCTTTAATCCATAATTTCATTCTATCTTTTTGTCTTTTTTCCTTCCTTTTTATCCTTACTTTATTTATTTTTTGTTTGGTTTTTCATCTTTCTTACCTTTTGTCCATCCATTCCTTCATCATTTTTCTATCTTTCTTATCATTTTTCCTTCATTCATCTGTCATTTTTCTTTCTTTCTTTCTTTCATTCATTCATCCATTCATTCATTTATTATGTCTTTCCTTCTTTCTTTCTTATCAATTCATTCCTTCAATTCATCGACTATTTATTTTATTTTCAAATTTCTTCATCATTAAATAAACCAAAAGTCGTAAATCTAACCAACCAACCAATGATTTTTAATTCCTTTTATTATTTCATTTGTTTCTTTCGTTTTTTAATTTCTTCTTTTCATTTCTTTTTCTTTTATTTATATCTATTTGTTCCTTTTCATACTTTCCTTTTTGCCAATTTCATTTGTTTTTTTACTCCTGCCTTCATTTTTACCTACTGATACACATGGATTTAATGAATATTTCTACCAATATAGGAATACACATAAAATTAATGAAATATCGAACATGAAAACTATTTATACCAATTTATAAATACACACGAAGTTAACGAAAATTGTAGGATAAATAAATATCTACCTATTTATAAATACATAAGACGTTAATGAAAATATCTACTAATGTTACACATGAACAAATCATTAAATATAATGAAAAATATTCGGCATAAAATAAAACGCAAGGGTTGATATGCCATTAAACAACAACCAGACAACTCCCATCTTCCTTCATTTTTTTCTTTTTTTCATAATTTTCTTTGTTCAATCTTTTGTTTTGGCTTTTCTTTTTCTTCCTTTACTTTTGATTCTTTTCTTTTTTCTTATTTTATTTTATTCTTTCAGTCATTCATTCCTTCTTTCTTTTTACTCCTTTTCTTTCTTGTATCATTTTGATCTTCTTTGTTCCTTTTTAGTTTTTTTTTTTCTTCCCCTTTCTTGTACATATGTATATTTTTTAATTTGCCAGTCAACGAACATTGACCTATATTTAATCTATATTGCTTTCTTCCCAAATTCAACAGCGCAATTTACGCTACTATTTTGTCTCTCTCAAAGAATCGTCTAATTAACGCTAATACAAATCATTCATCCCGAACAATAAAGAAATATCTTAACTACACAGAAAATGGCGATTATATAACGATATGAAAAGATAACAATCATTTATTTATTTATGTGATTTGTTCTTTTTCGGAGTCCTCTATGCATGAATACTCTCTGACCAAACAGGGGAAGTGAGTTAAACCAACGTAACCCTGATTTGGTCGATAATTCTTGTATCGATTCATTCAAACAATATACTTTCGAGATGCTCATCGTGTAATGGTTATCGCAGTAGAAAATGGACAGGACGACATGGGTTCAAATTCTGGATGAGACTGGATGTATTTCACATAAATCTAATACATTTAGGAAATTAATGAATTCAATTATTCTACCTCGAGCTAAGAATTAATAGTAGGGCAGACTAGGCAGTTTAAAATTGGTATGGCAACCGGTCTAAGAGAAGGAAAACTCTGAAGTCAAACTTGCTTGACTCCACTCATATGTTGACCTTGGGTCACATCCTGCCAATGGCAGAGGTGTTGGATAAATACATGGCTCGTCCAGAATTTGAACTATGGTCTCTGAGTTCATTTCCTACGAATTCAAACCTGTTAAACTACGCTTAAGATATTGACCCTGTGTTACATCCTACTCGTGCAGAAGGGTTGGTATATACATGTACTCGCCCTGACTTCCGAAACAACAATACAACAAAGGTTAATACGAACCTACAATGAACTTGAATCCCTAGACTCTCAGCATAAAATAATACATGACGGTTTGATATGCCGTTGAAATATATCAAGAAATTGAAGCAAGTACGAAAAGGTAAGACATCTATAATACTGTTCAGAATTGAAATTTAAAACAGAGTCCTAAATCTATTTATCTTTGTCTGATGATGATTACCTATGAACTCATTTGGGCCTATTTTGATGAAAATTAATATATGAATATATGTGACCTCAAGGATTCTTTTAAAATGTATTGCGGGAATACCCCTTAACCAGGAACTTTTTGAAGAAAATTTAATCAGAAAAGGCTCATTTGTATAAAAAGTGAATAAGATTTTCTTTCATCATGGAAGAAATCTAAATTAACCTAGGAAACAAATTAGAAAACCCTAGAGTGCTACCCAGCACTCAAGGGCATAACATAGATTTTTAATTGCTTTTTATATGTAAAAAATATAGATAGTTGAAATGTCTCAATTATATATCATTACCTAACAGAACCAAATTATCGTAATTGATAAGATGAAAAAACGATAATTTTAAATTTGTCAATCATCTTTACTAAGAATTGTATCAATGAAATATTACTGCCTAAATATCATAGATTATAAGCTACATTTGTAATTAATATGTTTGAATTTTATTAATTAATTTATTAATTCCATGTTAACTAAATGACCAGTAGTTTCGGCGGGGCTTACATTACTCTGACTATATGCCCATAAAAGTGTGTTCTGGTTACGACACTGAATTTCATGATGGTAAGGCTCCAGTTCGGGATATCTGGCAAGTATGGAGTACGCCTTCATCTTAATTACTCACAGGTCAACTCCGACCGTAGCAGTATCTAATGTTAGAGTCCCATCTATGGGTGAAATAAGAGTCATCGGAGTGGCCTAAAATCGGTATCAGCCAGACAACGAGGGAGTCTATTCCATTTTCACTAGCTCTAGACCAAGGAGTTGGCGAGGGCCGGTATTGAACCAGGAAACTTGTGGTAAAACTGGCACTGGCTTCTAATTTCATCTCTTCTCTCTCTCTCTCTCTCTCTCTCTCTCTCTCTCTCTCTCTCTCTCTCTCTCTCTCTCTCTCTCTCTGTAGGACTTGAATTGCATAAAGCCATCGATTCGTCAAAGTTAAATTTTAATATGAGTAGTAGTATTAGCATTACTATTCAAATATGGATTAGAGAAAATGATCAGAAAATTCGGTCTTAGAAAACCAATTTCCAACTCCTTTGAATTACTATTTCTCGAAATCCTCATGACTGCCTTCATTACGACCTTTGATCTGTCACCTGTAAATTACTTCTCGGGAAATTCATACATCAACTATCCAACGTGATAAGGGTTGTCGACGGCACGAGCATAAACAAAAATCCAGATGAGAAATGAAACGATTTAGACCTCGTCGGTTGAAGTCTGTGAAAATGCTTCAGAGATATTAATTATTCATTGGTGACCATCAGAAATTTAAAAAAAAAACAATATTTTATAAAATGACTGAAATGAATTAAAATGAAATAAAAAATAATTTAAAAGACAATGTATAATAGTAAACCAGTTCATAAACCTAGGTATTTATATTTCATCTACAGAAAGCGATTTACATATACGCATAGGGAAGGCATGAACTACCCATAGACATATTATCGATCATATGGAAATCTACTATCTTTGGTTTGGTTTGGTTTGTATTGTTTTACGGCATATCAACCTCAATGGGTCATTTAATGCTGACAAAGTTGTGAAATAAATTCATTCTTAATGCATAATATAATTTTGTTTATAAACTCATGTTTTTCTATTCAACCCATGGTACCCTAACAGGTACTACCACTCCGGGTCAGAGTGGACCAGGGAGCAATGGTGATGAAGAGGTGCTCCACATTCCTCAAACCTCCAGAACTGGAACCTCACCATCAGATAGAGTTTAACGTCATTCAAAGGACTTGTAGACTCTCAGCCACCGCCTTCTAGCTCCCATATGATAAGAAGAATTGGGCGTTGCCATAAAGGCAATAGGGTTGGAGCAATAATATATAGGTGCTAGAGCTTGACGTGGCCAGCCGATTGATCGGAGGGGGCCTCTCCGACCACCCGTCTAGCCTAAGTAAGGTTCTAAGTGGAGTGTTCCAGGTCATGGACTGCTCATCCACCAAGACTCCGTCCTTAAGCATCACGGGTCGCCACCCACGGCCAACAGGTGGCCCCATTTGGGGGAATCTTACCCCTCTCAGAGGTGCAGTCGGCGCATTCTAACGCCCCAACCGACAGGGCGGTCTACTATCTTTGATAATATAAATCAAGGATTCTTACAAGCTGTAGCGGTATCAGTGCTATTGTATGGCTGCACCACTTAGACTCTAACAAAACGCTTTTGGAAAAAAAAGCTAAAAGGATCTACACAAGGATGCTGCGTGCTCTTTTGAACTAATATTGGAATCAGTATCGTACACTGAAGTACCTTTACGACCATGTACCTCCTATCACACAAACCATCCAAGTAAGACAAACACGGCATGATGGAGAAGCAAGGACAAACTCATAAGTGGATTTCTACTGAGGACTTCTACTCATAGACATAGTGTAGACCGACATTCAAAAAATTCGAATATTCATCAGTTTCTTCTGTGTGGATACAAGATGCTTTGCGGAAGACCTACCAGAAGCGATGGCAGATAGGAACAGATGGCGTGTGCGAGAGAGAGAGAGAGAGAGAGAGAGAGAGCAAGAGAGAAAGAGAGAGAAAGAGAGAGGGAAAGAGAGAGAGCGAGAGAGAGAATATGAGAGAGAGAGAGAGAGAGAGAGAGAGAGACATCGGTTAGAACATGATGATGATGATGATGATTGATTGTTGTTCGTATTATAATTATGATTCAGTGTGTGAGTTTTTGTACATACTAACTGGAGCCTTTGCTGAAGTCAAAGTGGCAGCAGTATTCTTGCCGAGCTTACCTGAACTGTCGTTTGGACAGTCTTAGCCCTTCCCATGTCTGGGGTTTTTTTTTTTTTTTAGTTTTAAAGTTATTATTATTAATGTTAGTAGTAGTGGTTTTAATAGTAAGAGAAGAGGAAGTGAATAGGCTAAGAAAAAATATTCTAAACAAAACAAGGAAAGAATTTGGGCGTATAATAGGAACGATGGTCCAGTTTGTGAAGTGATTAAAAAAAAAGAAGACGAAATATCTAAGGAAAGTACGAAGGCTGAAAAGTACTTAATAAATAAAGGCTGAAGTGGATAACAAGAAAAAAGTGGAACAGCAATAGCAGTAGCAGCAGCAGCAGCAGCAGCAACGGTGAACGATGAAGAAATAAAAGAAGTGAAGAAAAACGAAAATGAAAAGAAAATGTATAAAGAGAACAGTGAAAAAAAGAAAAAGAAAAAGAAAGCACGTGGAAAAGTGAAGAAAAACAACAACAACAAAAAGAGAAAAGGCGTGGAAAAAGAAAAAAGGTGTAAGAAAATAAGATGAATAAAAAAGAGGGGGACAAAAAGCAGAATGGGCATAAGAAGTTAAAGTAGTAGTTGTTGTAGGAGTGTAGGGTGGTGGTAAGAGTAGTTGTAACAGAAACTGTAGTAGTACTAGTATTAAAAGAGAGAGAGAGAGGGGGAGAGTGAGAGGGGGGAGAGAGATGAGATATGAGAAGTAGAGTGTATGAAAAATGTGGGAGACCCACAGAGGAGTCAAAAAGAAAGTAGAAAAAAAGGAATAAAAGTTGTAGTAGAAGAAGTAAAAATACTATAGAATAAAGAAGAAACATGTGAAGGAAAATAATTAAACGTAAACAGTTTAAAAAGAAGAGAGACTAAGTGAAGGAGAAAAAAGCATAGAGTTATGTGGATAATAAAAGAGAACACATGGATTTTGTCGAAGATAATAGAAAGAAAAGTGAATATAAAGAGGTTGAGTGGACAATGTAAGAAAAACCATAGAAGAAGAGAAAAATTGTTGAACGTCAAAAAAAAAAAAGAAGAAAAGAAAACAGTGAAATGAGTAAAAGAGCGGTTAACAGTCGAAGAGACATAGATATAAAATAATATATATATATTAGATATAGAATAATTGAAAAAACGAAAAAAGCCTGAAAATGATAAAAAAAAGAATATAGGATGAATAAAACTAAGTATAAAACGTCAGGGGATGTCCCCGTGGCGTAGTGCCTAAAATGATGGAGAGCCACATCATAGTAAGCGACTTCGTGCTATTACATTCACATTAGGATTAATACCCTAGGGAAAGTTATGAAACCCCTTATCTCCCGGCTATGGATTAAATAGTACCACTACTCTTCCATTACAAGAACGGCTTTGGTATTAAATAAGTCAGGAAAGTTGATATATCATTAAATAAAGAAACCGGACTAAACATAAAAAAGCGCAAAACAGGAGAAAAAGAAAGACTTGGTCGGTTGTTTTGTTTAACGGCATATCAAACCTTTTCGTGTCATTTAATGCCGAATCAAAACATTCTGATAAACTACGGATTCAGCTTACATAGTTACCCGCTATTGCTTAAGTGGTCACCCAATTAAGTCTTCACGTTGCTTAACTTTGGTGACCAAGCAAGAACCGGTGTTTTCAGCGTGAATTGACTATAATGAAAGAGAGTGTACTTGACTATGAGAAAACGAATATATTGAACAATGCAGAGGCGAGCAAAAACAACGCACAGATAGAGAAAGAAAAGATAATTAGAAGAAAAGAAAGATGATGATGAGGAGGAGGAGGATAAAGAAGAGGAAAAAATACGAAGCGCAGAAGGTAATAATAATAATAATGTGTAAAAATATGAAAGCTTCGAAATAAATAGTAAAATATCAACGACAATAGTTGACTCCGCAGCGTCAAAGAAAACGAATCGATAAGGCTAGGAAGAATAAATACGTATATGATACCGAGGAAGTCGCAGAAAATAAGACAAAAAAAAAAGAAGAAATACAAAATAAGGAATAAAATAAACGCAAAGAAATTAATGAGATGAGAATAAAGACCAAAGTAAAGGTGGCTCAGGAACAGAACTACTGATAAAGGGAGAAATACAAAAATAAAAGAAAAAGAAAGAAAACGCGGGCGTGGGGAAAGAAAAAAGAATGAAATATCGGAAGAGAACCCAAGTCAGAATATTGATGAAGAAATAACTAGTCACGACTCGTCTAAGATTTCGTGATTTCGATTCATTGAAAATTTCCCCGCGGCCCAATTCTATCAGTTTCCACTGAATTTTGAAAGGTTACCCCGAGTTGTACGCTCTATCTTTGGAAGCCGCCCTCGCTTCTTCAGCCACCGCTTCTCCTGATGCAATTACTTGTGTTTTGTTAGTCGGGCCGACACTCACATTTTAACAGCAACAACATCGCTTACCAATGCTTCTGCATGATTAGTCCTGGGTATATCCACCAGAGAGATATGACGGGATTTTGAAGCAAGATTTCGTTGAGAAAAGAACCAATCTTTAGCATTTCCTAGATAAGATCATCTCTACTGTATTATGTTTCTTTTTAGGTTGAATTCTTCCAAGCCGTAGCCGTATCAGTGCTACTGTACGGCTGCACTACTTGGTCTCGAAAGAAGCGCATAGAGAAAACGCTAGATATGAGTCTCACAAGGATGCTGTATACTGTCTTGAACAATTCGTGGTAGCAGCACCCTAAAAGAAAACAGATGTATGGCCACTTTCTCCCAATCAAAAAATCTCCCGTGCAAGATAGATAAGATATGCTGGAAGATGCAAGCACGAACTCATAACTGACGTTCTCCGTTGAGAATGGACACACCAGTATAAGCTTACCAGCAAAATGTTCCATCAAATAGCTCTATGCGGATACAGGGTGCTGTGCAGAGGACCCTCCAAGGTTGATAATACCAGCGTGAATTGAGGATGATGAATCATAACAGTGTGAACTGGCCTGTTATAAAAGATCTCAGATGTCTTAAGTGTAAACATCTTACTAAAAATGAGTATTTATTCACCTCTTACTGCATGGATCTCAGGCTAAAGACTCAAAAGAGCCATTACCCCTAGGGTAGAGGCACAGGGAGTCAAAGTCTATATTTTATCCACAAGCTTTTGTAAATCAAATAACCATCACATCATTAAAATAGAAAACTATTCTATAATATATTCACAAATAAATATATATGGGATTACCTTACGTATATATGCCGGTAATTCAATGTACGTTTCTAATATTCAACAAATATGTGTTTCTAATATATATCTAATGCTATCAAAATGAATAGGCATATGATTGTAAGTGGGATCATACATTAGTAAAATGTGATAGAGGAAACATTTCCGTTTCAAATTTACTTTAATTCTCTTATTACTTTTGGTAAATTCTCTTGTTGTAATTTTAATTTTTCATATATTCCGTTTTTTCCTTTTATTGTAATTCATGAGTAAATTCCAATAAATCGTAA
This sequence comes from Doryteuthis pealeii, assembly GCA_023376005.1. Lineage (NCBI taxonomy): Eukaryota > Metazoa > Mollusca > Cephalopoda > Myopsida > Loliginidae > Doryteuthis > Doryteuthis pealeii. The sequence goes on from CM042137.1 coordinate 78,690,541, forward strand.
CATAAACATTAATACTAATGTAAACAGAAATGTCTATCTAAATTAGTGGTTCTCAAACTTTATACAGTCTGGGCATACTTACATTACTACAAATACCTGATAGCGCACTGTATATAAAACAGGAATAATGTTATTAAGTTAACTGTTGAATATATAAAAAATAACACATTTAACAAAAGCAAACTTAACATGCCTCTATGAAGTTTATTCATTCCAAATATGAGTTTGATGAGACCTTGCGATTTCTTCAATGTTTGGTCTTATGTTTGAGAGACACACTCTAATTTCCTCATCAATGCATTGAAGAGTTCCTCTCTTTTTACACTTAATTTTTGCGAAGGTTGAAAATCCCAGTTCACATGAAAGTGAGGTGGAAAATTGCAATAAAATGGCCAGCGCTTTTTTTAGATATCGACACATTTGTTTTTTTTTTATAGAATCCAAAAAGCTTCAAGAGACAATTCTTTGAAGCTTTAGAAAGCTGGAGACGCAAGCACGAACTCATAACTGACGTTATAATCATAATCCACGATCAGTAGACACAGCTGCCAGTTCTTCTTTTTCTGTTAGCGTTAAACTAGAATCTATTGCAGTTTCTACAAAAGGGTTTCTAATCCAGTCATAATGTGCAGTGTTAATTGATGGAAAATAATATTTTCTTCTAAAGTTGATAAATGTTCAACTATCATTGGCAGAATTTCAGTTTTACAATTATTACTTATCAAAGGAAACATTTCGAGATTGCCTTCAATTGCTGTTCTTTTCCAATTCTGTAGCTTTCTCTAAAACGCTTTTATTTTGTCAGTGGATGTGATGATATTTTCCTTTTTCCCTTGCATGCTAGAGTTTAAAACTACGGAGCGCACCTGAAAAAGCTCTGGGGCGCACCAGCGCACCCGGGTGCACTGTTTGAGAACCACTTATCTAAATCAAGATGTCTTAATCTAAAGCACTAAAAAGTATCATAACATCCTGCGAGAGAGGCACAACGGACAAAAAGTCAGTTGATCAGTATAACGAGTAGAAAATACGCACGGTATTTTCTACTAGTTATAATGCTAATCGGCAATTCAGATGCGAGGAAGTTCCCCGTGACGTACTACGTAATGTGTTAAAACTGCTACACCCTCGTCAGCGATTTCAAACTCAAATCACACAATTACGTTTACTTTCTGGCTAATACTTTTGGAAAAGATATAAAACCCTCTTCCTCTCACAGCTATGGGTTAAATAGTAGGACTACAGTTCTTCTGCAAGGATGGCGTTAGGTATTAAATAATTCACGAAGTTTGGTATGCCATTTGTAATAAGTAATTCAGAGTTACTTCCCCTGTTTTATCATTACCTCCCCTTTGTGTACATCTTTGTCGTTCTGAGAGTATATATACTCCCAGTTAATTGTAAAAGTATTCTAAGTAGAATAAAGTTTTCTCAAGTCCAACCGTGTGTGTTCGTTTATTATTACACCATCAAAGAAAGACACCAAACCAACAGAAATGATACGCTTCTATTGAAATGAATATGTATATGATAGTAAGTGGGATATATAAAATAGTTCAAAATTTAAGATGATACTTTTTCCCTTTCAAATTTCACTTAATTCCGTTTTTATTTTTGCTAAGTTCCCTTTTTTCAGTTTTCACTTTTAATAAATTCCCTTTTTTCTTTTGTGTAAATTGTGTAAGTTGCAATAAAATCTAGTAAAATCATTATTAAAACAAAAAATAAAAGCAAAAATCAACGGTTTATCACTTTAAAAAATAGCTGACAAAATACTGTCGATTTAACAATCCGCTCTCAAACATTTTCTATAAGTTTTTTTTTTATTTTTGTTAGTTTTCTGCCATCTTAGGTATACCTTCCCATGTAAATATAACTTGTCAAATCTATCTCTTCTCGGATTATGAAAGAAAGAAAAATTCTCATGTACTTTTGTGCGAGATAAGTACTAACTTATAACTCTAATATCAGTCACACTTCCACTACAATAGGTCTTTGAAACAAGTCGGTGTAGATTTTGTTGTTTGAATAAAAAAAATGGAAATTCATCAACACATAGTCGGGGAAAGACTGGCAACCGAAAGTGACTCTTTTTTATAAGAGTGCAGTCCGGAAATAAGAGGCATTGTGGGAGTGGGCAAGGTGAATATAAATTCGAATATCTGGCAGAAGGGGTGTTTAATTTCGTTTAGGCAAGCTTGAGTGTACATTACGTACTTGCGAGGAAGTGAAGTTGGACAAAAAGTGTAGAGCTAAGAGAGGACGTAGTCGAGTTTGATCAAATTATAGATTTCATTAACGTTTGTGTAAAGACATCTACATATAAATTCTTAAATGTATAAAAAATACATTATTTCTAATTTTCAGGTTCTGATTTTTAAGGAAAAGTGACTGAAATATTAAAGTATATTCTAACCTTCTCTAGAGAGAAACAAGGTAAAGTACGAAAGAAATATGACCAAGGTTTAAGAAAATATTGCTGTGTGCTATAGAAAATTACTTTCGGAGCATCATGTTCTTCTGATAAAATAGGATTTTTTTTGAATAGATAAAAAATAATCTTGTTAAAGAAAAACTAATTATACGCATGAAGTTACGCAAATCATTTATCATAATGACCTAATCTGGCATTAAATAAGCCGAAAGGGTTGATATGCCGTAAAACACAACAACAAAGATCTCTGTCGTAAAAATAATGGTGTGAATGAGTTAACGATACCAGAAAATTATCAACAAGTTGGGAAAAAATTCCAAGTAAAAATTAATAATAATCGATGCAAATTTCAATTTTTTACATTAACAAATAAATTAATTAAAAAGTCATTGTTAAGTTATGCAGCATTTCTGCTGTATATTCTCGACCATCACTTTTTTCTCCGTTCTCTTTTTAATTTCACCTTAAAAATTTTGCACCTAGCGACCAACCAACCGACCGTATTCACCTTAAACATGCTAGGAAAAATTCATTCGGTCTGGTGAAACAGAAATTAAATAAAGCATAGACGATAAAAATAAAAATGAGAATTCGAAAACGAAGCTGAAAAGGTAAGGAAAACGAAAGCAGATGCGCATGCGCAAAAACCAATCTCGCCAATGTTTGTTACAGTGCTAATCGGTACGCAGTTCTCGTCTTTGCATTTCGCCTCGCCTTTTTCTAACGATATAATTAGGTAACAGAATTTGCAATGAAAGTAGATATTAGGATGAGAAGTGCAATGGTGAATTGAACGAAAGACCCGGGCCGACGGCATGAGGAACGCAGACGGCATCAGATCATACACACAGACCACAGGGGAAATTTAGTGCTCATCGTACATGAAATATTCTTGCGCAAGACTTGTTTTAAGATAGTTAGCTCAGTGAAAGTGTATGCTTCCGATTAAAAGAAAAGTGCGCGCGTTCTCATTTACTCAGTCGTGCATAGTCTGGTTCAAGGTCAGATATAAGGGGTATCTAGAGAAAATCTAACTCATAGACAGTGGAGTGATAGTCTAGCTTGCCCAATTTAGCCAAGAGAGGTTCCTACTCACTGGAAAAGTGTGAGCGCTTGGACGTGTTTTTGGATAAGTATGTGATTTTGTTCATTTGTTTAGTGGATTGTCAACTCCATCTCAGTTATTTAATGCCGAAATATGATCCGGGTGCAGTTCAGAATTATAATTAGGACACTCTTTTCGTATTGGGGCTCTTATACAGTCGGTTTATTATATGTATAAGTTAAAAATAAGAATATGCAGGAAAGTAACGACCCTTTATTATCAGCTACACATGAATTTAAATTGTATCTTTTTTATGTTTATGTTGGTCAGCCAACCCACCAAGCTTTAAGATTTAAGTAACATAGGCGAGAAAATGTCTGTTACCATTGATAACTATTTACTCATAAATATAGCACACATTATTGTCAATAATATATATAATATATATATATATATATATATGTGTGTGTGTGTGTGTGTGTGTGTGTGTGTGTGTGTGTGTGTGTGAAGCGCGTAGTCTAATAGTTACCTCGTAGAAAACGGTCACGACGGAACCAGTTCAACTCCTGGACAAGATTGTTTGCATTTCATATATAGGGCTTTTCCCCTGGAAAAGGTATGCATCAAACTAATCTCCCTCCATCTATGGGTAAATAGTGGCGCCGATTGGCATCTTTAAACTTGGTAAGGCTACCAGTCTCGGAGAGGGAAAACTCCGAATTCAAACCTGTTAAACTACGCTTAAGGATTGACCTTGTGTCACATCCTGCTAGTGCGGATTAGTTTGTAAATAAGCATATGCCCTAATGTCTTCAGATGAATCTTTCTCTGACAGTCAAATGAATATTTTTAGTCTCATCAGACAGACGGCATAGAAAAAAAAATCAGGGTTATTTTATGACAAACATTAAACTGTGAGGGATGGTCAAATTTATTGTTGTCTTTTTCAAGCTGCTTGCACTTCTTCATTGCTGAATGGATCGGGAATCGCTTCAAGGGACAAGTTTATAAGGTAAAGTTCAATATTATTGTTATGTTTTTGGTATAATTTTCTTTTCTTCAGATAGGACAAAATGTCATCAATATTGACATTTTCAAATATATCTCTCATTTTGCTTGTGCTGTATAAGGCTGTTTTGTGAGAGCAAAGTCACCACATTCTATTAGAATGTGTTTAACAGTAAAATGTATCTGACATGCAATTCATTCTGGCTGGTTTTCTTGTTTAAGCAAAAAACTGCATCAATAATTACTGTAGACTTCCACGAATGAAGTGCCCGCATAAGAGCGGGTTCCAAAAAACTCTGTTTGATTTGTCGCTTTTGCTCTTTTATTGTGGGGTTGGTCACGGGAAAATTTGCACACGCCTCCACCTAATTTTCTTAGATTGTGGCTTTTGAGTGGCCATGTTCCTTTTTGTTGAGTTGTTCACTACTATTGCATCCCAGGCATATGCGGACTTGCATCTCTTCTATAAAAAAAAATCTAAAATGACTAACCAAGACCCAAGTTTTTATTTCTTACCCGACGGAGACATTATTCCAGTTAATTGCAAATAATGTTTTAGTTATTAATACGTTTAATGGACAATTTGCAAAAGTTGAAGATGTATTTTTAATACTGATTGTAATGATTAATCAATCTTCATCAATATAAAACTGTACTTCAAAACTGAATCGAAATCCCTGTCGGCGGGGCTTAGAATACGCCATTTGTACCATGTTTAGAGGGGTAAGACTTACCCTCTCTAAAGAAAGCTAAATCCTGAGTATGACACTAAACTGTATTTGATGTTGAGGTTCCAGTTCTGGAGACCAGAGGAATATGGTGTACCCTTTCATTGGCATTACTTCCAGATCCATTCTATCCCAGAGTGGCAGTACATGTTAGAGTTCATTCTATTGATAAAATAGATATATTTGAACATTATTCGTATTAGGTAATAATATTTGATACCATATAATAGGGTACAGATTATTTGTATTAAAGATAGTTACTTGAAGCTATAATTGCTTAGTAAAGGTAATTATTAGTTACTTAAAACCATATAACTGTATACAACCAATGAGTATTATTAAACTAATTAATTATTAATGAATAGTTATTAGAAACCATATTATTTTCTATTTGATAGGGGTACTTAAAACCACAAAACTGTCATTTGTTTAGATAGCAATACTTGATATCATATATTACGGTCAAGTCACACAGAAACATTAGTTCGGGTTAGATAATCAAAGTTAGACAGCGATGAGCGTGTTCATTATTTAATTGTGTGACCACGTAAGCAACAGCAGATACTGTAAGCAATCTGAATCCTTTGTTTATCCAACATGAATTTATTCGATATTAAATGACCCGAAAATCGTTGATATGCAGTAAAACAAAAGAACCGTGATATCATATAACTGTGTGTAAACAAGATTATAGACTGATAAATACTATAGGATATTGGAAATATAATTATGATTACAATTAAATGAATCAAATTTCGGCATTAGATAACCTATAACGAGTTAATTAGCCGTTAAAAAATAAACCAAATCAATCCAAACCAAACCGAATAGTGAGAAACCAAGAAAATACTTGTTTATGGGTAGCAAATGGGGGAACTCTCTAATAATTCTCACATATTCGGTTCTTGGGGTGCAGACTGAAAATTAAAAAATCTATCCAATTTTCGAAATGAATGACTAGAATTCTGTCTATGAAAAACCACCTGAAATATTCGCTTTTTAGGAATAAAAAGAACCTTTCTCGTATAATTATAGAACAGGCATGATTTAAAATATGTTTAAAAAATAAAAATACAATGTAAAAATGATTTATAATGAAATTTGGCGAAGATAATGGGGTTAATAGCGCCACTTTCTTCCAAGGATTACAGCGACTACTACTACTACTACTACTACTACTACTACAATTAATAATAATAATAAATAATAATAATAATAATAATAATAATAAAAACTGGGAAAAAAATCCGGCGGAAAATCCGGCTACGGATTAGTGTTCCTGGGAAAGAGTTTTCCAGCGTGGAATGTATGAGAGCGCGAAAAGCCATTTTGCAAATTAGAGAAAGTATTTTTTTTCAGTTACGACTTGAATGAAGCCGGAGGTGTGAGGCGTCCAGATGAATGGATGCTTGATTAGAGCAATGGCGCGAAGTATGGAATAAATGAAAAAGTGATGAAAGAACGGAATAATAATAATAATAATAATAATAATAATAATAATAATAATAATAATAATAATAATAATAATAATAATAGCTAAAATAATAATAAGAACAAAATATCATTATTGCGAATGTTATAGTAAGGAGTAATTATTATTGTTGGGAATTATATAATACTTAATAGTAATAATATTATTGGTATTAGTATTAAGTGGGTGAATAATACGTTGCTCTTAATAATAATAATAATAATAATAATAATAATATAATAATAATAATAATAATAATAATAATAATAATAATGAGAAGAAGAAGAAGAAGAAGAAGAAGAACAACAACAACAACAACAACAACAACAACACGAAGAAGAACTAGATCACGAAAGGAATAGGAAGAGGGCGAAGCCAAGGATGAGGAGAAGAGCAGACCTCATTTTAACAAGGAAAAATAACGTGTGATTTAGTGTATTATGTCGTTCTAGCGTAAAAATAAAAGAAAGGGAAAAGATAGACAAGTATTTGGATCTTGCTAGAGAGTTGACAATTCTATGGAACATGAAGGTAAATGTGACAACAATTGTAGTTGGTGCTCTTGGAATGGTTCCCAAAAGTTTGGAAAGGAGACCGGAAGAATCGAGACAGTACAACCTTTAAGAATTGAGACTATAAAGATCATCAACGTTGTTACAATCACTTAGAATACTTACAAGAGTCCAGGTGACCTGAAGGGACGCCAGTGAAAAACTGCCAGTTAAAACTGTTGTGAAAACACAATAAAGCAATAATAATAATAATAATAATAATAATAATAAAAACAAAAAAACTCTGATAGTAATAAGAGCCGTTGCAACATATGGACAAGCAGAAAATCAATAAATTTAAAGAAAACAAAAATAGAAAGAAAAACAATTATATGTATACTTCAAACGACAAATTAGGGAGATTGCACAGAAAGACCTGAAAAGGGTTACGAAAAAGAAACCATAAACGAGGAACAGAGTCACTCATAATTGCAGTTCAAAACAATACCAGAAGAACAAATTATATCAAAGCAAAAATAGATTAGACACAACAGAACAGCAAATGTAGGGTGCGTGGAAACTGAGATGAGACGATCAACCATCTGCTAAGCGAATGTAGAAATCTAGCACACTGAGAATACAAGAGTAGTCACGACTGGGTTGGAAAGGTGATCCACTGGGAATTGTGTAAGAAACTCAGTTTTGACCATACACAAATGGATTATGCATAAACCAAAATCTGTTCTTGAGAGTGAAACACATAAAATTCTCTGAAATTGAATATCTTGTAACAGCAAAAAAGAAAAAAAATATTCATAATGCCCAATTATACAATGGAAATAAAACTAGATAAAGACGGGTCACGTTATACCAGCCAGAAGACGAGACCTAGTATAGATTAACAAGAAAATCATAACCTGTCAACTGGTAGATTTTGCAGTCCCAACGGATCACATGTTGAAGGTGGAAGAAAACGAAAAGTTAGACAAATACATGGACCTTGAATCGAAAAATTGAGGAACATAACGGTGATAGTGATACCAATTGAAGTTGGTGCTCTTGGTATGGTCCTCAAAAGTTTAGAAAAGAGACTTGAGAAATTGAAAATCAGAGGGAAAATTTAGCCCATTCAGAAAACAGCAATCTTAAGATCAGCAAGAACAGTCAGAAAGATACCTGGAGAACTGAAATGAGTGAAATTGAATACCTTTTTACAGCATCAAAAATAATGCCATAATGCCCAATTATACAATAAAAGTAAACATGGATAATATGCAAATGAATAACAAATGTAGGTTATGTTGAGACAGATATAAAACAATAACTCAAACAGTACGTGAATGCAGCAAACTAACACAAAAAAGTACAAGACATGAATGGGTGGGAAAGCTGATAAATTGATAATTGTGCAAGAGATTAAAATTTGAACATACAAACAAATGCACACACCATAATCAGTCCTAGAAAATGAGACGCATCAAATTCTTTGTAATTCTTAGATACAAACGGATCAATTAATCCCGGACAGAAGACTAGACAAAGTTTAATTAACAAAAAAACGCACTTGTCATCTAATGGATTTTACCATTTACAGCAGACCACCGAATGAAAATGAAAGAAAGGGAAATAACTTTATTTCGTTTTTGTTTTTTAACTGCAGATTTTATTTTCTTGGTGCTTTTAAACGGTCGACAGTAAGTCTCAAATTGTTTATATTCCATATTGTGAAAGGAAAAGAGAAAATGAATCATATATTTAAAGTAAACTTTTTTCTGGATTTTAGTTATTTATTTGTATTGTCTTATAATATATTTCATATTGCAAAATAATTAAACAGGATTATATGTAGTTATTTATTAAGCTTTGATAGGTCTGACACACTGAGTGGTTTTTCAGGATATCAAACATTATTCACTTATTCAATACCGGAGTCAGTCTTATTTCAAGAAATTATAACCGGTAGTGCATCCGTCTAGGAAACGCAAGGTTTTGCGTACGATACCAGCCCTCGCCAACTAAGTGCATGAGTAACATATTTTCTGTGTGGTAAAGTGGGGAGCTGATGGTAGGTGTGGCGCTCCGTCTCAGACGAAATACTTTTACCAATAAAATGTAATAATTCTTTATCTTTCCTAGATATTGTGTTAATAAAAATAATGATAAATTAGAAATAAAACCATAGCGCAAATCAACTTCCAAAAATGACCGCATCACAAAGCTCCCAACCTAAAAAAATGACCATATACATATTTCCATCAAAAACCTTTAAAAATAGTGTATAAATATTTCCATCACAAACCACTAAAACTCATTAAAGGACTCCATACAAACACACACACACACACACACTCACACACACACACATATATATATATATTACCACAATGCGCGTTTCACAATGATAAGACAGGGATATGACAAATATAAAGTGCCCAATACGTTAGTAGAGCACATTTATTATCATAATCGTACAAAGTAATAACCTACTCAAGTTTCACCATAAGGATCTTCAGGGTTAAATCCACTGGATTAATCAAGATATTGATTAATTGCAGTCGACTGCATGTGTGTATTTTTTGATCGCGAAAAAATACACACGTGCAACCGACTGCAATTAATCAACATCTTGATTAATCCAGTGGATTTAACCCTGAAGATCCTTATGGTGAAACTCGAGTAGGTTATTACTGTGTACGATTATGATAATAAATTTGCTCTACTAACGTATTGAACACTTTATATTTGTCATATCGCTGTGTTATCATTGTCAAACTTGCCTCAACTAACCATTGGGACCATTTTCACCGGTAAGTCACCTTTTCCACAAATACCATATATATATATTTATATATATATATATATATATATATCAACCACCGCGCACGAGCAGAATGCGACACAATCTCAACTTTTTCAGTGGTGTTTAACAGGTTTGAATTCAGTTTCCCTTATCCTAGAATGGTTGCTTAACTAAGGTTAAAGACCCAATTCTTCCTTAGTATTTACCCATTGCTGGAGGGAGATTAGTTGGATTCCCACCTTTCTCAGGGGTATTAGCGCTATGTAAAGTGCAAACAGTCTCGTTCAGTATTTAAACTCATCTCGTTGTACCAATTTCCTAAAATAGTAACCATTACACCACGAGCCTCAATATATATTTTCAGCACAAACTATAAACCTCTGAAAATACTACATACATATTCCCATCATAATCAAAAACTTCAAGAATTACTGCTCATATATATTAGTGTCACTAACTTTCAAATTTCCAATTCTTTGAACCTCCAAACATGACAACATACATATTCCCATCTAACCACTAAACCTCCAAAAATATACACTCCCATAAGTATACTACATACATATTCCTATCACAAATCTCCAAACATCTAAGAATTACTGCAGACATATAATCATCACTAACCCGCAAATCACCAAACAGTCAAAATGATCCTATTGTTATTCCAATCACAGTCTTCCAAAAATCAAAGAAATACTGAACACGTACATCCGTTATTAATTTCCAAACCTCCAAAATTGACAACATAGATATTCGCATCACAAATCACCGAACGTCCAAAATGACCGCATATATATCTCTTCACAAAACTCCAAAGCATCAACAATCACAAGCAAGTCCACGCCATTTCACTATACCGACAAAGAACGGCGTTGATTTTTAAAGTATCACCTTTTCACGGAATATATACACATACATACATATATATATATTATTTATATTTTTGCTTGAAGGCAATTATAATGCATGTATCGTATAAAATTCGATAATTATAGAAAATAATCTTGACAAGAGAATCCCGCAAAGGATGGTTCGCCGTACAGACTTTGCGGGATTCTCTTGTCAAGATTATTTTCTATAATTATCGAATTTTATACGATACATGCATTATAATTGCCTTCAAGCAAAAATATAAATAATAATTTATTCAACAATGCTTCTATACAACAAACAAACATCCAAAAATCTTATAATATATATATATATATATATATATATATATATATATATATATATATATATGTGTGTGTGTGTGTGTGTGTGTGTGTGCATCCGCGCGTGTGAGTGTGTCTTTTTATTATTTTGTATGCATGACAAGTATCATTGACAACTTATTGAATTCGTGCGCAAATAACTGGATCAAGTATCAAACAATAATTCGGATTTCTTATTATGAAAATGAATATCCTATTTGATTTGACGATGGGTAAATAAACACCTCAACATGCATTCATTTTTATTTATTAATTATGATTTGTTAAAAATATTTTACTTCACACACAACATTGCTAACTTCGGCTCATCCAATTTATGGCTTAGATAATGCACATAGGATGTGCGCATTGTCTATCGGTTATCATCGTAGAAAATAGACACACTGTCCCGAGTTAAAATCCTAGTTATTTACCCAATCCATTCGTCGCTATTCCGGAGTTTTGGATCTTCAAGAATAGCTTGTCATTACATCACGATGGGGCACCCTAAACTTTAAAAATGTATGTATCCAACTCCCTCCAGTTATGGACAAATAGCATGTAAGACTAGTCTCTTTAACATTGGTATGGCAACCAATCTAGGAGAAGGAAAAAAATTCTGAAATCAAACCTTTATACTTTGCTTAAGGATTCACCTTCTACCTCATCCTGCTCGTGATAAAGTGTTGGGTAAATATAAAGAATAACCCTTATAAGCAAAATTTATAACGATTTTCGTTCCCATGTTTTTTTCCAATTTCCGAAACAATCGGCGCTCATAGATACGTTGCCATACACAACATAGATATCTGAGTTATTCCAGTATTCCTTTAAAAAGATAATTCCCAAATCATTATCCGATGAAATACCTAGATTAGCGAAACGTTATATTAAATAAATAAATACTCTAGCAAATATCAGTTTTCACGTCATATTTTCTACTATTTTGTTGGTCGGATATATTCTATACAATATATTAGTTATTAGATGTATATGCGATTAGAATTATGAATGCAGAACATCAGCCGTATAATTGTGTTTAGAAAACTTATTTCATAAATAGTTATGCAAATGATTGGTTGATTGGTTGGTTGGTTGGATTTTATGGCATGTTAACCAAGTTGTTTTTGTTTTACTCATTCAATGTATTTGTATTCAAAAATTTTAAACACATTTTTCAAAAATCATTTGTTGATCTATTTACCCCTTAGATAGGAGATTAACAGGTACTACCACTCCGAATTATAGTGAATCTGGGACGGATAGCAATGAAAGGGTACTCCACACTTCCGAGAGTTCCATAATTGGAACCTCCCTAATAGATGCAGAATAACGACATAGCCAGGGCACTAAGCCAACGCCTTCTAGCGCGTACATGACGAAAAGGTAGGGGTTTGCCATAAAAGCAACAGGGCACAGAACAATGATATTGGCGCTAGGGTTTGACATGACCAGCTGATTGATCGGAAGGCGCCTCTCCGTCTGCCTGTCTAGCCTAAGTGAGGGCCAAAGTAGAGTGTTGGTTGTCATGGCCTGCTAGCCACCAGCATTCTGACATTAAGTACCATAGGTTGCCACAAGGCTCTATTGGGGATCTTAGCCCTCTACAGAGGATCAGTCAGGGTTGATGCGAATTGAGTAATACACCTGAGGATAATAATCGTCGTGGGTTCTCTCTCCCACTCCCCTCTCTCTCTCTCTTCTCTCTCCTCTCTCTTCTCTCTCTCTCTCTCTCTCTCACTTTCGTCATCCGACTCTTTGGCTATCGGTCTTGGTAAGTCTTCTGGACGGTACCCAGCATCCACCCAGAGCTGATTGATATAAGTTTTGCTATACTGGAGTATACTTATGAGTTCGTCCTTACATCACAAGCAGTACCCAGCATATATTGCTAATCTTTCTTGGGTGGTTTCTGAGATGGAAGGTACACTTTTGTAGGGTGTTGTTTCAAGCTCGAAACATCCAATTGTTCCAATCCAGCCATTTCTTTAATAGTTTTGTTCAAGTTTAAGTGGCGACACGGCTACATCTTGGAAAAATTCCTGTTTTATTCTATCGGAGCTCTTATTACCATATAATCAGAAACTTTTCATGCATTACCTATGCGTTTACTGACATTACTTTCAGTAGATTATATATTGCAATATATATGAACTAGATAAATGACCTATTTGACAGAAATTTTTAGATGAGGCTTAATAATTTTTATTATGCAGATTTTTCTGACAGTTGTCCTCATCTGTATTGTTATATTCTGAGGTGCCATTCGGTCGTTTTCAGGCGTTTCTTGCAGAACTCGGAAACCTTGTTATCAAACTCGGAACCTTCTTGTCGAGCTCGGGAGCCTTCATCTCGTAATCAAAAGCCTTCACGAAATTGTGAACCGAACCCTTTATCTAATCTATTAAATTATTATTATTATTATTATTATTATTATTATTATTATTATTATTATTTAATCTAAAGAAAGATGTCAATCTATCCAAACTGAGTTTTTATTTCTCATATATATATATATATATATATATATATATATATATATGTATGTATGTGTGTGTGTGTGTGTGTGGTGTGTGTGTGTGTGTGTGTGTTTGTGTGTACGTTTGTATCTTTCTGTGTATGTGTGTGTATATTTGCGTGGGTTTCTAATGTATTCATGGATACAATTATGTACGTACGTCCTTCCATCAGTAACAATGAAAGACAGTTATTGGCTGTGATAATGATATGAGTTGTTAATATTCAGTGGTTTTATAACATTTTTAGAACAACAAATATTCAAAAATCTGTGAAAAAAAAAGGACAGGCGGTAAAATCAACACAAAATATATGCATAAAAGATTTCTCAAAATAGACTGTATCTGGTTTTGGGACAATTATTTAGTGTACTAGTAGCAACCAACTTTTCTTTTTTTCTCTCTTTAACAGATAAATCTATCGGTATATATATATAATATATATATATATATATATATATATATATATAGTTCAATGAAAAATCAAAACAAATAAAAGTTTTTGCTTTTATTTATTCATTTCGGAACGGTATTACAACCAGCGGTATCTTGCTGAAAGCATTCATCAGGTAAAACGAAACGGTTCCTGTCCCATCTATGGGTTAAATAGAAAAAATGTATTTATAAAAAAAATTGTATTAGCCATTAAGAATTGATTTATTTCAAAACTTTATCGCATTAAATGACCCACCGAGGTTGATATGCCGTAAAACAAAACAAACCAAAAAAAAAAAAAAGAAAAAAAGAAACGTTCCTTTGAAAATGACAGAAATGGTGTAAATGGTCAAATGTGTGCGTTTTTCTTTAACTGTATTCTCGTGTTTGCGTGTTTACGTGATGTGGAATGTTTTTTTGCTTGTACGTGTGCGTATTTTTGTTTGTGCGTATGTGCGTATTGTGCGTATGTTTGTTTGTATGTCATGCGCGTGCATGACATACAAATTATATTTGTAAATTACATACAAATTAGAATTATATATATATATATATATATATATATATATATATATAAACTTAAGGAGACATTAGCCCTGAAGAGCACTGAGTGAAACTTTTAGTAGGTATATCTGACTCATTAGGTTTATATTTATCATTTGCTCTACTTAGGTATTGTGCACTCTTTCCTTATTAGCTTTAGTATATCATAGCGGTTTTTCAATGAATATATATTTTTCATTGATATATACATATTAATTGTTTTTTTCTTTTGGCCAAGTATTATAGTATCAACTGATTGGATGTTTGGTAGTATATTTTTACAATCAAACTATTTGCCAGTTTTTTTCTTACCGCAAGGGTTTGGTATATATATATATATATATATATATATATATATATATATATATATATATAGTGTGTGTGTGTGTGTGTGTGTGTGAGAGAGAGAGAGAGAGAGAGAGAGTATTTATGTCTGTGTATTTATGTCTGTGTATGCGTGTGAGTGGCTTTTTGTCCAAATCGTTTGAATATGCGATTTGCGCATGGAATATTGGCTTTTAATAAAGAAAATAAGGTTAAAAACGTTGATACACTTTAAACAGTTCCCGTTACATTGGGAAGTTGTGTATTTGGCATTAGTCTTATTTATTTAAAGTCATAAAAGCATTAACCAATATCAAAATGTAGGAAAATGTTTCAAGAAAAATGTTTTAAATTGTTCTTTCTGTTAAGAAAATTATATATTGGTGAGTTTTTCTATTTTCACATATGCTTTTTTAATCTTCATAGACCAAACTTGTATGATTAAACAAACACGATTATAAACCTATTATAATAACGCTATATATATATATATATATATATATATATATATATATAATATATATATATATATATAAATAAACAAGCGCTCCCATTATGACTCAACACTTTGAAGACCGTTAAAAACGTATTTAAATACACCGAATACATAATTCTTGTCTGTTCTGAAATCAGATTTGAAGGTGCAAACTAGCTTAAAATAAATCATATCTCTCTCTCTCTCTCTCTCTTCTCTCTCTCTCTCTCTCTCTCTCTCTCTCTCTCTCTCTCTCTCTCTCAACTTGGACCTGAAACAACTATCTCTTTTTGTATATATATATATATATATATATATATATATATATATATATAAAGATAGATAGATAGATAGATTTACGAAATTATGCACTGCTTACTCATTGGTTCAATACATCTCATCAGTTCTCCCTGGGTATGAGATCTGGGGAGTTTGGCTTTCAAGACAACACAGTAATTCTTGAACGTTCCTGAAACCATTCCTGTATATTCCGTGCAGTGTGTCAGTGCCTGTTTCCATTGTTTACCCAATATAACGATGCACTCGTTTAACTAGTATTCATCGTAATTGTGATTAAACAAGACATATACGACCTGGTAACCTTCCATTATAACAGGGTCCAAGTGCGAGGCTTTTGTTAATGGACCAACAAACGAAATACACATATCTATCGGAAAAAATCCGATTTAAGTAAAAAAAAAATGTTTATATTCTATTCTAAAATATTATTCAAATAATATGAGGGTCTATTTGTGGTTCTTTTTGGTATCAGCCAAACTGTGAAGGAGTCTTCTTTTCACTAGCACTAGAACAGAGAGATAGTTTTGCTGATTCACCTTAGTAAAACTATCTAGTCTCAGTTCCCAGATGCTTTACCGAACAGATCAGATTACCAAAGCTGTGCAACACATGCACTGAGTTGGTGAGGATCGTTATCGACCTGGGAACCTTGCAATTCCTTGACGAATGCTCTTCTGACTGAGATAAAAGATAACATTCATAATGATTAAAGTGTACCGTTTCTTAATTTTCTTTCACTTCTTTAAGAAATTGATTCTGAAGATCATGATAAGGAAAAAAAGAAGCGATGTGTTTACTTCTGTTTGCATGAGTTCAAGCTTGGTCCTAATTTTGCTTCATGATAATGTTCGACCACATGTTGCCAGGATGACACTGAAGAAGGTCACTGACTTCGTATTTGGTACTTTGTCACGCCCACCATATTTGACTGATATCTCATCCCGGACCTACGATTTATATTTACGCATCTAGACACTTTTTACGCAAAAATCAATCCTTTTTTAAAGAAATAGAAACTGAATTTAAAGTGTTTTTGGCCACAAGACCTTTAGAATTTTATCGTACAAGCAAAAATAACATTTTTCCTCAATGGTAGAAAAGCATAGATATTCAGGAATCAAATGTACGTTTGGTTTAGTTTTTTTGTTTAATGGCATATGAATCTTTATTCTGGAATAGAATATAATTTTTCGAATAACCGAATACATAAAACTGCTACGCCTTTGTGTTTTTTGTTCTACTCCTGTCCCAGTTAAATAAAATCGTGTCACCTAAACAACCACTTTTCCCATATTAAACAATTTTGCGCAGTCAGCTATTGACAAAGATAATTATTCTTTTTCAATGGTGTTAGATAATTTTATTATTCCGCTTTAAATTTGGGTATTAATAAACGTTTATAAGAACAAATGAAATAAAAAAAGAATGAACAACTATATTTTGTTATTGATTTGTTTTTTAAGCATATGCATTGAAATAATTGAAGCAATTGATTTCGTCATAGCTTTTATAATTATTCCCTGCTGTTGTTATCAAATTTGACCCTCGAGCAAACCACCCACTTGAAAAGGTAACTAAATCTTTTCCAAAAATAAGATCAATATATTCAACAACAGAAGTGAGATACATCACAAAATCTGACCCTTTAGTTGTTCCATTCAATGTTTGTTGTTGTTTTTGAGATGTTAGTCTAAATTCTATTCATTATTGTGTAATCGACATCAAACTAACGGACTTTAATATATCTATTTATATATTTGTTAAAGGAAAAGGCTTAAAATCGACCACTTTGCAGTTATATATTTATTTCTGCTCACAGGTATCTGTGTATACCTATGAGTTTCATCAGTCTCTCAACTTGGACCTGAACAACTCTAACATTCCGCCGTCGGAAGAAAGGGCCAACATAGAATGATCCTAATATCAAATTACCTGGTAATGCATCTACGGATATATATATATATATATATATATATATATATATATATATATATATATATGTACTCTTTTCTTTTTAAATCGTTTAAAATTTAATTCTTTTTAATTCGTTTAAAAAGGAAGGAGGTATCTCTTCTCTCGGCGGTAAGTCTCTAAATTCGATGGAACAATTCCTGTATCTAGGTAATAATATCTCATCCACAGAAAGCGATGTTAATACACGTACAGGGAATACATATTCTGCTATAGACACATAAAATGTCATATGGAAGTCCAATCTCACTGACAAGTTAAATCACAATTCTTCCAAGCCGTAGTTATATCTGTGCTGCTATATGGCTGCACCACTGGTCACTGCTGGAGAAGAAATAATGACCTCATAAGCGACGTTCTCTAATAGAAACAAGCACCTGAACACGCCAGTGTGGGCCGCACAACAAGGAAGAACATTTACCAGCTCGGCGTGGATACTGGATGCTGCGTAGAGAACCTCCCGATGACAATGAATGATAGAGACGGTTGACGAAAGATTGTCATGGATATCCGTGCAAGTAGCGTGACGTGATGATTATACTTCCTTTAAATATGTTACTTAATATATATATATATATATATATATATATATATATATATATATATATATATATATATATATTAAGGGGTCAGTTTAGCTCCGTCGGTAGACCACACGCCTAGGAATCGCAAGGTTCCTGGTTCAATACTGGTCCCTGCCAACCTAAGTAGCATAGATTGGGGAATCTTATCTGTGTGAGGAAGTGGGAGCTGACGGTAAGAGTGGCACTCTTCCTCAGCAAAAATGAAACAATATTACTGGTCTCTCCTACTGTCCGGCTGATTGCGACAATAGGTCACTCCTCCAACTTTATATATACTAGCAAATATATGCACCCTCCGGGTGCAAGTATTTAAGTTTTAATGTAATAAAATATTGTATTAAATTAGAAAGGCTAATGAAACTAAATAAGAATACAGATATTTGAAACAGAGGGAGTATAATAAAAGATTTGAAACAGAGGGAGTATATAAAAAATGGAACAACTGAAACTTACTCTTCCATCACTCTCATCTTTCATTGTTATTTTTCTAATTTAAGTATTTAGTTATAAGAGGAAGTAAAGAATAAAATGACAGTTATTTTATCTTGTTAATGGATTTCATTTAAGATTCATTGAAGAAATATATTCATTTAAAACCAAACAGTTAGAAATCAATAATACTAAGCACATATTTATTAAATTCGATTTTTAATATTAATATGCAAATTAGCCTTTCCATTCACACTGTAAACTATATCAGTATGTAGACATAGTTAACCTGAAGCATGTGATGTCAATAACTAAGAGAATTGTGACTTGAGTAGGAATAGTTTCGGTTATCTCCATTATAATAAGATATCATCATCATGTCGCGCTTTCATATCCATAAAAATCCGTGCTCATCATTCTCGGGAATGCATGTTATATTTTTCAGTCGAGATGCTTTTTGCTAACTTAATGATATCACTCATATTTCCTCACTACTTTCTTGACCATTTTCAAGTGTTTTCAACAATGATATTCGAATGACTGGTCTCAAGGGACTGTGATTTAACAGCGTATTTACATTTGTCAACCGATGAACAAATTTACTTACCCTGTACATATCAAATTCACTACTATTAATAGAATAACTAAAACACTTGTTAACCATTATCCCCACAGGGAAGCGCCGTTGAAGTCTACAAATATACTCGTTGTGTAGTCTCCCCTTGAATTGTTTATCTCTGCTTTATATTTAGTTCTACATTTTTTTTAAGCATTTAAAAATAAGTCCATTTTTTTTCAATTTTTCGTTTCGACTCCTAATTTACACGATTTTTTTCATAGACTTTATTTAATTATTTCTTTATTTACTTAATTCTTCTTTATTTCATTCTTTCTTTTATTTCGTTCTTTCTTCATTCTATCTTTCTTTCGTTCTTTCTTTGTTTCTTTTCTTAATATACTCCTTTATTTCTGCATGTCTTTCCTTTTATTCTCCTACCAAATTATTTCTTTCTTTCTTTCTGTCTTTTCCATTTACATATTCCCTTATTTCTTACTCTTATACTCTTAGTATTATGTACTCCTTTACTTCTCCATATCCTCCCTTTCGTTCTCCGCCTAGATTCTTTCTTTTTTTCTTTCCTTCTTTCTTTCTACTTACTTCTTTCTTTACTTTATATACTCTTTATTTTTCCATGTCTTTCTTTTCATTCTTCAGCCAATTTTTTTCTCTCTTTCATTCTTTCTTTTTTTGTCTTTTCGTCGCCTTTCTTTCCATTTAAATACTCCTTTATTTCTTACATACTCTTTCCATTATATACTCCTTTATTTTCCCATATCTTTCCTTTCTTTCTCCTCCTGAATTCTTTTTTTTTCTTTCTTTCTTTCTTTTTTTCTCTCGACTCATTTCTCTCTTTTCTTTATATATTCTTTATTTCTCCATGTCTTTCCTGTCATTTTCCACAAAAATACTTTCTCTCTTTCATTTCATCGTCTTTCCACTTACATACTCCTTTATTTCTTACATACTCTTTCCATTATATGCTCCTTTACTTCCCAGTGTATTTCCTTTCGCCCCCCACCCCAGGTTCTTTCTTTATATCTTTCTGTCGGTCTTTTTCTTTTGCGCCTTGCCCTTCTTTTCCCATAAATCTACTTTTTTATTCATTACTCTTTCATTTATATTTCAATTGTGACTATTTTTCATTCTTTCCCTTCTCTTTCATTCTTTTTTCTTCTTTCTTTCTTTCTTTCTTTCTTTCTTTCTTCTATTTGGCTCTTTTTCCCGATAAATCTATATTTCCTTTGTTATTTATTACTCTTCCCTTTCACTATTTTTTCTTTCTTTCGCATGTTTCTCCCCCCCCATCGTTTTTCTTTCCCCTTGCTTCTCTCTTTTCATTACATACTCCTTTTTTTTCTCCATGCGTTTCCTTTCTTTCGTCACCCAAATTCTTTCTTTCTTTCTTTCCTAAAATCTAATTTCGCTACTAATTTTAGAGAATGTTTTCCTTTTTACTCAGCCCAGAAGATTACTTCTTTTTTCTTTCTTTCCAAGTTCTTTTCATTTAATTCATTATTCATAGTTTTCTTCGTGTTCGTTCTTTGTCCCATTTTTATTCTGTTATTTTTTTCATTTTTTTTTTTTTTAGCTTTCAAGAGTTTTTACTCACTTTCTTACGACTTTGTCTTATATTTCGTAGTTATCTCCTCTTTCCTGTATTTTTTCCATTGACAATTGCATTCAGTTTATTATCTACTTCACAATAAATACTTTTCAGTTCCTATCTTACGACAGACAAAAAGCACCTACATAATCAAATTATCAAAATGTTTGTGTTTCTCATCTAAAAGTGGAGAGGGAGAAACCTGCCATAGTTTAAGATAAAATTCTCAGTACGGCTTTTTTTTTCAACCATGTCCTTATTTCAGAAATATTACCTTTGTTTGTGAAAGTATTTATCGCCAATTAATGCGCTATTTTCTTCTTCCTAACAAGGCTTTTTTTTTTTTAGTTTCCAGTAACTTCGTCTCAATGATTCTCTTTATCATTAGAATCTTAAAAATGCACAGAAATGCTTAAACTCGACTTAAAATGTAATCCATCTTTGTGTTCATATTTTTGGTGTAATGTCAATAAACATGCATACTCCTTAATAAAGGGCGTCCTATCGTGGTGTAATTGTTAGCAAGCTGGTCTCGTAGATCCATTACTACTGAATAGCGAGTTCGGTCCTTGCTAGATGCCCAATTAATGAAGCCTATGTATAATATATATATATATATATATATATATATATATATATATATATATATATATATATATATGTATATATATATATATATATATATATATATATATGTATGTATGTATGTATGTATATAAAGATAAATCTAATGAGCCAGACGAACCTACTAAAAGTTTCGCTTAATGCTTTTCAGGGCTAAGATCTTGATGTTTGGTAGTATATTTTTACAATCGAACTATTTGCTGGTTTTTTACTCACCGCGAGGATTTACGAAGTTTGCTATATTATATATATATATATATATATATATATATATATATATATATATATAAATTATGTTAAACACGATGGGCATTTCATGTCTGACGAGTTTATTTTCGATCTTTTCCAGTTTTCTGGCCAGTTTCTTAACATGAGGGTGGACAACTGGAAAAAGATCGAGAAGAAATTCGCCAGACATGAAATGTCCGTCCTGTTTAACACAACATGCATAGAGGTAATTAATTTACTAAGGTCCAAATCATAACTCACAAAGGATATCAAAATAAATAAAGTAGATAAATTAAAAGGAGGCACCCTTCTCCTCCCTTTCCTTCATTTTAACAAAAATATCATTTCTGATGATGCTATCCCTATAGAGAAACATGTCAACCTAATTTTCCGTATTATCTTCCTTTTATATATATATATATATATATATATATATATATATATATATATATATATATATATATATGATGGTTGTTGTTATTTTAGAAACGTTGCTGGATAAAGTATATATTAAATTTTTACTTGAAGGCACTTTACAACGCATGTATCGCATAAAATTCGATACTTTTTTCTTATAGAAAATGAACTTGACAAGTGTAATCCCGGCAAAGGATGGCTCGGTGTGTAGAATACCGTACAGACTGTTTCAACAGTCTGTACGGTATTCTACACACCGAGCCATCCTTTCCGGGATTACACTTGTCAAGTTCATTTTCTATAAGAAAAAGTATCGAATTTTATGCGATACATGCGTTGTAAAGTGCCTTCAAGTAAAAATTTAATATATATATATATATATATATATATATATAAGTGTGTGCTCGCATGTAAGTGTATGTGTCTCTGTTTGTTTCTATGTCTGTTGATAATGCATCTTGTCCTTACCATATTGTAAATAAAAAATTACGCTCCCCACACTTGAAGCAAAAACTATTTGTGTTACTATATCAACAAAAATTCTTCTTATAAGAAGAGGTTATGTATATATTGAAGAAAAGTTTACATTGATAAAAAGAAACAAAAGAAATTACAATATTGATTTGTGTTTTATATTTATTGTTTCATTATTGATCGATTGGTCCAACTGTTGTTAATCTGGGCATGTAAAAATATATAATATAATCAAATCTTTATAAAAATCGTTTTTTTTTTTATATTATATCATTTCACATTTATAATTTTCAATTAAAAACATGCGCTCGTAAATCATTAGAAAAAATGGACAATAATTAGTAGGATAGTAGGATAAAACAAAGAATAAAATAAGAGAGTGGCGCAAATTATTTTATCTAAAAATCAGGATGACTGTCTCTAACGGCTGATTTGATGTACGTATGTTTTTATCCGAATTATTTGTTCTGATTACATGAATTTTTCACATGTGCATTCGGAACATTTTTCTATATACATAGTCGATTTTTGCTAAAAACTTGAGATACGAGCAAGCTTTAGATACGCTTTTGTTAATAAATTTTCGAAAACCATTTAAGTTTCCAAAAGTATTGCGCCAAAGAAAGGACCGGTCAATAGGGCACCCGTATAGGAACCACCAAGTTATGGTTTCAGTAACGGCCTTCGCTTGTATCTGAGTGTTAAAATTGGAAACTGATGGGAGGTGTGGCACTCCACCTTACCCACTGGGACAATCTATCTGGCCTAGCACTAATAAAAACGGGATAGACTTCCTCACTGTCTAACCGATACCGATAATACATCACTCCGCTGACTTTAGTTTTTTGCTGCACACAATTCATTACGTTCTATTTTATTATGTCTTTATTAAATACAGGGCTATTTTTCTTATCTAAAAACCGTAACAAAAATAGGGTGTTTTATGGGGGGGGGGCTGGAACAGATTAATGGTCTTTTAATTCATTTCAATGGGGAAAATTGATTTGATATACGAGGAAATTGAGTAACGCTGGAATGAATTAAACTCGTAAGTCAAACAAGCTACCACTGTATGAGCAAGGTAGTTGTACTTTTCAGTAATGCTTATTTTTACATGAGAATATAATGTATTTATATAATCAAACCTTCCGCTAAGAACAGACTGCGACACATTCAGTTTTTAAGGGAAGTAATACTGGTTTGAATTCGGAGTTTATCTTCTCCCATACTAAGTAAGAAAGCTGTAACTCGTAAGAATCAGGCTTACACTACTTATAATTATGAGTGTGTTACCCTTGGTATATTCTCTTCTTAGCCGAGCATTGCACAAAACTAATTGTATAGAATATTTACTTACCAAGCAGTAGGTTAATTTTTCTGTGGGGTACTACTCGTTTAGATTTAATATTTTCTTTTTACCTCGACCATTTCCCGCAAAAGAGCCTAGTCTTCTTTACTATTTACCCATAGCTGTTAGGAGAATTTCTGGAATTATACTTCTTCCCAGTTTAATAGAGTTATGTGAAGAGCAGACTTGTTTAGCATTTGAAATTGAGTCACCGAGTTCATTTCCTACAACAATAAACCTTACGCCACGAGCACATCCAGGTGATAGGATGTGTGTTTGTTCTAAGTGCTGTGGAGTAATG
The DNA here is from genome assembly GCA_023376005.1 of Doryteuthis pealeii. Taxonomy (NCBI): domain Eukaryota; kingdom Metazoa; phylum Mollusca; class Cephalopoda; order Myopsida; family Loliginidae; genus Doryteuthis; species Doryteuthis pealeii. The sequence goes on from CM042137.1 coordinate 78,714,845, forward strand.
TCTTGTGTTTCAATAAGAACAGTAGAATATTCTATGGTTTGATTTTCTCCCACTAATCTACTACTATTCTATGGTCAGTAAAGATTGAGAGAGATTAGAGTAGTTTTCCTTATATTCTAGTAAAAAAAACAACTTTACTTGACCCCCCCCTTATGTGTTAGATATAAAGGGCAATTCCAAACTATGACGTTTTATGCATTTTATTTAGCATTTTGCGTTTTTATTTAATTTTTCTCCCACGAGTCTACACTAGACCTCATAAATCTCCTCTGCCGAACAGAAACATCATACGTCTACCTTAGCATCGCTATTGCAGCCCTCATCACCCCGTCATCTCCCCACACTAACCATCAATACTATCAATAATATCATTTACACCGCCAGTCTTATCACCTGAACCACTACCTTCGCCACCATTCCCCACCCCTAGAATACTAACACTGCTACCACCCCCACCGTCATCACTGCCGCTCCGTTCTATTGTTAAGTCTCTCTCTCTCTCTCTCTCTCTCTCTCTCTCTCTCTCTCTCTCTCTCTCATGAGCACATTCATATACACACACACACACACTCTCTCTCTCTCTCTCTCTCACTCTCTCTCTCTCTCTCTCGCCCTCTTGCGCGCTGTCTCTCTTTCTAACTTTCTTTCACTCATCTCACCCTCTTTCTCTCTCTTTTTCCTTTGCTCTCTCCCTGTCTCTGTCTCTGTCTCTGTCTCTGTCTCTCTCTCTCTCGCACATACATACACACACTCTTTCTCACTCTCTCGTTTTCTAACTCTTACTCTTAGTCTCTGTTTCTCTGTCTCTCTGTCTCTCTTTGTCTCTCTCTGTCTGCCCCCCCCTCTCTCTCTCTCTCTCTCTCTCTCCTCTCTCTCTCTCTCTCTCCACTCGGTCGGTACATATTCTTTGAAAACGTTAACGGAATTCGTGATATGAATACGTCATTGATTACGCTTTATTCACGGATTTTGGGCAAATGGTGGCAGGAATGGGTCGGAAGTCGCAGGGTGTGGGGGTGAGAGTTGGAAGGAGACTGAAAGAATCAGTGGGCTAAAGTGCATGTGGTGGTGAGGGAGAGGGAAGAATTAAGAGTCTGGGCGGGGTGGGAACAATTAGAATTTCGGAAGGTATGCGAAAATATGAAAAGTTCCAAGGAATTTCAGGTCAAGTTTTCTTTTTCATTTTTTCATCTATTTTTTAAAAAATATTCTCAATGACCTTATTACTGATAATAATATTAGCAATGATTGTTGCAAGAGCTATTTACTAATCTAATCTTAGTATGGCACAAAGAAAAAATAGGAATATGAAGATTTTCGAAAACCAATCCCTTAATGAGTGGTACCTGCCCATAACGATAATTGCTTCGTTACCAAAATGGTATTAATAGAGTTTACATTAATTTTAAATAATACTTCGTTGCCATATCACACAAAGTCAGAGATCCAAAACTCAGAGAGCCTTACTATTCCAGAAACTCCAGCTTAAACATCTGCACACACACACACACACACACACACACACACACACACACACACAAAATAGACATTCGTACACAGACATGCACGTGAACACACACGCATATATATATATATATATATATATATATATATATATATATATTATTATTATTATTATTATAACGGAGTTTATGTGGTTGTCAGTCAGTAACCGTAACTATATTACTACTCAAGTCACCATTCGCTTAGTTATTTATATCACATTCTCCATGATTTTATTTTGTTTTTTTCTAAACCTCAATTATCAATGACATTTTTTTTACCTTATTGATACCGTTGACTATATTTACATTCAAATGACATGTAATTGTATTTATATATACAACAAAACTGTGGTTTATAGTGTGAACGGGAAGGCTAATTTGTATATTGATATAAAAAATTTCATTTTAATAAATATGTGCTTGGTATTATTGATTTCTAATTGTTTGGTTTAATCTTAATGAATATGAGCAAAAATCTCGAGGATGAATCTTAAAAGAAATCCATTAACAAGAAGAAATAACTGCAATTTTATTCTTTACTTCCTATTTTAACAAAATAGTTAAATTAGAAAAAATTAGCAATGAAAGACGAAAATGATGTTGTTCTATTTTTCGATTATACCCCATTCTGTTTAAAATCTTTTTATCTGCATTCTTATTTAGTTTCATTAGCCTTATGTATGGTGTATATATTTGCTAATATATATATATATATATATATATATATATATATATCTTATTATAATGGAGATTGTGTGTTTTTCTGTCTGTAACCGAAACTATATTACTACTCAAGTCACAATTCCCTTAGTTATTTACGTCACATTCTCCAGGATTCTATTTCTATTTAAACCTCAATTAATAATAAAACTGTTTGACATTATTAATACTGTTGGCCTCACCTAAATACTAATAACATGCAATTGTATTTATATATACAACAAAATACCAGTTTCCAGTGTAAACGTAAAGCAAATCTGCATATTGATATTAATAAAACTGATTTTGATAAATATGTGCTTGGTATTATTGATTTCTAATTGTTTAGTTTTATCTTAATGAATATGAGTAAAAATCTCTTCAATAAATCCTAAAAGAAATTCATTAACAAGAAGAAATAACTGTAATTTTATTCTTTACTTCCTATTTTAACTAAATAGTTAAATTAGGAAAATTTAGCATTGAAAAACGGAAGTGATGAAAGAGTAAGTTTCAGTTGTTCTATTTTCCGATTATACCCACTCCGTTTCAAATCTTTTTATCTGAATTCTTCTTCAGTTTCAGTAGCCTTTCTGATTTAATCTAATATTTTATTACATTTAAACTTAAATACTGGCACCCGGAGGGTGCATATATTTGCTAGTATATATAAAATACCTATATATGTGTGTGTGTGTGTGTGTGTGTGTGTGTGTGTGTGTGTGTGTGTATTGCAGATTTAACCTTTCCGTTAAAGTGGCATTAGTAATTTATCCAAGACTGTTTAATATATCATAAACATAGAGCTATAATAATAGTAATAGTAGAAATGAGTAATGAGTCTACCACGGGTTCGATCTACACGATCTCTACGATTCTATTTATAAATTAATTATGATTATGATAATAACAATACATAGATGATAACTAGGAAATAAAATAACGAAGCGAATAAGCAATAAGCGAAAAATAGAGAAAAATATGAACTGACATAGCGCCCAACCGTTAGTATCGGAAAATACGTCCATCTGTTTAACTAAGTAATGGCTTCAATTTAGTCAATTATGAGGTAGGGTCCTAATGACATCGTATAGATCGAAACCTTGGTAAAGTCATAACTCTTTTTTTACTATTACTATTATATATAACGAGTAGGATATGACACAGGGTCAATTTCTTAAACAGGGTTTAACAGGTTTGAATTCAAAGTTTTTTCTTGTGGATTGGTTACCTCTCATATAGTACCTAAATAATGAACATGGAATCGTCTGTATTTCCAATCAATAACGTCTGACAAAAGTTCAACAGAGAAAAACACTGAGATATTATGGGATTTGTTAATTCAACCTAGCAATTGCTAATTACTTTGTTCACCTTTTATCTTTGTTTAGTAAACCTTTTTCCCTATCCTTAATACTCGCTGTGTTTCTTCTGATAACTTATCTGTTAACTCTGATACTCAAGTATAATCTAACCAAGGTAAAAGGGTCCAGTCTGCCCTACTATTTACCTATAACTGTAGAGAGAATCTTTCCCAATCGTATTAGCACTATTTGAAAAATAAAACAACAGCCATGTGCAGAATTAAAAAAAAAAAAAACAAACAAAAAAAAAAACATTACATATGTACCTAATTAGTAACATTTAATTAAATTTGAGTAATTATTTCAATACAAGAAAGGGTTAATTTTTTTCTCGGGAATTATGGAAAGTCAAATTCTTTTGGATTACCTTCAACTTTCAATTTTCTGCAACATGAGTCCATTTTGATTATTACTTACTTTTAGAGACCTTCTCACGAAGACATTTCAATCTCCTCACGAGGAGAATTTACTCGTAGCTGCATTTCCCTGGATCCAATAAATAAACTTCTAGTAGCTAAATGTGTCCCATCGTAGTCTTATGGTTAGCAAGCTAGTCTCGCAGATCGATTTCTATAGAAAAGCGACTTTGATTTATGCTGGATACCTCATACTTACGCCCCGTAACGAACTGTTTGGGTAAATACCTACAAAATCTAGTTACTTTATCTCCAACTGTTTTACCGTCTGTAAAAAAAAAAAAAAAAAAAAAAAAAAACATAATGCATTCTGTCGCTGTAGTATTTTAGAACATCTTACAGCTGCATTCAAGCTTGATTGGCACTGTCATTTCCTTTGCGAGGGTTCTTATCTCCCTCAGTCACTTGATATTTCTTAGGAAATTATTGTCAATGTTTAATACTGACAGAAGTTTAAAAGAAATTTCATTATTCAAAGAGCAGATATATTTTTATATATTCTTTTGATATCAATATTCAAACTCATATTCCTTTTTATATGCATGATGTAGATGACTGTGACAGTCATCTACATCATGTATATAAAAATGAATAACAGATAACAGATAATAACTGTCTTTACCAGGAAAATTACAAGTTAAAAAGCCTCATTAATAACTATTTAAACTTGTGAAAAACATGCGTATTGCCTAAGATGATAATGCAGTAAGACATTTATGTCAGTAGATAATAGTTACATATTTTTGCATGAAACTTACGCTACTCTCTCTGTCTACATGGTTACAGCTCAGTGAAAATTATAACAAAATAACTGATGATTATGCAAACTACATGTTTTATTTCAGATTTATTATTCGGAATGCACACAAATGTTGAAAAATTATGTTAAGATTTCCTGTAAAAGGATACATGTAAGTCAGCAGAAGTTTGATGCTAGAGCTTCCTTTTCCAGTATTTATTTTCGAAGCAACATCTAGAAGGGCGGCATTCACCACGGCCTTTTCACATACATAACGCGTCCTCATATATATATATATATATATATATATATATATATATATATATATATATATATAATATATATATACTAGTTGAAGTACCCATGTACACTGAGGAAAGGTCAATATTTTGATAGAGACTGGTTACAGTGATGGTAAATCGAATCCAAAACCAGATGATTGCAATACAGAGAGACTACTATACAAAAGCCAAAAATACATTCAACTTAATCTATTTCGTCTAGACAATGTCTATATTACAATCTATTAGTTCTCAATTAAAAATTTACACTTCATGTTTACTAAGAATAATTGTTATTATAAAAGATAAAATATCCACATGACAAAATCCCACCAACAAAAGACAGGTTAAATAATTACATTTTTATATTATCTTATGTAATTAACATTATAATAATTGTTATTCTCCACAGTTCACAGAAAAATAAAATTGTTTCTACCACAACTTTGCTGGACAGTGCACGCCACACTGTGATGCCTGGTTGATTCAGCTGAGATGTGATAGTCTAATGAGGATTTTCATATGCTCAATACACACAGTTATGCCAGTTCACGTGGTCTGACAACTTGAACGAAGCCTCATCTGACCAGCTGATCTTATCAAGATGGTATGGTTAATTAGAGATTTAGTCACGCATCATCTCACTGATTTGTGAATGACGGTCTGGGTCGTACTTCAGAATATCTAACAGATGATTTGCTCTTTAAGCAAGGAGATCCTCGTCCTGAGACGAACTTCGTGTGAACTTTTTTGGACGACACGCAAATGTCACCTGTAACTTTCATTCCATTTTCTTTAGTTATAGGCGTCTTAGGACGTCCGGATTTCGACGCATTAACCCCTGAACCTGTTGTTTAAATATTTATCTCATATGATAAATTGTCAGCGTGTTGATGTAGGTGTGTGAAATTTATTTTTGACACATTCTACGAACCAGCTCAGAATTTTCATTTTTCCAGTGCAGCTTTAGAACGCATTACCAATGCATCACTGACTATGTCTTCATTGCCATTACTTCCAGGTCTACTATTGAGAGGTAGCACCTGTAAGGGTCCCATTTATTGGGGAAATAGATCTGTTTAAAATTATTCCTATTCAATAGGAACGTGTACAAAACGCTTAGGAAATAAGTAAAAGTAAAGTTGTCGAGGCGGCCTAATGTCGGTATCGGCCAGACAGCGAGGAAGTCTATCCCCTTTTCACTAGCGCTAGATGAAGGAGTTTATTTTAGCATCTGAGGCGGAGCGCCACACCTACCATCAACTCCTCACTTTACCGCACGGATCCCTGTGCTACTCATTCGCTGAGTTGGCGAAGGCTGGTATCGAACCAAGAACCTTGTGATTACTAGCCGAACACTCTACCGACTGAGCTAAACCGGCTTAGGAAATAACTACACATAAATGTAAACATGAACATACAACAATACTTAACCATTAAGCATAAAATAAATCTAGATAGTTTGACATGTTGTAAAAATTAATCAATCAATGAATCAGTCAATCAGGCTTGTTGCAAGCTAATTACAAGGCATTCTCAACCCGTCCTTCGGTGCGGGGGTCCGATGAGCTTCGGCCACTGGACCGGTGAGTTGTGTTAAATTAATAGCGTCGATCCCAGGGGGGCTATCCTCCAGGCAATACCTGCCCCCTTGACTTAAAGGGGCAGGGCTGGGTTTATTGCACAGCGCCTGAGGTGCCCCCTTGAGGGGGAATGCCGAAGGGATCGACGCAATTTTTCTACCTACCACCCATGAGTCTCGGCTTGTGGGTGGTCCCACGTAAAAAGGCCTTGTGCCATATCGGATACAAGTGGGGTACATGTAAATACCAGGCTTGTTGCAAGCTAATTGTATATATGTGATCTCATATTTCTCTAATGTTTTTTGATGAGAGTTGTCCACATCCTGCAAGCTGTGGACAATCATAAATGTTTTTCCTTCTTTTTGAAATTTCCTGTCAGGCTTTATGAACAAGAAACGGGTCAAGTGCTGCATTTGGACTGCAGACAAGTGCTAAAAAGTTCGAATTTAGATTCGATCAAACTTATTGAGAATGAAACTTTTTTTATATAAAATTTTAAAAATTTGAATGGATTTTGAAATTTGAATAAATATGGGTTAAATAAATATCTTTCACCAGCTGAACAATTTATATATAAAAGATAATTCCGATGATGTGTAGACGTCTAGACTCTGTCGATAAATGTTTTGATATTTTTAACGGAAAATTTTGGCGTTACAGGATTCTAAAAATACATCACTCTTCATACCCAGAACATATTGTGTGATTTTTGTTTTTATTTCCTAAATTAAGAATTAATCTTGACGATAAATTTGAGGACACGGAGGGCATTAAAAGAAATACAACGACACAGCTTTATACCATATCAAAAGAGGAATTTTAGAGGTGCTACGGTCTATTAAAAACTCACTGGAATAAGTGATTTTAATGTCAGTTGAATTTAAAAAGTGAATTAATTTCTGATTCGTAGAGATGAAGATTAGTTGCTAATATTTTTCACAAGGTGAGGAAGCATTAAAAAGTCCGTTAGGATCGAACTCACAACACAATAAAATCAAAATTGTGAGACTAACTTATAAAACATTACACCACAACGCTGTACCTGTGAAACAGGGTAAGTAATAATTTAATAATCACAGCCAAGTTTAGCACAAGATTATACTATTGGGTATCCATTGAGAATTGAATTCATTAAGAATTGTTTACTAGCCTTGATTGATGTCATACAACAGTTGATACCCACACTATTTTCTAGATTTTGCTTAGTGTGGCAAAAGGCCAGCAGTATTGGACACAGATACAAACACACTTAAAGCCATCTAATCAGCTATCTCGTCGCACTTTACAAAAGAAGAAAAAAAAAGAGAAAGGATTAAGAGAAAGAAAGAGATTGACAGCAAGGCTTGGTGAACGAAGAAATCAATAAAATAAGCAAGAGATAAGAAGGGAACATATATTGAAGGAATAAGAGAGGGAAGGAAAAGAGAGTAAAGGAAAAGCGAATGAATGAAAAAGAGAGTGAAAGAAAAATATAAGAAGGAAAAAGTGAAGTATAAAGTGAATGAAGTAAAAAAGAAAATGAAGGATAAAAACAGAGAAGGAAAAAGAAGGAAAGAAAAAGAATGTGAAGGGAAAAGTGAATGACCGAAATAGGGAATGAATGAAAAAGTGAGCGAAGTAAAAAGTGAGTGAAAGGAAACGAGAGTAAAGGAAAAAGAGAATGATGGAGAAAAAGAATGGAGTAAAAAGTGAGTGAAGGAAAAAGGAAACAAAGGGAAAAGAGTATGAGGAAAAAGAGAGTGAAGGAAAAATATAATGAAGGAAAAGAGAGGAAAAGAAAAAAGAGTGAAAGGAAAAGAGAGTGAAGAAATAGAGTGAACTAGAAAAAGAATGAATGAAAAAAGAACGAAGGTAAAAGAGAGTGAGGGAAAAAGAGACTGAAAGAAAAGAGAGTGAAGGAAAAAGAAGTGAAATATCGTGGGGAAACTTGAAAGGGCTGCCCTGTAAACATTATTTATTTCATTTCAATTAGCCATTTTGCCAATCGATATTTCCCGAAAGATGTGAAGGACTAAATTACTTTGATCATCATCCCTACCCATTTTTTCTGTATCATAACCACTTGAGAAGGTCTCCTATTTCTTTCTTCTTGCACCCCACCCAACTCGTCACCTTCTTTTCCTTTCTGTTTTGACATGTTTATTAGCATCGCGACCCCGCATTACGATACATACAGACTTACAAACAAACAGTGTAACTGTGTTAGCGGCACACTTTCTACTCAGGACAGCGAAACCATGAAGCCGTTAAATAAAGCGAATAGCCGGATAAGTATCTGGGCCACGACAGAGAACTGAAGAAATTATGGAACGTGAACTGAACAGTGGTGCAGGCCTTTCTTGCAACAGTTGGAACGATCCCGAAATAGAATTGCGAAAAGGCTGGAGGGACTGGAAACCCGTGAAAGAATCGGGACCATGGAGACAGCGACCCAACTGAACTCAGCTAAATTATTGAGGGGAGTTTTGAGGGGAATTATTGTTACTCTATCTAGTGCATCGTACCACTTTTTACTAATAACAGCCAAGTCACGCTGTAAACACGCGTTCAAGCTAGATCACCGAAGTTAAGCAGCAATGAGCTTGTTCAATACTTGGTTCACCACTTAAGCAGCAGCAGGTACTGGATTTAATTTGATAGGAAATAACCCGAAAACTGTTGGTATGTCGTAAAACAAAAATAATCAACCAACCAACAATTTCTGCTGGTGTGAATAAACAACGATTTCAGAAATACAAAGAAGGGCTGAAAAGTTTAGAGGCTGAAAGTCTTCTTCTGATGACGTTTTTTTACCAGTGGTATCAAAGCACTGCAAAACTGAGAGAAGACTGTGAACCTCAAGAGAGCCTATGTTGAAAGATAAACATCATTTGGTTACATTCTGGGAGAGTATGTTGGTCAGTATATGAACTTTTCACCCTACTATTTAACCATAGATGGGACCCTAAACGGTACTACCACTCCAGATCAGAGTCGACCTGAGAGTAATTCTGATGAAGGGGTACTTCACATTTCCCGAGCTCCAGAACTGGAAATTCACTATCAGATAGAGTTTTACGTCATACCCAGGACAATGACCCGGTCACCACCGACTAGCTGGTATGATACATGAGGCTTGGCAACAGGGTTGGTACAATTATATAGGTGCTGGGTTTTGACGTGACGTGACCAGCCGATTGATCGGAGGAGGCCTCTCCGACCGACCGTAGCACAAAGGGAATAAAAGACTAGGCACGACTGTATTGAAATTTAGGTTTACTGGGAATCGAACTAGAAATTAAACTTTAACCATACTATAAGATGGTATATACACAATATCGTCATAGAGAATGAGGCTCATAAAATCCCTGGAATTTTCAGATACAATGAATTGACTAATAGACCTAACGTTAATTTACAAGAAAAGAGAACTTGCCATTTGGTGGAGTTTACTGTTCCGGTGGACCACAAGGTAAAAAGAAAAAGACAAAAAGATACATGGACCTTAAAGATCTGAAAAAAAACTGTGGAATATGAGGGTAAGGATACCAGTTGTAGTGGGTGTCTTGGGAACGGTCCGCAAAAATTGAAAAACAAGTACTGGAGCATTTGTAAATTAGAGGAAGAATCGAGACTATCCTGAAAACACCACTGTTGGGAGCAGCTAGAATATCCAGAAGAGTCCTGGAGATCTGAGGAGACTTGCTGTCCCTCAGTCTCAAGTTAAATACCACCATCAAACGCTGGTGTGATATAAACTTGCAATAATAATAATAATAATAAATAATAATAATATAGATAAGATGCAGCAGAATAGCAAGTGCACAATGTGTGGAAGCAGAGACAAAACGATTAATCACATAATTATTGAATGCATCAAACTAGAACAAAGAGAATACACGACTAGGCACGACTCGGTCGGAAAGGTAATCCACAGGGAATTGTGCAAGAAATTCAAATTTCACCATACACCTAAATGGTACATGCACAAAGCTGAACCTGTCCTGGAGAATGAGACCATTAAAATTCTCTTGGACTTCGTGGTACAGACGGATCACCTAATCCCGGCCAGTAGACCGGACCTAGTATTGATCGACAAGAAGAAGAGAACCTGTCAACCGACCATCAAGTGAAAATGAAAGAGAGCGAAAAGATTAACAAATACTTTGACCTTGCTAGAGAAGTGAGGAAACTATGCAACATGAAGGTGAAGGTCGTAGCAATTGCAATTGGTACCTTGAAATGGTCCCCGAAGATCTGGAAAAAGATTTGGGGGAAATGGAAATCAGAGGAAGAATCAAGACTACAGCACTGAATTCTCAGAAGAGTCCTGGAGACGTGTCACTCAGCCTCCAGTGAACCTCCGGCTACGGCAGGTGTGAAAATAATAATAATAATAATAATAATAATAATAATAATAATAATTCCGTTTTAATTGTGACGATAGAAAGGAAAGAAAAAAATGTTACACATCTGAATGAAAAAGAAAGAAATTATAATAAGAAAGATAAGGGGAACGGGAACGTGAAAGTGATAACGCTAATATGGCGTATTATCTGTTGAGCAATATATATATATATATATATATATATATATATATATATATATATATATATATATATATATAGAGAGAGAGAGAGAGAGAGAGAGAGAGAGAGAGATTATTATACTTTTTTTACATTGCAATAGCTTTAAAACATGCATATCATTTAATAGTTAAATTATCACACCGTGTTATATCCACGGGTCCCACAAATAATAATAATAATAATAATAATAATAATATAATAATAATAATAATAAGTGCTAACAACTTGATTTTTTTAATATTCAGAACGTACTTATTTATTACTCATTGTTTCCGCACTCACTTGTGTCTAATCAATGAACATTTGTGCGAGGGCTGCTAAAAAGTTTTCCGCCTGACTGAGGGAATCACCCAGATCCATGAAACGTGCGTGATAATCTGCACAATCATGCCGCAGTTCAAAGACACGTAATTTCTCAAGTTTCTTCTGTTCAAATTTTTGACATAAATGCATTTATGTCAAACACAGAGAATAAACGTGTACACTCACAAATGGTTTCATCAAGTCCCCAGTCAATACAGATTATTCAAATCTTATGTCAGCATTAAATGGAAAAAAATTGGCAAATTTCAAATTAAACGGCTTACATAGGTTAGATGTATTATACTAATTGAAATATCAGTTTTTTCCCCAGAATTCAGCATCAATTGCCATATATTACAGAGAGGTATTTTTATGGCTTATACATATATTTACAAACCCCTCCGCACGAGTAGGATGTGACACAAAGTCATTTTTAAGCGGAGCTTAACAGGTTTGAATTTAAAGTTTTCCTTCTCCTGGACCGGTTGCCTAACCAAGGTTGAAGAGCCCAGTCTGACCCACTATTTATCCATAGCTGGAGGAAGAGTAGGATTCATACCTTTCCCAAGGGTATTAGCGCTAAGTGAAATACAATTACCACATCCAGGATTTGAACTCGGGGCGACGAGTCCATTTCCCATGACTCTAACTATTACACCACAGGCTTCCATTTTTATGGCTTATACTGGGTTGGAGTATTTATCGAGAGGAGAAATAGCGTACTTCATGGAGCGAAGCGAGCGAACACTTGTCTTGGTTGCTATATATCCATGTAAGAAAAATATGACCGGTCCTGTAGTCATACTTTATTTTAAAAATGGTAATGTCTGAAGTGAATCTCGCGAGACGAATGTATCTAGATTACCAATTCTCTTGCTGGTCCATAAAAGAGTGGTTAATAAAGAGAAAAGTTTGATTATTCTGTGTGTTCTGTTCGTAACTTCAGCACAAGTGTATGATCGGATTGTATTAAGAGAAAAAATAATGATTCGAACGCGTTGTCCATGTTTTTTGTCACGACGCAGGTAGGGGATTGCTCAAAAAATAACTTTTGAATACAAGAGGATAATCCAAATGTTACAATTAAATAAAATTACAAAGAACAAAAGTAAAATAAATTAAGGAGAAAGTAATGTATTATTTTGATTTTTCGAAATGTTGTCCTAATTTTTATCGTGATATATAAGAACAACGTTTCAGCCGTAGTACCTTCCGGCCTTTTTCAAGTGTACCTTGTCAGCCCCAGCACAGCAAGGATTCAACTTTGAAATATGTGTCTGTTGAGCAAAAAAGGTGTTGTAAAACGGAAATCTCATTCAAATAATGACGTCATTGTTTTTGCACGCATATTAATCTGAGAAGCATCACGAGAAGCATCACGCTTCTCGTGATGCTCGTGAAGCTCGTGTTCATTAAAAAAAATATTTTTATCGGTTTTCCTTGGAAATTCGATGTCATCAGTTATTCTCCCAATGACTTTTTTTAAATATCTAAAGTAATATACTTAAAAAAATAATTTAATCTAGCCTTTTCAATTATTGCTTCCCATAGTGTGCTCCTCTCTATAATTGATCTATTAAAGATGTCACTATAGCCTAAAATATATTTCTTATATATCACGATAAAGGTGAGGACAACAGTCCAAAAAATCAAAAGTATTCGTACCAAACCTCATCTAAAAATTCAGACAAATTAAAAAATGTATTTTTTTTCTTCGTTAGGACGAAACCTTTTCAGCACCCCTCATTCAATTTCTGTTCGCAAACAATAGCTAACCCATATGATTAACTTATCCTGATTTGCTAATCACGATATCATAAACAGAAAACCGTATAATCAAAATAAAAGAGATCGATTTCAAGCTCGACTTAATCGGAAGCATTTTCACGTTCAAAGATTAAAGAAAATAATCTTATAAATGAAGTATTGAATTAGAGAACTGCTGGACAAGTAAAAACTCCATTTCCCTCTTTCAATTTGCGTTTCAATGGTTTCTATGATTTTGCAGAAAAGACATTCTCCAGAGTTATTTGGTTCTTTCTAAAGAAAGGTTAATAGAAATAAACATAATGACTAAATATTTTTCTTTTCTTTGGGTGTCCCTTTTCACGAGAGTACAGATGATTTTAATCACATTTCAAAATCATTTCAAAATACTCTGATCGAATTCGTAATGATTTAAGAGGAGTCTGGTTTGTATCTGATTGGAAATATTTTCAATATCGATCTGTTTATAGGTGAAATCTAAAAGGTTCCCTCCTTTTGTTTACTGATATTTTTTCGATTAATACCGAAGAATGATACTTTTTTTAATCTGAATTATGTGTCCTTGCTGAGCTGTCATTATTGGTGTCTCACCGTCACTAGTGACCACCCCAAACACCATGCTGTGGACTAGCTGTTTATCTTTCAACACTATAGCTACATATCGTGGGGACAGAGCAAGCCAATGGTTGTTATGTGAGTTCATAATCTAATCCTGGTAATTCTTTTTTAATCGGAGAAAAACCGAAGCATACTTTGTTGAAGGGGATGTATGCTTGAGTTTGTTAAAAGAAAATGTAGCCCGGTATTTCCTTTTCTTCTTCATGGTCCGTTTCCATCTTCTCTGAGAAATAGAGAATATATTCATGCACTAACTACATGAAAAGAAAATCAAACACTCTCATGTCCCCTGCAGGAATTGTCATCAATCATGGATCTCAGCAAGATATTCGGGAGCTTTTTCTTTGCCGGAACGATCAGAGTGAGACTCTCGAGCTTCTATACCTCCTTAATCACCATTGGATTCATCCAATCCTTTTTTAATCCTCTTCACTCTCCCCAAATTGACACTCTGATGTCTTCGTGTTGGAGCTTCCTGTGTGATTGCCAAGCAGTGCATCTTTCCTCAGAGTGACTGATAAGAAATTCAGACACTCCCATGGCCCTGGCCATGAACACCGGTTAACTTGCTAGGATTGTTGGTAATCATAGCCTGAATGTCACCAACAAATTCAAGAGTTCTTTCCTTATCAAAACGATCAGAGAGAAGCTTTCGAACTACCGTACGTTCTTAATAACCATTGGACTCAACAAAAACTTTTCGTATCCTTTGGACTGTCTTCAGGTTGACACTGAAACGCTGGAAAATATTTCCATTGGAGCTTCTTGTGTGAATACGAAGCAGTAGAGCATGTCAATTCGAATTTCTTTTGGAATCAATTGGATCATAGCGGTGATTTCTGCCAAGGAGTTTATCCCCTTTTCACGAGACAAGGGAGATTGTTTTTGCGTCTGAGGTGGAGCACCATCAACTCCACACTTAACCAAGCTATGCTACCCATGCGGTTGGGGTTCCTATGCGGATGTTCTACCGACTGAGTTAAACAAGCCTATCTACATGATTCTTCAAAAAAGTTAATCTACTTATAAACCAAAACCGAGACGCAGAAGGTAATTCAGAGGAATTTTTAAATTATTTTTAGTGAAATATTATGCATTCAAAACAGATTACGTATTGATAGCGGATAGAGTGTATATGTTGCTTTGTTTGAAATCTTAATGTACTTAGAATCAAGCCCACGGTTTGTTGGAATGTCTGACATATTACACGAGAATTTCATAATTATAATAAACTCATGAATAGACATTTAGTTCCAGTTAACTCACAAATACTTGGTATCAAGTCCCGACTTAAAAAAAAGATTACCATATCAGTTGAGTTAACTTCAGAATAATCACTTGAAGGAAACGTCGTATTAAATTATCCACATTATTCAGTATTTTAATATTCTAATTAGAAGATTAATTTTACCGTGAATGCTAATTCAAATGCTATCTATTTCAGACAGGAAGTTGTTTATGGTTTATACCAATAATAATCCGAATCAGCCTACCTGAACTTTCCTGACATTTTGTCGCGTATTTTGCACACCACACTCTGGGAGAATTCCAATGACTGGCTCAAAAATAAATTAATCATTTATCTCTGTCGCGTTGGAATCTCTACACAGTTTGATTTCTTGTAAAAATATACATTAAGCAGGTGTCCAGGAAATTCACCTGACATCAATCTTGAATATATCATAAACGAACAAACTATAATATTTGCCTGAGTTTTCTCAAAGAACAGCTGTAAGTCAAAAACTTTCTGCGCTCATGAGAGTTAGGATACGAATAACGCATCTTTAGAAGGTTGGATTTCATGAAGAGCTCTGGTGAACAATCAATGAAAACGCAGAGATCATATGTTTTGTTGGTATTTGTTGCTGAAATTTACTTTTATGAAACACTGTTTAGGATAGCTTTCATGAAGGTAGAACTAATATTGTCGATTACCAATAATTCATAGCCGACAATTCATGGTCAGTAAATTCATGCCCACAAAGTCAAAACCAAAAAATAATCTCCAACAACCCATAACCGTGGATTACAAAATAGGCAGCCATAATTAGATGATTACAATAGCTCCGATTGGCGATATCACTCCGAGTCCGAGTGGACCTAGAATTAATGGCATTGAATGGGTATTGCTCACTCTGAGCTCAAAAACCGAACCCTCTATCAGGTGCAGTTTAGTGTCAACTCAAGACAACCTTTTTGGGTGGAGTCTTAACACCTCTTCAGTTGGGTACATTCGACGTATTCTAAGTCCCCCTGACAGGGCGGTCCACATAAGGAAACCCAGCTGATTTTAAATGAAATAAAATAGATGGGGGCAATTATTGATTTAATAGAAGACAAGTCATAAAGATTTACATTGTTGGATATTTTTACCTTTCATGGTAATTTTACGACGCTTATTACGTAAATGTTTCTTCAAAAGGATCAACCATTCCTTCGCAAGTTGACAACAATTAGTCAAATTACAATGGTAATAAGTTTTTGTTTGCTTTCTTTGTTTAATGACATATCAATCTTCATGGGTTAATTAATGACAAAGCCATCCTTATAAAAAGAACAAAACTGGTTTTAATTAACACTTTGCGAGGGGGTTCATAACTTTTACAAGGGTATTATTCAAAAGGTGATATTTATAGTGACACTGGAGTTCGAACCAGCTTACAATGTTATCGCAGTCTAGCACGTTAGTACTTACGATACATGGTAATAACAGTAATGTTTTTAATGTAGAAATGTTCAGACTAATTCAATTGACTATGGCCATGAATTTTTGGCAAGTTAGCTATGAATATTTGGCTATGAATTTTTGACAATGAATACTTCTTAATTCACTTCTTTGGATTGACGAGGTTGAATTGTTAGTTATGAATTGTCTATGGCTATGAATTATTGGCCATGAATTAGCAAGGGTGAATTTTTTAGCATGGATTGTTCATGACGATGAATTGTTGGCTACGAATTAATGAGGATGAATTAATAGTATGTATGAATTGTCTTTCTGGATAAATTGTTGACTAGGAACTGACGTGCGTGAATCGTTAGGGGAAAATTGTCTATGTCATTGAATTTTGTTCTATGTGTGAGGCATGAATTGTCTATGGCTATGAATTGTTGAGGATGAATAGTTAGGCATGAACTGATTATTATACTGATTTGTTGGCCATGAATTGTTGATTATTTCATAATTCACTGGTATAAATAATCGAGGTTTAATTGGTAGGCATGAATTGTCTATACCTATAAATTGGTGGACATAAATGATGATGGGGTTTTTTTAGACTTGAACTGTCTATCGCTATGATCTGATGGAGGTGGATTTTTACAGACATTATCAAAGTCACTGAATTGTTATTTATGAATTGATGAGAATGAAATAGTCAGCATGAATTGTCTATGGCTATGAATTTACGAGGGTGAATAGCTTGGTAGGAATGGTTTAAGGTTATGAATTATTGGCTATTAATTTACGAGGGTGAATAGTTAGGCAGGATTTGTTTTTGGTTATGAATTATTGGATATGAATTTACGTGAATGGTTAGGCAGGAACTGTTTATGGTTATGAATTATTGGCTATGAATCTACGAGGTTGAACGGTTAGGCAGGATTTGTTTTTTGGTTATGAATTATAGGCTATGAATTTACGAGGGTAAATGGTTAGACATGAATTGTCTATAGTTATGAATTATTGCCAAAGACCTGACGAATTTTTTATGGCAATAAATTGTTGGCTATGAAGTGACGAAGATGATTTGTTAGGCATGAACGGTCTATGGCTATAAATTTGTTAAGGATAAATAGTAAGTATTAATTGTTTATTACTATGAATTGTTGGTGATAGATATTTAATAATTCAATGGTATGAATTATCGAGGTTGAATTGGTAGATATGAATTGTCTATAGCTATAAAATGTTGCTGATGAATGTTCCTTAATTCTTTAAAGGCCTTCTGTTGGAAAATCAATTAAAACGTATTGATACTATATAGATTTAGTGTTGCTTACAAAAAGTGACGGTTTTGAATAATACCCGCGTGAAAGACCTGAACCCCCTCACCCGCTGCTATGTGTTAAATAGAAACACTACTGTTCTTTTTGTAAGGATGTAGATTTAGTGTTGCTTGCAAGAAGTGACGGTTTATTATTAGAAACAGTTTTGGTTGAATTTCTCGAAGGTTTTTGTTAGGAAATCAATCAAGACCTATTAATAGTTCGTTGCTTTGGTTTTGCTGCAAAAAACTCAAAAATCTGTTTCATTATGTGACACCGTTGGAACTAGTACAGACAAAGAAGAGATGAAAATTCATTTTAATGGATGAATCCTAATTAGTGACCTGGAGAGATGCAAAGAAAGAGAGACAGAAAAAATAAATAGATAATGTGAGAAAAATAAGAGTAGGACACCATGCTAAGATGTTGGAAATACAGCTAGGATTGTTCACATTTCAGACATCACTTCCTCCGTGTGTCTGACTCAGTTACCGAACCAACAGTGAATCTCAAACGGTCGTTAATGAGGCTACCTGCTGATCAGCTGACCAGTGGAGACTGCTTAACCAGTCCAACGTTGGACTGGGTTATAAACTAAGAAAAAAATGACTATAACCTATTTGGCGTGGAAAAATCACAATGTTTTTCTAACATAATTTTCATTACTATTGAATCGGAAGTTAATACAGGACATTTCATTTGTCTCTATGAATGAAACAAATTCAAATATACTATTCTGTTGGTATCGGAGTAGAGTTACAATATAGAATAGGGAGAGGTAAGAAGAGAAAGAAAAATAGAGTAATATATTTCATGATAGAGAGAGGTATAATTGAATTGAAAAAGAGGAGTGGAGAAAGGGGGGAGTCAAACAGAGGGAAAGAAAGAGAGAGAGAGAGAGAGAGAGAGAGAGAGAGAGAGAGAGAGAGGAAAAGAAGGGAAGAAGTAGGCTAGAAAAATAATTAGATAGGGCGGAGAAAATTATAGGAATTCAGAGTGCAACTCACACATTCTCACACACATACATAAAAATAATAACTAGATGTCAAAATACACAACACACACACAAACACACACACACACACACACACACACACACACACATATATATATATATATATATTATATGGGAGTAAATATGGAAATAAATCCGACAATATTAAAAATTTGAAAAACGAAGTGTTCCAAAAATAAACTCTTTTTTAAATTATATATATATATATATATATATATATATATATATATATATATAATAAAGGAACAGAGAGACTCACTTAGTGCAAAGTAAGAAATGGAATGAATGACGGCGTACAAATCATTGGCGATCTGATTGCATACAACTACATGCTAATTTCGGAAAGGTAAGAATCAATCTCAATTAATCCAACCTATGGATAAACAGTGGGACAATCTTTGTTCAATAACCAGTCTCTACTGCAAAGAGGGAGAGTTATATATATATATATATATATATATATATATATATATATATATATATATATATATGACGGAGAGAGAGAGGGGGATACAAATCTATATTAACAATTTGAAAATTAATATGGAAAGTGTGTGGCACAACTGTTAGAATTGTGGAAAATGGACTTGTCACCCCGAGCTCAAATCCTGGACAAAGCTGTTTGCATTTCATATAGAGCTAATACTCTTGGGAAAGGTATGATTATTTTCCTTCCAGCTATGGGAAAATAGTAGGGCGGGTTGGGATTTTTAACGATGGTTATGTAACCAGTCCAAGAGAAGGAATTCAAACAGGTTAAACTCCGCTTAAGAAATTGACCTTGTGTCACATGCTGCTCGTGCTAAGGCGTTGGTAAATATATATATTAACAATTTCGAAGATTTTATCAGTTCTTGATAGGCTACTGACCCGTTTGATATAGAGCGAATAATAATGTAGTATTCACAAGACACACAGGGATGTTTTAGTTGAAAGAGATTGGTCATTATGTTAAGAAGAGACTCTTATTAAAAAGGAAGCTCTAACAATTATTAACAATTAACAAGACGCCAATGTGCTGCACGACGCAACTTATCGTTTGGAATTGAAATTACTCAGCTTCAGAAGATAAAAATAATTAATGAAAAATTTGTGTTACAAAACAATTATTCACATTTAATCATACAGTAATAAGTAGCTTTATAAGTATTTTTAAGCTGAATATTGCAAAATATTTATGAAGTATTATTGCTTATTTAGCGTTAGAATTTCAGAATAAAAAAAAAAATTAAATCGATAAATCTCTGAAATACTACTTGCTTAAAAGTATTTATCTACAAAGCTCCATAGAAATTTTAACAGATAAATACAAACTTTCTAACATACAAATATAATTGGATGAATTTCTTTTACATAATGGATAGGCATTGCCAGTGTAGTAGTTTAAAATAACAATAAAACATTGAAAAGAGTCCCATATGGAAGTGGGCCTCTAATTAGTTTAGAGGATAGTATTATAAGATAGAGA
>CM042137.1:78740157-78755157 GCA_023376005.1 Doryteuthis pealeii
CACTGAAGGAAACAGATAGTGATATCGAGGCGAAGACGACAGGCGAGAGAAACAAAACGATCAATAGAGAAATGAGGGTAAAAGAAACGGAGAGAGATCGGGAGTAAATTGAATATTATATACAGAAGTGGAGAGGGAGGATAAATAAACTAAAGAGGAAAGGAGAGAGGAAATAGAACAGGATATAAAAGAAGAGAGCAATTAAGAGGCGTGAGAAAAGGGAAAGAATGGAAGTGGTTAAAATATGAAGCGAAGGAAACAGAGTGATAATGATAAAGAAGAACATGTCGTAGAGGAGTGGTAAAGAAATACAGAAGAATCAATAGCGAAAGGAGGGAGAAAGAAAAGGGAGTAGAGAGAGGGTTGATTGATTAGATGAGGAGGAGGAGTTTGAGAAGGATTATTAGGGGAGGAGAGACCAGATAAACGGAAATGAGAAGATGTAAATAGAGAAGGATATAAAGGATTAGACGAAGAGACAGACGTGCGAATGTGAAGAGGTAAAAAGAAAAGGAGATTTGATGTAGACGGAGATTGAGAATATCAGAATGGAGAATGGAGAGAAAGGAAAGGATATGAGAAATCAAATAAAAAAATTAAATCATTTTTTTTAATCGGTGGCATAAGTAAAAAAAAAAAAATACTCAATTCTTCACATGATAAATTTGTCGTCGGTAAATTCATCGTATGGTAAATTTATCGTATGGCAAATTGATCACATTCATCGTATGGTATAATGAACGTATGATAATTTGATTGCCAGTAAACTGAACATATGGTAAAATTGTCGTTTGGTAAAGTGATCAACTGTAAATTCACAGTATGATAAATCTATCGAATGGTACATTGATTACCATTAAATTAATCGTATGGTAAATGTATCGTATGTTAAACTGATCACAAGTAAATTCATGGTATCGCAAATTGATCACGAGTGTATTCATCGTATGTTAAATATATCGTGTGGTAAATTGATTACCAGTAAATTCATCATGTTAATTTTGTCGTATGGTAAATTGATCAAAGTAAATTCGTCGTATGGTAAATCTATATGCTAAATTGATTATCAATATATTGATCGTATTTTAATTTTTCGTATGGTAAATTAGTCACTCGTAAATTCATCGAATGCTAAATTCATTGTATATCAAATTGATCACCAGTAAAGTCTTTCTATGGTATATTTGTAGCATAGTAAATTGATTACCATTAAATTGATGGTATGTTAAATAGTTCACTAGTAAATTCTTCGTATGGTCTTCGTATGTTTTATGGTCTATTAATCACCAATAATTTCTGTGTATGATAAAGTGATCACCAGTAAATTTGTTGTATGATAAATTTTCGTATGGCAAATTCATCGTATGGTAAATTTATTGTATAATGAATTGATCACCAGTAAATTCATTTTACGGTAAATTTAATCAGTTAATTTTTTTCATATCAGATTAATTAGTCTCTTGATATAGGGTTTCCCTGACACTAACTCTAATATTTTGGCTCTTTATTAAGTTCTTGAAAGCATTTGTTATATTCTGAATTTAGACATAAACAATTAACCTGCAATATATTTATTATGCGGTGATTTTCGGGCAATAAATTACCAATACAATGAATTACCATACGATGAATTTACCGTCGATTTATTTACCTGACACGCACTCTAAAAGAAAGCATATGAGACGTTACAAACAAACGTTTAAATTGATTTTTAGAGAAAATTAACATCTTAAATATAATCTTGATAATGAATTATAATGGCGTAAAACACTTAGTGAGACAATTTGGGACTCCTTTTAATAAAATTCTAACTAACGTTAGGAATATCTTAAAATGACAAGTAAACTATCAATAACAATAAAATAGTAAACACACATTCACACACGCGCGCGCACACGCGCGAACACACACACACACATATATACATTATAAATTATAACAAAAACTATCACACTCTCCTTATTATTCTTTGATAAATTTTCCTTTTCCTTTCAACAAAAGCCCTGAAGAAGATCTACTAAACAGATTGAAACACTGCAGCGTTGGCTAATAAATATCACTCATTTTATTTGAACCTGTGTTTTTTCAAAGTTTTCACTATATTACATACCGTCGGATTCATTTCCATTCTTCTCTTCACACACACACACACACACACACATAAATATATATATATATATATATATATATATATATATATATATATATATATATATATATATATATATATATAAGATGACAACAAACTATTGTAGCCTGCTAGGAATATTGTGAAAACGCTAACCGCATTAGCCGTGCCTCCAACTTTAATTTATGTAGTAGTGACTCGGTTAAAGCTAGCAAGTTATTGAACTTGGGTCGACAAGTCCATTTCCTATGACAATTACAATTACACCACGTGCCTTAAAGCATGAAACCTGGGGTCACAAAAATTCTCATCAAATATATATTTTGCCCTACTACTTACTCAAATGAGATTAGTTGGAATCATAGATTTCCCAAGGGTATTAGCGCTATGTGAAATAAAAATAGCCACGCCCAGGATATCGACTCGTCTGGCAGTGTCCATTTCTTACGACGATAACCATTACACCACGCAACTCCGTGTTTACATATGCGCAAATGGGGAAGTGATCATGATGGAATTTACCTTTAGTCTTACATCTATACCTGAGCATTTTACCGTTTTCTTTTCTCTGTGTACACTATTCCCATTGTTCCTTTCTGTGTTCGTTTTGCGTTGATAGTAATGCGTTATTTTTCGAGATTTTTTTTTTAAAGAGGTTTACTCAGATTTCTGCGTGTTGAGCGTGTTCAAATAATGCAAATATGGATTGAGCACTGATGAGGTATGGAAATAAGAACACCGAGGAGCGGAAAGATTGATGTTGTTCATTAAGAAAAAATCACGAACAGCATAATCAATAGAATCTTTGTAACAAGGAGATTAAAAGGCACAGTACTGGCTGAGAATATTAATTATATTATTAACATTTATAATAACATTCCAAGGTAAGGAACATATGCTTAACTGTTGTTGTTATTGTTCGGTCGATACATTCTGCTGCCTTCTTTAAGTGTACAATCCCTAAGAAAATACGGGAGTTTTCTACAAAATTTGAATATACTCACTATGTATATGCATGTGTATGCCTGAATGTGTGTGTATGTGTGTGTGTCTCTGCCTGCCTGTCTGTCTGTCTGTCTGTCTCTGTCTCTCTGTTTCTTTCTATGTGTCTGTCTCTGCCTCTGTCTGTCTGTTTTTCACATTTATCACAGTAAAATACACACACACACACACACACACACACACATATATATATATATATATATTATATATATATATATATATATATATATACAAATTAAAAAAAGCTTTCTAAAAATAATTTCTTTGACAGAGCTTTTCTCCTGACGATGTCGAAACTAGTTGAGAGCAATTAGAAAATCAATAACATAAAGAAATATTCCTGTTTATCACTTTATATATATATATATATATATATATATATATATATATAGCGTCGTTGGGGCGGCCTAATGTCGGGATCAGCCAGACAGCGAGGGAGTCTATTCCCTTTTCACTAGCGCTAGATCAAGGAGATTGTTTTAGCATCTGAGGTGGAGCGCCACACCTACCATCAGCACCTTGCTTTACTCATACACTGAGTTGGCGAGGGCCGGTATCGAACCAAGAACCTTGTGGTTTCTAGCCGAACGCTCTCTATTAATTTCCCCGTTATCAAATGAATGTCCCCCATTGAAATGGACTGAAATGCCATTATTTCGTTCCTGTCCCTAACAAACAATCTAATTTTTTGTTAATTTTTTTTAAATTATTCTATAAAAGCATATAAAAGACAAGGTAATGCATTATGTCCCGTAATATGTTTTATTGACTATTTCTTTATAAATGATATTTTTCTTTGGCGTTATAAATTATGTAACTGTTTTTATGAACTTAAACGTATCTAAAGAATGCTCTTACCCTAAATTTTAGCTCACAACACAAAGCAAAAATTCGACCGAGTGACATGGTGTAAGTCAGAAAATTGGTATGTTGGGGCACTCAAAAGATATATATATATATATATGTGCGTGTATGTATGTGTGTGAGTTTGTGTGTGTACATGTGCGTGCGTGTGTGCGTGTGGGTTTATTGTCTTATGGGGGTAATCCTCTGGTATCAAATCTCCTGCGTGGCAGTGGCCAATATTTCTTGAAATACCCTTAAGCAGGGTTGGGGACCCAGCACCGGTCAATAAACCCAGTTCTTAAATGCTATTAGATAATGTGCCCCAAGAAATAAGCTGAGAGCGTCATTTTAATCACCTCAAGGGAAACACACTCTGTCTCTCTGTCTCTCTCTGAGATTTCTGTCTTTTCTTGAGTTTTAGCAATATATCATTTAATTATTTTGTATCACCAACTGTATTGATTGTGTTTCATGGCATATCAATCCATATGATGTTATTTCATATCTAGATATAAAATATGTGTGTAATTTGTAAACTTATATTAACATTTCTTAAGATGTTTTTGCACACATTTATATGATATCAAGTATTCCTGGCGATTCCTACCGAGTACAAATAATTTACAAACAGATCTATTCGACCCATTTTTTTCGTCGGCGTGGCCTAAAGTCGGTCTCAGCCAGACTGCGAGGGAGTCTATCCCCTTTTCACTAGCGCTAGACCAAGGGGATTGTTTTGGCGTCTAAGGTGGAGCACCACATCTACCATCAGTTCCTCACTTTACCGCACAGATCTCTGTGCTACTCATGCGCTGATTTAGTAAGGGCCTGTATCGAACCCGGAACCTTGAGGTTCTTAATTGAACACTCTAACAACGTAGCTAAACCGGTCCTATGGACCCTAATAGGACCTACCACTCTGGGCCAGTGATAATCTGTGAGTAATGGCGATAAAGTGTTGATACACACTCTCCAGATCTCCAAGACTGGGACCTCGCCACCAGATGCATTTTAGTGTCATACCCACGACATCTATTTTTATGAGGGGTCTCTGCAGGAGATTTAATTTGTTCGCGGAGTGGCATATTATCGATATCAGCCTGGCAGCGATTTTATTTAGCGCTAGACGAGGGAAATTGTTTGGTTTTTTTGCTGAGGTGGAGCACCAAACCAACCCCCAACTCCCCACTTTAGCGCACAAATCAGATTACACAAGTGATGTAACTCAAGCGCTGATATTTCGAGAAGCGATATCGAACCCGGAACCTTCCGATTCCTAGGTGGGTGCTCTACTAACTGAGCTAAACTGGCAAAGGGAATGTGGTCAGTATATCTAAACCCTATAGGCAATGCGCTCTATAACTGGAATAACTATCTGTAAAACAGTTTAGAAGTACAGGTGAATTATTATTTCAAAAAGACCGGCAAGTCCATTAAATAACTTTTAAAAAAATCAAACTGTTTCACGTTTATTTTCGTGTTGGGTCAAGATGGTTCTTCGTTGTTTATTGCGTGTATCTGTATGTGCGTGTATACTCTATGTACAAGCATTCATTAACCTTCATCTTGTCTTTTTTTCTATTATTTGCATTGATGATTTGAGCACACAAATAAAACGGGAAAATAAATTTGGAGAAGTGTTTACATATTGATTGTTAAGTTTCTTTCTGTACGAGCTTCATCAGATAAGGATTTGGAAATATTTTTTTAATTTAATAAAAATATTGCAGAATATTAGAACTGCTGAAAAGTTTCTCGCAGCAAATTATTAAAAAAAAACGCTAACCGTTATATATTTACGAATCCTTCTGCACGAGTAGGGTGTAGCATACGGTTAATTTCTTAAACAGAGTTTAACGGGCGTGATTTCGGAATTTTCCTTCTCCTAGACCGCTTGCCATAGTAAGGTTAAAGAGCATACTTGACCTTGATTTTTACCCAGTGCTGAAAGAAGGATATTTGGATTTATAACTTTCTCAAGGCTTTTAGCGCTATGGTAAGTGCCACTCACTTCGTACAGGATTTGAACTTTGAACATTACACCAAGAGCTTAAGATAAGCTAACTGTTATGGAACTTTAGAAAGTGAGAAAGGAAACCCTTCAAAATGCATTATTTGATGAAGCTTGTACTAATTGTTGTTTTGTTTTACGGCATGTAAACCCTTTTCGAGTCAGTTAATGCCGAATCAAGTCATTTTGAAGACCCGGGTAGCTTACAGTATCTGCTGTTGCTCAATGGTCACCAAATTAAATTTGGAACAAGTTTATTGCCGCTTAACTTTGTTGATGTAGGGGGACCGGTGCTTTAAGCGAGAGTTTGCCGTAATAGCTCGTACTGAGTCAAACGTAACAATAAATATATACATCATCACGGATATCCATGACTCTTCCTTGCTATCTGTCTCTATCATTCATCACTCCTGGTAGGTCATCTGCACAGCATCCAGTGACCGTGCAGAACTGATCGATGTCGGTTTCTGCTGGTCGACGCACACTGCTGTGTCCATGTGCAGGTGTCCATAGGATATCATCACTCATGAACTAGCTTATTCAGCAGTCCAGTATGTCTTGTTCGTCTAACCCGAATGGTTTGTGTGATAGGAGGATAGTGGCCGTACAGTTGCTCTTTAGTGGGGTGTTGCTTCAAGAATTTTTTCAAGACATC
Organism: Doryteuthis pealeii; assembly: GCA_023376005.1. Taxonomy (NCBI): domain Eukaryota; kingdom Metazoa; phylum Mollusca; class Cephalopoda; order Myopsida; family Loliginidae; genus Doryteuthis; species Doryteuthis pealeii. The sequence continues at coordinate 78,746,800 of CM042137.1, forward strand.
TTGCTTTTTTTCTAATCGATTCTTACTGGTGCAGCCATACAGCGGCACCGACATAGCGACAGCCTGCAAGAATATGATCACACTGATATATATATAAACTCTACTTATTTTTATTCTGTTTTCGTCCATATATTTCTGTTTCACACGTGTATATAGCAATATACAGACATAATTCAAAATAGAATATGGAGACGGGTAAGCCACTATTTCATATTTAACCACTCAAGAATTAAGTATACATAGCCAGCACTTCGGGGCATTCTTCTTCCAGCGGAACTCCATTACTGGCTGTTTTAGCAAACTGATGAAGAGAGGTATTTTTAGGGGCAACGTTTCTATGGAATCCACGAACTCCGACCAGGGTGTAGACACAGGCAAATGAAGCCATACATGGCCCTTGGCGTCTGGCATCAATCGGTCTGCGACTGATTCGTTGCTGGGACAACAGGCTAGTGATGACTGGTTTAAGAGACCTTAAGAGGTGAAACTATTGAAGCCCTGAGAATATTATGATTAGAAACATCTTTGACGTTCGATGAAGAAGTGATGATACTTCAAATAGAGGTGTGTGGGAGAGCATTCTGTAGATTTTTATATGAGTAATTTGTCCGCTTTTTGTGAGGTTTTTGTGCATCAACTGATGATTTGGGAATGTCGTTAAGAAAACATGTGTGTCAATGTGAGAACTGATATAAAAGCAGGAATTGAAGAAATTCCAAGAGCTGTCTTTACAATTTTACAAACTCGAATAACATTACCCAAGAGAGAGAGAGAGAGAGAGAGAGAGAGAGAGAGAGAGAGAGAGAGAGAGAGAGAGAGCAAGCCTCTCATACCTTTACAACTGGAGTAAACTTGATATGTTCTTAGAATGCCTCAACTTTTTAATTTTGAGCGTACTAAACTTAGTGACAATCATAAATATCATTATATAATTATTTTCTACCAGAAGTGGCTACTTGACGAACCTTGGGTAGAGAAAAAAAACGTTGTGTAATGTTTAGCAAGCTAGTCCTGATGATTCATTACTACTGAATAGCAAGTTCGATCCTTGCAGGATGCTTCATAAAAATCCCTACGTAAAAAAGACTTTCTGATAATCCGGTCTGGTGGTGGAGGGGTAGAGAATATTTTTGTTTTCGTCAGAGTAGAGCAAATGACATCATATACAATGATGTATTAAGAAATTTTAATTCGATAATTAACAATACTTTTTTTTTAAATAATATATAAATGAGGTGATTTGCTAAATTTATATTTTAAATAAAAAACACACAAAAAATTAAATAAATTATCTAAATTTAAAGTAATTCTTTAATTAATTTTTTTTGTAATATGTAAAAGTCAATAAATTGTTTTAAAAATAGATGTTAGTTCAAAGCATAGCCAAACGGATCTCAGTCGGCAAAGCGTCCACCTAAGAACCACAAGAATCCTGGTTCGATACCGGCCCTCGCCAACTTAGCGTATGAGTAGGTCAGGGATCTGTGCGGTAAAGTAAGGAGCTGATGGTAGGTGTGTCACTTCGCTTCAGACGCAAAAAAATCTCCTTGGTCTAGTGCTAGTGAAAAGGGAATAGACTCCCTTGCTGTCTGGCTGATACCGACTTTAGGCCATCCCAATGACTTTTACTTTAATGATATAATCTCTTGCGCACTATTCTGCATTAGTCTCCTGATTTTATTTGTATATGTGATATATCTAATATTGAAATAAATTAATTAACGTGACTATTTTATACACATTGGCTAACATGAAAAATAGAAAAAGGAAAAATTGAGTGTTTTGACTTTGTTTACATTTTATGATTGCCAGAGGCCTACATTTTAAGTACAATTTATTCAATTAATATCATATCTCAAAGTGAAAAAAACGTTCAATATATATATATATATATACGGTATGTAATATATCAAGAAAAATGAATATTCAATTAATATCATATCTCAAAGTGAAAAAACGTTCAATATATATATATATATCCGACGGTATGTAATATATCAAGAAAAATGAAAAAACACAGGTTTAAATGGGTTAAGTGGTGAGTTTATTGGCCGACGCTGCAGTGTTTCGATCTATTAAATAGATCATAGATCGAAACACTGCAGCGTCGGCCAATAAACTCACCACTTAACCCATTTAAACCTGTGTTTTTTCATTTTTCTTGATATATTACATACCGTCGGATTTACTTCCTCTCTTTACACACATATATTATATATATAATATATATATATATATATATATATATAGATATATATATATATATATATATATATATATATATATACATATCACTGTTACTCTCATCCTCCACAGGTTTTTCAACTCTCTAGCAAGATCCAAATATTTCTCGGTATTTTCGTTTTATCTTATTTTTACTCTGGAAGGGTAATATTCGCTGGATGGTAAGTTCTTTTTGTTGTTAATTAATATAAAGTCTGGGTGATCTGTTTTTATTTCAATATCCCATAGAATTTCATTTTCTAGAAATATTCTGGGTTATGTATATACCATTTGTCCATATGGTACAATTTTAATTTATTTCATAATTCCTAGGGAATCACATTTCCCAACCAGTAGTGCTTAGGCTTGGAATTTTTTGTGTTCGTTTGTTGCTTTCATTTATGTGATTAACTGTTTTATATCTGTCACTACATAACCTACACTTGCTATTCATCTTCGTATAATACATTTTTGCGTTATTATTATTATTATTATTATTATTATTATTATTATTATTATTATTATTGTTGTTGTTGTTGTTGTTGTTTACGTGGCTCTCTTGTATCAGATCGTCACTTATTTTTTGCCTGGTAATCTAAACTTAAAAACGCTAGATGTTTCATTAACCCGTTGAATTTCCCTTTTGATATCAGTCCATGTGTCACTATAAGGTCTTCTTTTTGTAAGTGTCCATATTTAAGATCAATGATATTAATGCGTGAAGCATTTAGACGTCTATATGGATGTGCATTAGCGTAGCATATATATGCATGTATGTGAGAGTGTGATCATATATGCATGGGTATGAATGAGCGTGTATATGTGCGTAAATATCAGATGGTTAACTAAAATTCTAGGAGATCACTAGATTTTAATAGATAATAAAATCAAAAGATAATATTTTCTCGATGCGAATAAAAAAGTTATTTTTATAATAAACTGAAATCTTTGTACTAGTTCGGACAGTCGATCAGGATCTTATTTTTATCATAGTTATTGCTGCTACACGAGGAAAAAGCGTGTTTCTGATAGACAAAAACCCATATATTAAAGGGATTATTTTGAGTCTAGAAATAGTGAGAGTCCGAGAAAACAGCAAAGATGGGCTGGGTTTTGGACACAGAAGGAATCCAGTCTAACTGTGCGCGATTAGCAGTTCCAGTAGTAGTGGAACACCGGAAACAGTTGTCAGCATTTGGACATTAGGATAGAGAATTGACGAGCACCCAAGCTTCGAGCGACACTTAGGGTCTACTCAACTTCGGCTGAAGTTGCTGCCCACATAATTGTTTAGAAGATGATCATACGATTGTGTATTCTAGAGTTTTGTTTGTGTCTTTTTTCTTTTTAGTTCTGAACGCGGCTTCACCAGTTTAAAAAACCCTGACCCTAACTCTTTTTTTAAAAGACAAATATAACATGGGAGGAGATGTCAGTTATCCAGCGAGACTGAAAGAATAATTGATCGATAGGGGCCATACATTATAATTTCTTGTCAGTGGAACAAACAGATTGATTGATTTTAAAAGCATGTCAATTCGTGTAGGTCTATTCTTTATCTTGAGTTAAGGGAATCGGGTTCATGTTTACATTTGTGTGTTATTATTTCTAAAGAGTTTTATTTAGTTTTTTTTTGCACACGATCCTATTGAATACGAATAATTTTTTAAGTATATCTATATAACTGATTGGATCATAATGGGTATGATGATCTATAGTTTTTGATTCCTGTCCGGCAGAGAGCGCCAGCAAGACACCCTCGCAATGTAACATAATCTTACATAACGGTTATCGCCGAAGGAATTGCAATTGGTGACTCGAGTTTAAATTCTGTACATGGCTGTTTACGTTTCAGTTCGTGTTAATAAACTTGGGAAAGGGATCGATCCATCCGCTTCAATTATAGGTATATAGTACGGCAGATTGGGCTCTTTAGCCTTGGTAAGACAACCGGTCTGCCTGTAGCAGTGAAGTTTGGTAAACACGTAAATGCATACATATTATTGTACACAGCACGAATTGTAGCTTCTGTATGTGTACTGCGATTTGATTAAATCGTCAGATTAGATATACAATTATTTTGCGACTTATGTAATTAAATTAGTACTTGATTAATCACATTTAAAAAAAGAAGAAAATCATCTTTAAAAAAAGGGCAAAATTTCAAAATGCAACTATTTACAGAGTAGGCTTTTCAATGAACGCTACTTGAAGTGTACTGAAAATTTTTCAATTGTTACTTGGCTATGAACAAGTGAAATGGTCAATTTCTGCTTTTTTTTTCTTTGAAAGTATGTTTCGATTCCAAGAAAATGTACACGTTTTAAATTTAGCCGTGAATGTGTCCCATTGTGTCTATTCTATTAATATTTCTATTACAAATAAACTTCTTGAATTGATTCTGTCTTACGAAAGCATTTATATTTAGATTCAAATTCAATTTTGAACAAGGTTGCTCTTTGTAATCGATGTAAAAATTATGGTGTACAGAAAGTACTAGGGTGAGTCGAAAGTTTTGCAATAATTTGGTACGTGCTAGTTGCGGCGCGTATATAACATCACTGAATCAGTTCAAGGCATGGAAGGTACTCGATGTATTTGGTACTTGATGGTGCACTTGTAATGTGCCCTACTGAAGATGAAATGACCACTGCGTTAAGGAGACGTTTACAAGGCAAGCAGTCTTTTAGTACGGGACGCAACACTTCGGGGTTGTTTACCAACAGAAATCCTAGCAGTTCGTGTTTGGGGCATTTCTTCCACTGTGATCAGGGGATATCTAGTGGCCAGAGGAGGAGAAGATCAGTAGACAGAGGAGGAGACGTCGGTGGACACGCGTCGTCAATTAACTTATGTCAACAGACTGCTTTCCTCTGGTTCTCGATTCCGGCTCGGGACGGCTTACTATTTGTATTGTTTTGTTAATTCACTCGCAACATTCCATTCACAAATCTTTTCGTAGTGATAGGAGTTTCTTTTTTTAGACAGGATTTTCTTTTCTTTAACCAATTTATTGGCTTCTGATGTGATACCCTTTGAGTTTGACGCTTGAAGTACCTATGTAATTGTTTTTCTTCACATTTCTGTTTTTTTAGTTTTTATGTATTTCTGCTTGTCAATATGTTGGAATTGCTTTTCCTGGCTGCTGCAATTAATCGTTCATTATTATTATTATTATTATTATTATTATTATTATTATTATTATTATTATTATTATTCCTTTGCTTGTGAGTTTTTCATAAAAGCGTAAGCTGGTGATATTTCTGTGTCTGTGAGAACACATCTCACAGGTCTCCAGAACTCTTCTGAGTATTTTATCCGATCTTAACAATGCTGTTGTCCGAATGGTCTCAATTCTACCTCTGATTTCCTATTCCTCTCGTCTGAGTTCTAATCTTTTGGGGACCGTTCCAAGAGGACCAACTACAATTGATATCACTTTCACTCTCATATTCAACAGTTTTATTTTTCAATTCTCTAGCAAGGTCTAAGTATTTTTATACTTCTTAATGAGTATAGAAAATTCTAAAATGACACAATCTTATATTTTAACAAAAACTACTGACCAACATTATCGAGACTGTTTATCAAAGTTAACTTTGTATCACATCCTGTCCATGGTGGAGGGGTTTGATAAATACAAACCTCTCACAAACTTCATGGATATACAGTAGCTCTCGACGTGTACTGCACACATTCCCAGCGGATTGAAACAAAAACGAAAATAATTTTGATTTACCCCAATATGTTTTTGTTTTTAATTTAGCGATTTGGTTGCACATTTCTAAACCTGTTTGTATTTGTGCGTGATACAAACTGGAACTATTTTTGCATCGTGCGTAACCGAGCTGTTTCTTGATGCAGCTAGTGCGATGCAATCTCCACTATCCGTATTGCATCTTTTAGTTTCTGGCACCTACGTCTGTGAAGTTGTTATAATTAGAGCGAATATTCATTCGGTTGTTGGTGATAAGCAGGTTTGACGTAACGAACATGCATAACTTGCCACGTCAGCACATTTTCTAAACCAAAAGCGGCGTTTTTGAAAAAACAACATCTAAACCAATATCTTTCTTGCTCATCAAAATCGAAGCAGCCATCAGCACTAATTGCAAAAGATTATCCTTATAAAATACGGAAATGGAATCGTTCGCTTTTACAGTAATCAAGATGGAGATAGGGTTATTAATAATAATAATAATTTCTAATATACCATCTAGGGAGTTTGGATACTATCTAAACTTGCCGAGAACCTGATTATATTTTTATTCGAATTATATTGAGAAAATAATAAAACCATTTTTTAATTTTTCAGGTTGGCAACAATTATTAGCTGATCAATGCTGACCTTACCCATTTGTGAAAGCATTCTGTTCAGGTTTTCTTCTCGAAACTCATGTTCTGCTTGAGCGATTATTAATGTGTTTCGTAATGTATGTCATTAGAAATATTGTAGAAATATTGTAACATAGTCACCAACAAGTACTGTGATAGTGATACCTAGTGTCTAGAGGTGAGGTACATATACAAAAAAAAAACACACACACACACACAAACAGACCCATATACACGCACACACACAAACACAAACACACACATACATACACACACACGCACGCACGCGCACGCACGCCACACACACACACACACACACACACACACACATATATATTTATTGGATACAATATTTACAAAAATGTTTTAAACAACCAAATTTGATTTATTCAAATATCTAAAAAACTAAAAGTATACAGTTGAGAGGGGGGGAACAAGGGATCGACTAAGGACTTTTGTTCCTCTCCGTTCAGAGTCGATTTGAAGATGAAGAATCATAGGGTAATGAATGAATTTAGGCAATGATTGTCTAAGATAATATTAAAAAATCATTGAAAGACGATATACTCAAATCTTTCAAGCCCAAAGAAGATTCTATCAGCCTGTAACAATAGGCTTTGTGTTGGGTTATTTCATGCCGAAGAAATTTTGTTTTATTTATTGGGTATTCATTTTGTCTAAAACTCAAATTTTTAAAAGTCAATTTGTAATACTCATTTTTTCTATTCGACCCATAATTGTGACCCTAAGAGGTACAACCACTCCAAGTTAGGGTGGGCCTTGGAGTAATGGCGATAAATGTGTACTCCACATGCCCCAGACCTCCAAATTGAAAATTCACCATTAGATGTAGTTTAACGTCATACCAAGGACACTACGACCCACAACCTTCTGATTCATATATGATAAAGAGGGTTTGAGGTTGCCATATGGACAATAGGGTTGGGACAATCATATAGGTACTAGAGCTTGACGGGATTAGCCGATTGATTTGAGTGGGAATTTCCGACCGCCCGTCTAGCCTAAGTAAAGGCTGAAGTGGAGTGTGGCACGTCATGAACTTCTCAGTCATCAAGATTCCGTCGTTAAGCATCATGATTTGGCACCCCCGGCCAACAAGTAGCCCCAAGAGTGGGATTTTACCACTCTGCATAGGTGCAGTCCGTATATTCTACTGTTCCAGATGACGGGGTGTGCAAAATCCGTTGATGATATAATCATTGTGACGAGAGAGAAACAAATGTACTTAGTAGATGCCTCGCGTTTTGTTTTGTTTTTTTATCCCACCCATCAACTCTACATTTACTTTTTTTAAATACCCAAAGAAATCAAATTATATATATATATATATATATATGTATATATATATATATATATATATATATATATGGGGGGTATGTGTGTGTGTTTGTGTGTGTGTGTGTTCACCAGCATGTCCAATTATTAACGAGATGACATGGAGTGACCCTGAAGGCCAATGCTGATGGGATATGTGAATTTTTAGCACCAGTCACTCGGAGACATACTTTTTGTGTGGGTCGCCACGTTAACTTGACGTTGCTTCTTATTCCAGTCCGTGGTGGTACATATCGTATTAAGAATAGAAAGAGGAAACACAGTTTTAGGGAGCTCTTAATCTCCCAGTGGGGGTAATTATTCGGACGAAAGAAGACAAACAACACAATGGAAATTAAACACATATATTGACAAAGGGTACAAAAATATTGTTGCAAATTTTGACGGCATTTGCTACGAGACTTATCTGAGAGGTGAGATTACAGTTCGTAGGTAAAGTGGTAC
>CM042137.1:78757657-78765157 GCA_023376005.1 Doryteuthis pealeii
TAATGAAACTCGATAGTGTGCTTATGATTTTTTCGTCATCTCGTTCCGAATTCGATATGTAAGCAAAAATAAATTCTATCTATATAAAATTTCTAATTGATCCTCACACAAACCCAGCCCGTTTTTCTGGGTTATGGTTTCATATAAGCCAACACAATGAGAATTTTATTAACGTATGTATGTACGTATGTATGTATTCATCTACGAAGGACATTCAATGAATAAGGCTAATATTGACTGAGTAGTTGATTATAGGAAGCACTGTTTATAGTCGCACATTTTACAAGAATATCAAGAGTGATCGGCTCTTTTATGTCACAAACCACTGTCAGCATGACCTTCTTTACTTACCATAGTGTACAGAATATTTTGTACCGATGAATCAGTGAGTTTCTACACCATGGAATGTATTTTGAATCAGAATTGCAGACTCAATCCTTTGCTTAGCATATTTGTAAATATTTTTTGACTAAAATTTGCTTCCCGATCACATCACACATTATTCTGCAAATTTCTGATGGTTTGCAAGCTAAAATGTAATAAAAGACCTTTGTAATAAAGTACCATTTTGAATAGCCTAAAAGCAAATATTTAAACATTTCTGAGGAAAAAATAATGTTTTTCTTTTTTTTTTTAAGTCGCCATATCTATTAAATTACTCTTGTTTAAAAGCTTCCTGTACTTTTTCAACATATCAATCATATCTATTTATTCAAAGGTTTTATGTGAATTAACGAAATCCCAGTGCATGGCAGAAAATAAAATAATTTATCTGTTTTATAATGTTTTATTAAGAATTCAAATTAATATAATATATAATATGCACGAAATGAGTTACATTTCACCCCCCCCACACACACACACATATATATATATATATATATATATATATATATATATATATATATAACCAAAGTAACTTTCAGGTGAAAGCAGGTATCCAAAAGTTTTTCCTCCACTTAAGGGTAAACAGTAGTTCAGTCTTGGTATAATAATTGTTGTGGAAGAAGTAAAATTTAGATTTCAACACCGCTTAAAAATTGACATTTTGTTAATTTCTGCTCGGGCGGAGGGGTTGGTAAACACACCCACATACACACACACCCACATATATACATATGGACATATACTAAAACCGATATACATATATATATATATATATATATATATATATATATATATATATATATCAGTTATAGTATCGATCTATCCGTCTATTCATCAATTCCAGTAAATAACTACCTGTCGGTCGAATAATTATATTATCTATATATCTATTGATCCCTTGGTTCTAGTATCTCTCTTTCTCTCTATCTAATTATATATTTATCTCTTTCTCTCCTTTCCTCCTCTCTCTCTCTCTCCTCTCTCTCTCTCTCTCTCTCTCTCTCTCTCTCTATATAATATATATATATATATATATATATATATATATATATCTAATGGGTCTAATTTTCAGTGTATATATTATATATATATATGTGTGTGTGTGTGTGTGTGTGTGTGTATATATATATATAATATATATATATATATATATATATATATATATATATATATATATATATATATATGTTTTGGGATTTATTGCGAAGCATGAGTGATGAGTGAAACAAATGAAAAACTAAATTGGATGTCATGTACTGAGTTTCATTTTATTTCGTTTTCGTTCCAATATTTCGAAAGAATGACCTTTCTTTTACAAGTTTAAAAATTCTTGTAAAAGAAAAGTAATTATTACGAAATATAGGAACAAAATGAAAAAAAAAGGATGATCACACATAATAACAAAGAAACATAAGTGGACTCAACAACAAAAGCATATATATATATATATATAACCTGTGATTGGCCATATAATAAACGTCAGTAGATAAACAGATGAAAGTCTTCTCATTTCAAAACGGTATTTCTAACAATTAAGAAAGCGAATAACATTTTTTGCATTCTTCGAATAACAAAATCTCACCGTTTTTAAACTGCCAAATAGTAAGGTTTCCGTACGAATTCCGTCCTAAAAATGTAAACAAATATTTGTCGATAAAATTTACTTTTAAAAACATAAAAGTCATTTCGTTGCGGCTTCATTAACTAAAGCAAATCAGCTAAATTAATGAACTGGGTGACGTATTATTAAAAAACAAAAACATGCTGCCTTCATATATTCTAGCAATACTTTACTTACAAAGAAATCTTTTATTTCTTAAGTATTTATTAAAATCCGATAATTAGCTGATTCCGGGGTATTAAAAAAAATCGACAGATTCAATATATATATATATATATATATATATATATATATATATATGTGTGTGTGTGTGTGTGTGTGTGTGTGTTATTGGATCCTTTCCGTCCACTTAATACGATGGTATAGTGTCAATTTTTTTATCTGCTTCTGTGCAAGTGACTCTGCAGGTTAATTCTTGAGTGACAGTCCTTGGTGCACTGAATGCACACAAATTGTGATGCTTTCTGGGGCTTCTGGCTTTTCTCTCTCTCTTTCTGTCTCTCTTTGCTGTCGAGGCTACTCTCCTCTCTGCCTCACCCCTCTCCGTGCCTTGCTTAACGTTGAGGCTCTATTTTTTTACATCTACCTCGCACGTGTTTGTGTCAATATGGCATATCCCCATAACTCTCCAGCAGACATCTTTAAATCGTAGGTGTATTCTACCAACCAATCGAGAGCCTTTTGCTAATTCGCCGTACAAAATATCTTTTGGGATGACGCATCCCAAAATATATTTTCCATTCTCCTGACATGTCCAAGCCAGCGAAGGCACCTCTCACAGAGAATGGAGAACATGCTGTTCATGTCGGCTCAATCCAGCACGATTGTGTTGGGCACAGCGAATGTGTAGACATCGGAGATGGAAACTATTGAGTTTCCTTTTGTGACTTGAATATTTTGTCCACACTTCGCTACTGTTGAGGAGTGTAATGAGAACACACGCTTTGTAGACACGCAGCTTGGTTTTCTTGGTGAGACTGGCATTATTCCAGATTCTCTTACTCAGTTTGGCCATGACTGCTGCTGTTTTCGCTATTCTGCTGTTGACTTCAGAATCAAAGGAGATGATGGACTCGAGGTACTTGAAACTCTCCACGGATTCAAGGTTGTACCCATCAATATTGATGTTTAGAAGAGAGTCCATGTTTTGTGCCATGATTTTGGTCTTACTTAGACTTATGGAAAGTCTGAACTCCTTACAAGCATGTGTGAAGAGACTGACAAGTTCTTGCAGGCCTTCTTCCGTGTGTGACGTCAAGGCTGCGTCGTCAGCAAATAGCATTTCACGAATGAGGACCTTCTTGAATTTACTTTTGGCACGAAGACGAGCAATATTGAATACCTTTCCATCAACTCTTGTATATATATATATATATATATATATATATATATATATATATATATATATATATATATATGTGTGTGTGTGTGTGTGTGTGTGTGTGTGTCCAAATTATTTCCCTTAGCTTGCTATTTGTGTAGTATCTTACAAATTCTACGGTTTAGGGAATGACAGAAATTGACTTGCACACTCGATTTGCGTGCACTGCAGAAAAGGTTGGGAGAATTTGAACTACTTGATCAGTCTATTTATTTTTCCTCTTACCCAACTTTTCCTATGTCTCAGAGAACACTTCACTCATATATGAGTATTCACATATCTCCTGGAGAGAAAATAAACAAATAAAATAAAAACAAAAAGCACAAAAAAATCTAATTAACTTTTCTTTCTCTGGTAAAGACGTTTCGTTTCTTAATTTCCCCAAGTTATTGAACTTTCACCGTTTTTGCAACACACACACACACACACACACACACACACACACACACATATATATATATATATATATATATATATATATAAAATATATAAATTACGTCAACATATGCCACTCTAACCTTAGCATACTTAGAATAACACTTTTATGTGAGCATAGGACAAAAGTGCAGTAATGATATTAAAATAATTTTTATCTGATTATGTAAAAGCAACGTAAATGACTGCTTTTTATTTTGGAAATGCTCATGGGATAATATAAACGGCATACACAACATACTTCAAAATTTACACCTTGAGTTGAAATTTAGCATGGAACATAATTTTAAACTACAATTTTTAAATATCCTCATTAAAAACCATAATAACCAAATTATTACAGATACTTACCACAAACATAAAGACACCCAAGAATATCTCCATTTTAAGAGCCATCGCATCAAAAGATGCAAAAAATGTATCCATGCACTTAGAATAAACTCGATATCCACTAAAAAAAAATCCGACAGACCCACATAGAACAGGGATCACCAAACTATTTTAACCCTGGACTGGATAACTGAAAAAATAAAGAGCACCGGCCACATTATTATGGTGGTCAATACTTGCGAGCCAGAACGCAAGCTCTGAGAAAAAGATGTAAAACAAAATTTATTTTTTCATGTTATATTTATGGATGAATGGCGTACGATGCACAAATCAAATTTAACCAACTTATTTAATTTCAAAACATTATCAAAGAACGCAACATTAGCAGAAAGGTTTAGTGACGTTTGTGATACTGAAGTTTGCTTTTCAAATATCGTCAATGTTTAATTTTGAATTGCTACCTCCAATCAAGAGAATTTCTTGTTTATCAGTCAATTTCGTTCGATGGGTTGATTCCGTAGTCAATTCCATGAGGATTTAGTAAGCTTAACATGATATCTAAATTTAAATGGTATCAGAACGTCTCGCGTTCCGTACCTTTTAACAAACAAATTCAATTACCATCGGCGGGCCTGATAAAATGTCTTCGCGGGCTGGATCTGACACACGGGCCGTGGTTTGGTGACCCCTGGCAGAGAAGAACTAAGCAATACCCTCCTTCAGAGATGATATCCCACAAATCTAAGAAGTAAAGGATTTGAATTGGCAGAAAATAAACCTTAAGAAGAACACCTACGAAGCCCTAAAATATAACAACAAACAATCCCTATCATATGTTTCAACATCAAAAGGAAAAAATCCATAGGTATTCAGAAAATATTGAATTAACTTAAAAAATATGATAGAATTAAATTATTAAAAGCAAAAGACAACCAAAAATCTTATACATACATTAAACTCATCTACGTTTAGGGAGGACACAACACATGAGGTTTGAAGATGCAAAATAAGGGATGTGGCATGGGAAATATAATTATAAAAAAAATCTCATATCAATAGTCAGAATAAATAGAGATGTTAACTGCAGTTCTAAAAAATGATTTTATATAATCAAAGTGTGCCTTTTATTGTATAAAATATTTTTTTGGAACTGCAAACTCTTTAAAGAAAGGTTTTTTCCCTGCAAAAAGGCAATATCAAACTCTCAAATAACAACAAACTTTTACGTTTCAAAACATCTCTACGAATGTAGGAACGGAAATTTTAAAGTAATGCCTATTTATCAGGCAGATGGTTATTCACTATTCCTAATGGAAGAAAATGATTTCATAGATAAATATAAACCATCAATAAACATATCATAATCACACACAGAGACACACACGCACACACGGACACATGCACAAACGAAAATAGGACCACTGTATGAATTCATCCTACCACCAGTTAGACTAAAAATACACCTATGAGTGGAAAGAACGACTGTTTCCTACACATTATATCCACTACTTAACCTAGAAACTATGTACTTATACAGATGTGTATACACACCAGTACGCATACTTGTTTTTGTACACACAAAAATTACCAGGACGCTCACAAATCCACATCCATTAAATCTTAACACAAAAAATATATATGTATACATATATACGCACAAACATTGTAGAAACGATAGCAATAAAATCATATGCACTTACAGGTACTCACAAGGCAAGAAGTGAGAAAAGGAAGCCAAGTCAAAATTATTCACCTACTGAAAGACTGGACATGGAATCAACTAGAATTAACCAGTATTATATTAACTTTTCTCCATACACTAAAAATGAAGATATATTAAAATATGTTCCAAGATAGACCATAATTATATGAGCTCGACAAATAGTTTAAAGAATTGGAAACGCGTGTTGTACTGAATTAAATAAATAGAAAAAACAAAATTCAAACCGTTTCGTTCGACCCTGGTTTAACTTTAATGAGGTTTTAACCTGGATGAGTTGATTCGTTTCTTATATGATTGTACCCCACCATGACTATATTTTTCTATAATTTCAGGGGCACACACATGCACGTACACACACATAGGCACATATACTCACATACACACATGTTATCTATCTATCTATCTATCTATCTATCTATCTATCTATCTATCTATCTATCTGTCCCCTTTGAAAAGCTTACTGTCCTTCCATTTCCATGTTGGTGAATGTTGAAAGAATATATTTCGAGTTCATGTCCCATTTCAAAACAAAATTCAACGTGTCCCTTTTCTTGCCAAACCCACATTCTCATCCTCATCAACAACAACGACCTTTTCCACACCATCCTTCAAGGAATAAGTGAGCGATCTTATCCGTTCAGGTGAAAGATTTCGATTATTCTTCGATATAAATCACAAAGTGACGGCAGATGTTTCTACTCAGTTTGATATTTTTTTTTTTTTTTTTTTTTTTTACACACTTGCTTTTTCTTTCCGAATTTTCCTCCATGGGTTTGTTATTTTTACCTCGACTAGTTGTTTTTCTTTTTCACAGACAACGACTCTACAAGAGTCGTTGACTAGATTCTTCAAACAACAGACTTTGCCCTGACGACTGGCAAAGCTGGCTTTCTCCCAATTGTACTTTCTCAGTAATTGAAAATCAACTCACTATTGTCGTTAACAAATGTCTTTGTCTGAAATTACTCCCATTAATTAGCCCTGTCGCTATCCCCTGCAGAAGATAAGAGTACCTTTTTAAAAAAAAGTGGAGTGTTCAGGGTATGGCACTAAACAGCATCTGATGGTGAGGCTCTGGTTCTGGATATCTTGGGAGTGTGGAGTACCCCTTCATTATCATTATTCCTTACATCCACTTTCATCCTATTTTGTTGTATTTATTAGAGACCATGTATGTATCAAATATCATCATCATCATCATCATCATGTTGCTCTATTAGCACGGATATCTATGACAATCTCTTTCCAATCGTCCCTATGACTCAATCTTCTCGCGAGTTCTCTGTGCAGCATCTAATATCCGCACAGGGCTGGTCAATGTACGTCTTTACTGTCGGGCCCACACTGGCGTGCCCATGTGCTGGCTTCCGCAGAAGGACGTCACTTATGAGTTCATTCTTGCTTCTCCAGCAGTGTGTTGTCTCAGTGCTGCGTACGGCTGCACCACTTGGGCCCTGACGAACCGGCTTGAGAATAAACTAGATGGGAGCTGCAAAAGAATGCTGCGTGCGATCCTAAACAAAACGTGCCAACAACACCCCATGAGAAAACATCTGTACGGTCACCTGTCCCATATTCCCCAAACCACCCGAGTAAGACGTATCAAATATATGTGTTTAACAT
>CM042137.1:78767657-78777657 GCA_023376005.1 Doryteuthis pealeii
TCTAACCCAAAAAAGTTTGCAAAGTTTTTTTGATTCAAGAAACTATTGAAACTATTAAAATAATAATAATACTAAAACCTAAAAGGATACTGAACAGGATGATGTGTATATTGGGTATTCTTACTCTTAATTTTTATCCCAGATAAAGGCAGTAGGTGAGGATGCGGAGACTTATCCAAGAACAATAATAAAATAATCTTTGAAGGTTCATCAGAATTTCTCCGTCTCTTCCAGTTACTTATCAGCCCTGTCGGCTGGGCTGTAAAATATGCCGACTAAACATCAGGAGTAAAATCCCCGCATCCAATAGGGCCATTTGTTGGCCATAGGTGGCAATCCATGAAGCTTAAGGACGGAATCCTGGTGACTCAGCAGTTCGTGAGATGCAACACTCCATTTTGGCTCTTAATTGAGCTAGGCTGGCCTCTCCGATCAATCGGCTGGTCATTTTATTTCCTGTATATGGTCAGGTTTATATCGAGTACAAGTGAGGCAGCAACGAGAGGAGAGACTTTTCAATAAGTGCATCTATGTAATCAAAACATGAAGAGGAAGTTAATAATTCAAATACTTTGCAAGATTATTTTTTCTGCAATGAAATACCTTCAAAGAGCAAAGATTAATTGGTTCGTCTTGCTTCTTAAGACTGTTGTAGCGAGTTCGATCCTTATAGGATTCCATGTGCGAACTTAGCGTTGAATATGTCTAAACTAACCTGATTAAATATTAATAAATCCGTTAATACTTACTTTTTCAAATATATCTAATTTCAAATAGAAAGGAGTGGAGAAGGGGATAATCGCAATAATTCTCCGGCTTATCTAATTAATCTAAACTATATTTTATTAAGATTATTATGAATATATGTTCGTTTATAACCGTAATCAAGCAAAAATGACACATTATACAGAGATATTGTGTCTATTATTCATATAAGGAAGATAAATATGAAGTTCAAATTAGTGATGTAGTTGACTAATGTACAGGACTGCGACATCGTTCCCTTTCGAACTAAAACACGTATGGAAGGTATGAACACCACACCAGCAGATACCCGGACGGCTGGGCTTGTAGAATATGCCAATTGCACAGCTGGCCATGGATGGTGACATATGAGTCTTAAAGACGGAATCCTGGTGGGCGAGCAGCCCATAACATACAACACTTCATTATGCCTCTTACTTGGTCTTGACTGGCGTTTGGAGAGGCCCCCTTCTGATCAATGGACTAGTCACGTCAATTCCTACTCTTATCGTAACCCCCAATCCTTTTCACCATATATGTGCTAGAAAGCGGGGGCTGGGGTATTTAGCGTCTTGGGGATGACGTTAAACTGAATCTAGTAAGGTTCCAATTCTTGAGCTATTCCCAGATCTGACCCGCAGTGGTAGTATCTCTTAATATCCTATACATGGATTAAATATATACAAAAATGAATTTCATTTGAATGCCCAAAAATAATGAATAAAAAAACGTCTTCGACATGAAATAACCAAAGTGTTCATTTGCTGTAAAATCGAACCAACTATCCCCTCTCCCAGATATGGGTCGAATAGTACATCTTCTACAAGGATGGTTTGGCATTAAATTACTCCTGGATGTTGATATGCCATCAAACAAACAAAAAAGAGAAAAAAAAGAAAAAAGAAATAAGCCTTTCATCATCATCATCATCATCATTACATGCCAACAGAATGGATTCCTTTGACAGTCTTTCTTTGACTGCCTCTCTCTCCCTCTCACCTATTTCTCTCTCTCTCTCTCTCTCTCTCTCTCTCTCTCTCTCTCTCTCTCTCTCTCTCTCTCACCATATCTATCTCTCAGCCAACATACTTGATAAGTCTTGACAGCACCTAGTATCCTCAAATAGCTGATGAGTTTATCAATACTTGTATGTCCATGTTAAGGAGTCCATAGGAAAACTTAATTCACCAGTAGTACCAAGCATGTCATTTTTGGAATGCTTTCAAGATGGGAGGCAAGTGACCATGCTTCTAGCATATAGTTTCTTTGATTTTGTCACTGGACTTTTGCAAGGAAATACATTGATGTCATTTGTATTTATATATTGCCTGGATAACGTACTACAAACGTTCATACATCTTTAAAAAATCGTGTAACACTAAAAAAAGGGTCGATACCTGCAGTCAACTACGCAGATGATCTAGAGCTTCTCATAAATACACAACGAATATCTGCTGCATAGCCTGGAGCAGGCATCAAAAGCCACCGGTCTGTACGTGACCTCAGATAAAATAGAGTTTATGTGTTTTAATCAAGATGTTGCCATCTCACCATTAAATCATTTTACCGGTTTATATATCTCGGTAGCAATTATTCATTTATAGAAAGCATTATCAACACTTGCATAGAATCCTTTACTGCTTTAAATAGAAGTATCGGTAGCATCAAGGACCGCTATTACGATATGAGTCAAATGAGTTCACTGGTCCTCTAGTAAATTACCAAAAATCTGACTACGTCTGTACGTCAGTTACAGTAACCCAGTGAAAATGGCATATTGTATCCCAAGTTTTATTCGATGGTTTGGTTTGTTTGTATTACGGCATATCAACCCTTTTCGTGTGATTTACAGCAGAAACAAGCCATTTTGATCAATGGTTCTTTGTTTCAAGTTCTTGATATCTTCAAATTAGTATGAATAAGTTTCATTAACTTTATTTGGTTTCGTTTGGTTCTATTTGAGTAATACACTTAAATCGTTTTACAGCGGGAATAAAGCAAATTCCTGCCAAATGTACAACTGAATTCACGCTTAACGCCATTTTGTAATCACCCAAATTCTTGATACAGCAAGGATAACTATGAAATTGTAATTATAATCATTTAACTCTTTATTGATACATGAGGAATAGGCATATCCTATCATTTTTAGCAAGAAGTGTAAATTCAGTGGAAAATTACACTACCTGTTAGATAGATTGATTGATAGATCTTGAACCCAGACCCGTCTGAAACGAAGGTCTTTTTGGCTAGGAGAGTCACGTGGTCAGGCAACACTGGGTTCATTGAATCAGAAGTTAGCTGAGAAGAGTTTAGGCCGCTCGTTTGGGCAAGATGTGTTTTTTCTTCCCGTCATGCGTCTATGTGTCACAAGACGGGTCTACGAGAGAGAGAGAGAGCGAGAGACGAAGCATAGAAAACCACGGTGGAAGAATGAGTTTCAACTCATTCTTCAAAGAATTACCTAAACTCCACCAGATCGGGATGCGACACGAGGTCTTTTTAACAGGACCACGCACAAATCGAAGCTCGGACCAAAAAATTGCGAGATTTCTCATGGGACGCCTCGCGCACCGGGTAATAAATCCAGCCCTGTCTTTTTTTAGACAAGGGGGCAGGTGATTCCTGAGGTATGGCTCTCTAGGGCAACGTGGTCGATCTAACTCAGAGGCCCAGAGGACGAAATGAGCTGAATCCCGAAGAAAATATGAGAAGCGACAACGCAATAATACCATCTAGGAAATCTCTTACAACAATAACTAAAGGGTTTCACAATTCATCAATTCTTTTTTTTTTTTTTTTTTTTTTTTTGCTTGGCGGGGGTCATTTATTTTTCTTTATATTTGACTTGTAAACTTGCATTGATGTACTTTGATTCCATTTACTAATTAGATATTTTTTGCATCTTGTCTCTATTTTATGTTTTTTGACATCTTGTTTATCTTTTTTTTGCATCTTGTTTATCTCGTTTCCTTCTTATTGACAGAGAGTCACTAATTAATGGCTACCAAATTTCGTCGATGGTAATTACCGATTCCCTACTTTGTATTTCCGATTGACTCGTTTCGAAGCATTTCTGTTCAGTGATTCTAAATCATACTGTATTAATAATGAGAGATGTCTTTGTCAACATGGTGTATTTGAATTGAACTATGCCAAGACCAGCGCATGCGCGTTGCATGGCACATGTACGTAAAAGGGTTCACTTTTTATCTGTTATAAATATTTGCTGTTATTTAAATAGATTTCTGAAGTTATTTGTCTCTTTCCATCATTCGAGATGTAATAAACAACAGTTAAAAGGAAAATATCCATTTCCGATGCGGGTAAAAATATTAACACCAATATATATATATATATATATATATATATATATATATATATATATATATGTGCTATTTGCTGTAAATTCTTTACAAACACACAAACAAATTACTCTCTCTCTCTCTCTCTCTCTCTCTCTCTCTCTCTCTCTCTCTCTCTCTCTCTCTCTCTCTCTCTCTATTCTACCCGTACACATATGCGATTGTATTTATTCAGGATGTATTCAGTTTTAGGTATATTTTTGTTTGCACTTGTTGTATACTCACGCATAAAACACCCTTAATCCGTCTCTCTTTCTTTATTTGTCTGTTTCTCTACACACTTAGATGCACACACATACACATACATATATACGTATCTGTCTATCTATCTATCTATCTATCTATACATATATATTATATATATATATATATATATATATATATATGTGTGGGGGTAAGTATATATACATTCATACAGGCATTCGTGCACAACACACACACACACACACACACACACACACACACACATACATATATATATATATATATATTATATATATATATATATATATATATATATACTTGTGAGTGTGTGCGTGTGTGTGTGTGTGCTGTTAGACATAAATGATGTCTTGCCTCCCAACTTTTCCAACTTTATACATTTCAGCTTTGCTTTATATATATATATATATATATATATATATATATATATATATATATATATCTCTTTATCTCGATAAATGTATGAGTGCTTACATATACATAACAGATTAAGCTTTTTGTTAACTCTCTAAATATCTATTCCCCTCTCTCTATCTATCTCTCTTTTATTCTCTTCTTTTCTCTGTGCGTGCGTCAGTAAGCTTGTAATTGTGTGTGAATGTCTGGCCCAACGCACACATAAGCCTATGTGTGACTTTCGAGTCTCACAAATCTAGATGAGTAGGTAGCCGAAACAAAGCTGAATTTTTTGACATAAAGGGAACTAGATGAATTTTGCAATGATGTCACGCGTATATGTAACACAATGGCGGTGGGTCACGAAACTGATTTTAGAAACCGCTCCGCCCCGTTTCGATCTGCTCCGCCCACGACAGAATCGGTTTTATGTACAAAGGACAATCCGATGTTACAAAAACGAAGGGGTTTTCTTATCCAAGGAACCATTTATATATATATATATATATATATTATATATATATATATATATATATATATATATATATATATATATATATATGGTGATAAAACTTTCAAACAAAATTTGATTTCATGGCTATTTGGGAAGATTAGTCTGGGACAAGGTCATGAGGGAAACTCAATAAACACATAAGATGATGAATGATCTACTTGTTAACCATTCAAGTTCTGCGACTTTTACAAATCTTACATTAGTCTGGTACAAGGCTATAGTTGTAGATACTAAGACTGTATATTAACAACATCTGAATTACTTGAATGGTTAAACTTGACATGATAAATGTGGTCTTTATATAAACTAGACTTAAAATTCTACTGTTTTAATAAGTACCTGACGATAGATATTCCCTGATTGACGATTATGTAGGTGCATCGATATCAAGGTTTGCAAAAGACACGAATTATTCTTTTTATTAATTGATTTTAAACTATTGTTTGACTTATCAGACAGCTTGAAGTAACTAAGAAAGAAACAGACAGTAGAAAAAAGAAAGAACGACAAAAGGCATAAAGATAGCTTTTGAGTCGTTGGAAAAATACAGAAAGAAAAGAAAGAAGGAATAAAAAAGAAGGAAATAAAGTAACACAAATCAAAATTGTTGGTAATAGAAAAGAAAGAAAGAAAGAAAGAAAGAAAGAAAGAAAGAAAGAAAGAATGCAATGGATCTACCGAGTTGGAAATAATGAAAAAAGATAAAGAATATTAAGAAAAATGAAAGTGTCACAGTGTAATAACAAAAACCAACAAAATTGGTGCCAATAGAAAAAACGGTAAAATCAAACAGAAAAAGAAAGATGACTATGGTTGTGCCAAAGAAAGAAAAAAAAGAAATGAATAAATAAATAATGAAAGAAAGAAAGCCCTATAATTGAAGAATGGTCAAAATTGATCAAACGAAAGACAGAAAGAAACAAACAAACAAAAAATGCAACGACATATAGAAATGAAAAAGAAAGAATGAAAGAAATAGAAATGAAAAAAGAAAGAAACATAAAGGTATAAAGAGAGGTCTAGTTGGATTTCTGGGAAGAATTAAAGACTTTGAAAAAAGAAAGAGCGAAAGAAAGACATAAAAGTGAAGACAGAAGACACGATCAAGCCTTTGAAGGAAATACATAGAAAGAGGATGATAGACCCATAGGAAGAAAGAAAGACTATGAGGATTTATTCTTCGAGAGAAATATGGTAAGAAAAAAGTATAATAACGAAGATAAATCAAAATTGATGATAAAAGGAAAGAAAAGAAAAATTCTGATTGATCAATCGATTGATACTTTTTTAAAATGCGACACACATCATATTGAAATTAAGATCTTCGTCTTTAAATTAGTAATCGAATCTTTTTAAATACTGTAGTATTGGAGACGAATGGAGCTAGGAAGAATCAATTAATTCTTCTTCCAAGTGGTGCAGGTAATGTTACAGTTAACCTCATAGAAAATGGAATTGGTGAAGATAAATTCCTGTTCTCTTTGCCTGAATATCCTTTAAAATTACATGGTTCAATTCTTACTTCCACCAAAATATTGATGAAATAGCAAGGTTGACAAGGCTTACTTTACAAACTATCTCTTAGATGGTCAGTTTTGACTTGAAATAAAGGGACGGTGCCCCCTTTTCTAATAGGTAGCCAACAACAAGTCAAAACTGAAGTACAAGGGATAAAACGTGGATATCCACGGCATTCCAGTTGGTTTCTAGATATCTTGCCTCTGGATCCAGGTATACAAAGACAAGAGAATAAAGCTTAAGTTGTTCAAAAATTTCCCTCACAATAATCCAAGTCAATCGATAGTCAGTGGGTATTTTCGTTTTACATAGATTATAGAAAGTCTATAATTCATATACACCATTGTAGAAATTAAAAAGAACGGCAATTCTGAACCATGGAAAAACCGTAAGAGTAAATTGACAGGGCTTGGTATTTTTCTGGCCTTGTTCCTGGTCAAAGTGATTCGCGAGAATAGGAAGTAGACTTTAGGAGTTTTAGCTTGTTTCTTGAATAAGGCAGATGTGTCTCTCCAAGATGGCTATTTTTACCATGCGTGATTGTTAACCTGCGATGAATAAATTAAATTTTCCAAATTTTGTTTTCGTTACTAAGAACAACGTATACCGAGATGAAGATGATTCAATAAGTTCCAGACTAATACCCTATCCCCCGAACTATGTGTTATATAGTACCATTATTATTCTTCAATAAGTATGGATTTGGATTATTTGAGTTACTTAAACTCACGAAGTTTTATATGCCATTAAATGCAAAACAAACAAACAAACAATCCATCTTCGACGAAGGACTAAAAAGAATATTTACCCAACCCGTTCGCAAGGGGTAGGATATGACACACGTTCTCAAATATGGGGCATCCAAAGAGGATCGAACTCGAAATTCAGTAGTAATGCAGTTGCAAATATAGCTTGCTAATCCTAACACTACAATGGGAATCCCCATGCTTTCAAGTAATTGATGATGATATCCGTTTGCAAACAATCATAGCTTGATGCAACAATTTTGATACAAATAATTTGCCCGCACTTTCAATTATTCCCTGCTCGTATTCTTGATTTTTAAACAGTTCATTCCGCACATAGATGAGGCCTTAAATAGATTAGGAAAATAGTGTAAACGATCCGAGTTAAAATCCTAGACGAATCTATCCGTGTATTATTTCGCGATAATGCCCTTGATAAAGGCATGCATTTCACTAGTCCACCTCCAATTATGGGTAAATTGTAGGATAGACCAGGTTCTTTAGTTTTGGGAAGGAAACCAGTCTAATAGAAGGACAATTCTGAATTTAAATCTGTCTCACACCGTTTAAAAATGAACTCTGTGCCACATCCTGCCCGTTGTGGAGGGACTGGGTAGATATATACTACCAAGTCAGTTTTACACTACCATTAATCGCAAGGAAGAAGTGATTGCACATTCCAGAATTCCAGAAATGGATCTTCACCATTGGATGGAAATTAGCGTCATACGCAAGACACCTTTTGGAAGCGGCGTTATGACCCCTCTGCATGGGATTCAGTCGGTATATTTTACACACTTCGAACAGGAAGTCAGCATTCTTGAGACATTTTAATCTCACGTTATCGTAGATAACCAGAATTCATCATCTTCAAAGAATAAATCATTTGTCCTTCTTAGTCAAGATTTTCCGTCATGGTCTGTTTGTTAGTAAGCTTATATTTTATTGACAATCGATCGGTAAATCTCATTGCTATTTTTTACATCCGTAATTTCAACATGTTTTTAACAACCCATTTCGGCAAATCGGTTAATTCGGCAAGAACACTGTCCAAACTAATCCAAGTTAACTGTGTGCAATGTTTTCAGTTATTTCCGTAACTGCAAATCCATTTCATCGGTAAGATTTGATAATGGGGTAGAACTTTTATTGTAAACTTTTGTCTTCGTAAAAACAGTTTCAATCAAGACACCCTTTGAATGGAGGCGCTTTGTATAACGGTTATCTTCATAGAAAATGGAATCAACCATCCGAGTTCAAATCCTGGATGAATCTGCGTTTTATTTTGCGCTAATACCCTTGGACAATGCATGAATCCATCTCTTCTACATACAGCTATGGGTAAATAGTTGGGCAGACTGTTGTTTTTGTTTTGTTGTTGTTGTTTTAGACTTGGTTAGATCATAATCTAGATGAAAACTTGGAATTACATCAAATTTACTCGTTAATAAATTCGTTGGAGTGGTTTATTGTTGGTATCAGCTGAACACTAAGCGTGTCTATTCCCCTTTCCATAGCACTAGACAGGGATATTGTTTTTGTTTCTGCAGTGGAGTGCCATATATACCATCAGCTATTTCACCGCATAGATCCAACTTGTTCTATTCATACACTTGACGAGGGTCGGTATTGAACCCGGAACCTTGTGATTCATAGGTGGATGCTCTACCGACTGAGCTAACCGTTAGTCAGCTTAAAAAATGACTTTCAGTCATATGCCTGCCTGTAGCGGAGGGGTTGGGTAAATACATAGTTTTTAAAACACTTCGTGCGAGTGAATCATCGGAATATCTGATCCAGATTTTACTTTAAGTAATACACAATTGATCTACTTCATAGCATAAAACATATTCAGTGCAGTTTGAACTGAAGGATAATTTTGTGAGATCTATGTTGACGCTGAATATCAAATGAGATAATTAAGAAATGTTAATTAGAATCATTCACTGCTTCCATATACTACCCATGACCGCTGCTGCTAATGGAACCCAACAGGTCCACGGGTTGTCTAGTTATCTTGATAAACGTATCGGGGATTTTCTGGTTTCTCGGAATGCTAGTCTACGATTTCGCTCAGTCAAGTGTCTGGGAAAACGTATGTGTGTATTTAAAAAAAAACATCCAACATTATCAGGCCATTTTAAGCAGATCCCCTTGATGTAGTAGCTTACGTACAGGATTGTGACATCGTAGTAAATGAATTCGCTATTATGTTTATTTTTAAACTAATAAGCTTGGGAAATATATGAACACCTTTATCTATGGGTTAAATAGTAACACTAATGTTCTTCTACAAGGATAGCTTTGGCCTTTGTTAACTCAGGAAAGTTGATATGCCATTAAACAAAGATAGCAAAACCGAAAGCAGCCTAAAGGTGGTTTAAATTCATTTTTCGTCCTGTTAAATTGGTTGCCTAACCAAGGCTAATGAATCTAATTTGCCATAATATTAATCATAGTTGGGGGGATCAGAAGGATTCATGCCTTTCCAAATG
>CM042137.1:78782657-78810157 GCA_023376005.1 Doryteuthis pealeii
TTTAATATATCATTTAAGACTCTGATCTCTCTGATAAGATAAAGCAATAGTTCTTCCAAGCTGTAGCTGTATTAGTGCTATGCTATGGATGCAGCACTTGTACTCTAAAGAAATGCTTGGGGAAAAGCTCGATAAAAACTGTACAGGGATGTTGCGTACTATCTTTAACAAATCCTGGAAGCAGCATCGCACAAAAAAACAACTCTCCGGTCATATACTTCCTATAATACAAACAATCCATCCGAAGTAAATGAACAATACATGCTGGAGAAGCAGTGATGTGCTTATAAATTATATTCTCTTGTAGGAACCTGCACATGAAAAAACTGGTGTGGGCCGGCTAGTAAAACCCTACATCGATCAAGTCCACGCAGATCATGAGTTGAAGCCCTTCGAGTAACGATGGCTTTCTCGTTGCGATGGCCGATTGTAGGCCACGGAGAAGTGTCATGGATATCTGTGTTGTCGTCACGACTTGATGATAATCATCTAAATTCTATACAGTTTAATGTGGGTTTCGCACGAATGATAGATACGTTGTTACAAACGATCACACTGATAATATATATATATATATATCATCCCATTTTCTTTGCAGGACTGTGATTAGATTTTTATACTTCCACGAACGTTCCTAATTAACTAATTACTTTATCCTTAGGTGAAACTTAAGTAGTTTTTCTGCCTAAATATTCTCTCTCTCTCTCTCTCTCTCTCTCTCTCTCTCTCTATATATATATATATATATATATATATATATATATATATATATATATATATATATATGGAAAGGAATCCGACAATATATAATTATAAAAAAATGACGAAACAACAAGGTGTTCAGAAGGATGATATTTTTGATTAATTGATGTTAATCGATATGGAATGAAATTTGTCAAACAGAAGTTTTTAATTTTGATTTTTTCAATGTGGCTTCTGTTTGTTCTTCAAATATAAAAAGAACCAACTTAAAACTTTCTCTTTTAAACTCTGAGACGCGATTTATTCGAAATTGTTAGGGAAAATTTATAAATGACATTACCTAATTCGAGTGTTTATTTTTATAGTTTTCGAAATTTATTTAAAACGTATCTAAAAAAATCTAAATATTATTAATCAACATAAGGTATTTTGTATTATTTTCACACTAAGGGGATAATTTGAAAAAAGGTATTTGTTTTATTGCTTCATAATTCGAAATAATGCTAGATTCAACAAGTTTTCTTAGTTTTTTGTTATGCATGTCAACTAAAGTTTTTGGACTCTTTAAAATTGAAAAGGTGGTTAGTTTGCAGAATGTGTTTCGTTAAAGTATTATTTAACTCACATTTTTATGTCTCTTCCGTGGTCGGAGAATGGTGTGTTAATATATATATATATATATATATATATATATATATATATATATATATATATATATAGGTCATTTTATATCAAAGGTGTACTTTCTCCGAATTTGTTGATTACTTTAATATAAAAAAATGTTTCTTGTATCATAACAAACTCACATAGGGTGTTTACAGTCTCGAATTTTCTCACGAATTCTAATGTAAATAAAACCTTTAAGTTTATTCTAATATAAATATCGAAAAACGTGAAACGAGAGCATGGCTCATATGATTTTAATACGTTACTTAATTTTATTGCTCGGTTTGTTCTGAAGACTGACTCAAAAATATTTCATCTTAAATAATCTTACTCTCAATGAAAAGTTACTTCGTACAAAGAGTCTGTCTCTATTGAGCAAACTAAAAACACTGAATTCGTAAAAAAAAAAAGAAAAAAGTAGTAGCCAAAAGACGATTTGTAAAATATTCACCATAAGACTGCAGTCTTCATGATTTCAAGCCTTTTCATTTCTTTTGTTGTCCTACAATTCTTTGATAGAAATGTCCTCTTTGGTAACCACCTTCCCGCTACATGAAAGTCTCAATTCAATCGATTCTCCAGCCTGGCTAACATAATTTCAACTGCTTTCTATCATGGCTTTATGAAGTTAGAAGAGATTTAAGACTAGCTTCTTTTTTGTTACTGTTGTTGTTGGTAGTGTTGTTGATGCTATTTTTTCTTGTTGTTTTTAATATGCTTCACTTGCTTTTTAGAATTTATTTCTTGTTTCCTTCCTTTAGTTTTTGTAAGCATTTTTTAAAAAGAGATATTCATGTCGGATCACGGTAACATCTTGTAGAAATGAAAATAAGCAGCAAAAAATGATAATGTGTTTTGAATTAAACGGATCTGTGTCAACTTGATAATAATAAATAAATAATAATAATAATAATAATAATAATACCAAATCAAGAAAATATAAAGAAAAAGAAGTACTAGAAAATGCAAGAACACTAGGAGAAAAAAGAGCATTACAAGTACTTGGAAGCGGACAAAATCAAACAGAGATGAAATAAAAATTAAGGAAAAGTGTACCTTAGTAGAACAAAAAACAACGTCTCGAAACCAAGCTCAGCGGCAGCAATATCTTCAAAGAAATAAACATCTGAGATGTCCTCTTGTAAGATATTCTTAAAATGGAAAAGGGGGAACTCCGAGAGATGGACCAAAGAACAAGTAATTTGATGACGATGGACAAGGCATTATACGCGGGAGAAGGTGTAAACAAGTTCTATCTATCAAGAATATTGTACTGAGGATTGCAAAGACTGGAAGAATACATTAAACGAGCAAGGAATGACTAATTACAGCAATCAGTAACAGCAATTGCAACATATGGGCAAACAGAAAACAACAAACGCTAGAAAACAGAACTGTTAAGAAAAATAACTGTATGTATACATCAAACGACACACTGACGAGAGATTGCACACGAGAAGACTTGGACATACCTAAGAGAGAAACTGAATTTCTAATAATAACAGCACAAAATAATGTCAAAAACCTATTATACAAAAACAAATATAGATAGGACCCAAACGAATAGTAAGTGTAAGATGTTTGAAGACAGAGCCGAAACAATTAATCCCATAAGTGAAGGCAGCAACTGTCACAAATGGAGTACAACTGGGTAAAATTGTACAAGAAATTGAATTTTGACCATACTATTGTAAGATTCAAAGTGATAATACTTGAAGATAAAACTCCGACAAAGGTTGATAGACAAAACATTTTATATACAGCACAGAATAAACAGGGTACATAATACATAGAGGTGTACATGAACATACATACATAAGTAATACAAAGTTACATGTAAAAGGATAAACATAAAAGCAACAGACATGAGACTAGGAATAGTCCATGCTGTATGAATCACTTACAGCAATGTAAGGGGGGCAAAGCCCCAACAAGAGGGGGTAGACCAGAGTCTAACCCATAGTGTCTCGTAGGTCGAGCAGCAGGAAAAGGGCAAGAGACATTCAAATCAGCCGCTTAAATATCCAAGGCCCCTAGCGGGAACCAGCGAAACTAAACGGGCAGACAACTCCCAGGCAAATACGAAAATAACGCCTACACTATCAAATACTATATGCACAAACCAGAATCCGTCTCAGAGAATGAGACGTATCAATTTTTTGAGATTTTGAGATACAAACTGATCATTTAATCATGGCCAGAAAACTAGACATAGTACTACTTAACGATAAAAATAGTCCGTTCGTGGATTGTGCCGTTCCGACTGATCACCGTGGGTAAAAGAAAGGAAACGAAAAAATGACAAATACTTCGACCTTACCAGAGAACTGAAAAAACAACAACACCAGAGCGAACGTGATATAAAGTTTAGTTTCAACTCTAAGGAACGGTCCCCAGTGATTTGGAAAAAGAGTGGAAGAATTATACATCAGAGGTACAATCAAGACAATCCAAACAACAACATTGATAACATCGGCCAGAATACTCACAAGAATCGAGTAGACCTGAGGGTGCTTCCTATCACTCAGACCTCAATGAAAGACCATCAGCTAACACTGATGTGAAGAACTCACAAGAGATAAAACAACAACTACAAAGCATAACAACTACTACTACTGCTACTACTAATATTATTATTATTAGTAGTAGTAATAGTAGTTAACTTTTTGCTAGTTTTCACATGAATATTAACTAGTGTATTTTAATGTAGTCTACTGATAACAAGTCTCTCGATGACCCTTCTAAATATTCTAGTTGATCTCAACAGGCCTGTGGTCTGGACTGTATCACTTCTTATTCGGTTTCTATTTCCTCTGTCTCTCTTCCAAGTAGTTTGGTGTTTTTGAGAGCTCCAATTATCATTAGTATTCCTGTCATCTTCTTGTTTCCTACCGTTTTAGCTTTCTGCCAGGGTCCAAGTAATTATCTAGTTTTTCAATTCCCTTTACTTTAAATCGCGAAATCTACGAGTGGACATTTTTTCTTTTTATTATATTTCTCTAAATCTGTTCTTCTGTCCGGGATTAGTTGGTCCGCGTTTTTTCTCAATGTCCCAGAAAGTTTTGTACGTCACATTTTCCTGATTTCCCAGAACTGATTCTGACGTGTGCATATACTGTGTGTCACAATGATCAACTTTTATTCACTTGTACATTTTACATGGATCACCTTCCCCACCAACTAGTGCCAGCACTTGTAATTATTATTTTACTTCTTATGAGTTTTTCAGACTTGTAGCTTTTCACTGAAGTCTTATTAAAAAAAGATCCTTCATTATAAATGATAAGCGAATCTCGTCAGATCTCCGAGACTCTTCTCGGTATTCTAGCTGTTTTTAACAGTTCTGTAGTCTGGACAGTCTCGATTCATTCTTTGATCTCCAGTTCCCATAGACCCATTTCCAGTCGTTTGTGGTCAGTTCAAATTGTATCACCATCACCTTCATGATCCACAGGTTTTTTCTGCTCTCTGGTAAGACAAGGACTGAGAATAAGAAGTAAGTTAATGTTTAGCAAACTGACTAATTTGACAAGAGTACTTCGGTCTTTCTATCATTAGGCGTCCCTTCGTGGTGTAATATTTAGCAGGCGAGTCGCGCAGATCCATGACTACTGAATAGAATGTTCAATCCTCGCTGGATATCCCATACTTGCTATCTTGTGTCACATACTAGACCTGGTGAGTGGGTTGAGTAGATACTTACATAAAAAACAAAGCAATATGGTTATCAAACTGAAAAATGTGACAAGCCTACTTCGGTATTTCTGTCACATCCAAGCTGTTCTTAATTGATTTGACCAATTTTTTTGTAAAGCTCAAATTTATCTCAGAGGATAGAGTAGTCTAAGAGAACCACAAGGTTTAGATTTGACACGGACTTTGCCTCCTCAGCACACGAGTAGCACAACTGGGATCTGTGCGGTAAATTAGAAAGCTGGTGGTAGGTGAGCTGCTTAACTTCAGACACAAAAATCAACCTCCCGTGTCAAGTGTTATTGAAAAGGAGATAGACTCCATCGCTATCCTAATGATACTGACAATAGGACTCTTTACCTATTTTACTTTTAATTTACTTTACATTTACTTTTAGAGTAATGACTCTCAAGCTTGCACAGGACATCTTAGGTTTTTATCGGCTCCCTTAACCCATATGCATATCCTTGTGCCATAATTATCTAAATAGGATGAAATTTCAGAACAGCCGAAGTGAAATGCCATCTAGATCAGAACCCATTGGTGTCCGACTCGAAAGATACGATCGACCACATTCATTTGTCTCTGTTTTGCTAACACGTATTCTCACTTTCTATTCCAGCCGATCCTATTGACTATTCGACAGTGTTTCCAGCCTTATTCCCGCCTACCCAGTGTCCTTCAAGATTTTACCTTAATTAGGCAGTTCCCTTATGCAGCAGATGTGACCAGACAAGTTCAACTTTCGCTCGATCTACAGTACTAATGACTACTTTGTGAGGTCATACATTTTGTCGACCCTAACGATGGGTCTTACAATACATCGACTGTATTCCCTATAGAAGGGAGTAAGATTCCTCTGTCTGCCAAAGGAGGAGTAATCTACTGAGCATAAATTCGCACGCCTTGGTGGGGGGCTGAGTTTATCCTGTGCAGACGCATTCGAAAAATGGGTGTCCTAGTATGGCACTAAACTGCATCTAATGGGAGGCCACAGTTCTGAATATATGGGGCGTGTCGAGTAGCTCTTCATTGCCATTACTTCCAGGTCCACTCTAGTAGCACCTGTAAATCTTCCATCTATTGTTCAAATAGATATGTTTACAAATGATCAGAATTCGATAGGATGCCTTACTGAAATAAATCACTAGAAACAATTATACAAAAATGTAAATATGAACTTACAATGAATACTATTCTTAACCTCTCGACATAGAATGACCCAAGACTAATTAACATGCGGTTAAAATCAATCAATCAATTAATCAGATTAATCATAAATATGTTTAGGGTGCCAAGTGAGTATAAAGACCTCTGAAAAACCATGGGACAACGCTGAACGTCCATTGAGGAAGGGCATAGATAGATGAGCACATCAGCAAACCACTCCCCCATATGTATCCTCCAGTTATAATGGTAAAAGTTGTCACATTTATTTCCATGACAGGAATTGTCATCAGCATTATCCATGATCATTATTATTTTCTTTTATTTACGTCTAACCTGCGTTTACCATTCTACACTGACATTGGTCTTCTTCAACTGAATGTTAAGGCCTCAAGGAAAAGTGAACGAATTCGAATATCGGTATATGCTTATTCTATATTTCAGTTCCCTAAAGATCGTAATATACGATAAAAAAGCAAATGCAGATTTATGAAAATATTTATTTACCCAACATCTTCACTTCGGGCAGATTTAACCTAAAATAAACAAAAATATTTATCTACAATTTATCTGAAAAACCATATAAACAAAAAAAATAATTTGATATAGATAGTCCACAAGGATTCATATGCGATTTAATAAACTAACTAACTATACTTAGTATTATTTGGATTATTCAAACTATTTTCCTCATCTTTATTGTTATCTACACTGTGTAGATAACAATAAAGATGAGGACAATAGCCCGAATAATAAAAATAATACAAATTATCAAGCCTCATCTAAAAAAATTCAGAGAAATAGTAATCATACTTAATAAGAAATTAACAATAATTAAAAATATTTTATATGCTCTTTATATGGAATTAATATGTATAAGTTCGGAAATTACGTATTATTTTTAAAAAATATATATACTTTGAATAATAGTACATACACATAGACTTAATATCTATAGTTTTTGAAAATATATTTTTCAAGGAAAGTAATTGAATTAAGCATCAAGCCATGAGCACACATATAAAATTAAAAGTCAAGATTTTGAGGAAAACATCGTATCATCAATGGATTTTATGAGAATATTACTATAAAAAATAACAAGCGGATGTAATGCTTTATTTCAGTGAGCCTTAAAAGACTGTCAGCCCTTTTCTGAGTCTCCCATCCCCAGTCGGTCCTTGCACCTTCCAAATACACGCTAACCCCTCCCATACACAAACGCTTCATATCTCCATTCCTACTCACCTCCACTTTTATCCAAACGTCTGTCTTTTGGAGTACCAACCTTGCATGCTCGCTTGCCCTACACCATCCGCCATTATCCTGTGACGTCAGCAGAGCAGGTGCTGACACACAGCGGCGATAGCGGGAAATAATTAGGCCTCATTGTCAATTTCCAGGCCGGGATCGGGATACAAGCGCATGCGCGGGACGCGTACAAGCGTCGTCTTCGTTGTCTTCGACATCGTCTTCATCTGTCTCCTTTGCGCCTCTAATTAAGGGAAACTGTCCGCGGTGAGACGGTGCCGGACATTTTCGAAAAACTGGTGTTGGCTCCGCAAAATTATGTCGATAGACACGAACATGTGAGGAGGGATGGAGCTGGTGGCGTGGTAGGGGTCGGCAATGATTGTTAGCCGGGTTAAGGGAGGCCTTTGCTGGTTCGAGTTATGGAAAGGCCAGAGGTCGGGATGGAATATCTTATTAGAGAACCTTGTCTGTGAACAACTCTAGAAATGTTGACGGACTTCATTAGAGAATCCATAATGCTAAATATAAACCGTCCGATCGATCATAAAGCGAATTGATTGGTTTCTCTTTGATTTTGATTTTGATTTTTTTTCTCTCTCTCTTTCACTCACTCTCTTTTAATCCTGCTCGTTCTTTCCATGATACGAATCTTTTCTGCATATATATATATATATATATATATATATATATATATATAGATCATTACGATATTTTTATTAAAGCTATAAAGTTATAAACTATACAATACTCACACTTCCCAGCCAAATGTGCAACTGAATAATAAATATGTAGGGTCTGTCACGGCCCTGAAAATCGATGGTTAATTATCTAAACTCTGTGGTAAAACGGAGATAAGTATGAAATACTGATTCGGCCTTTATAGTATTTTAGGTCGTATAATAACCATCCCTAAGTAATCAGGACAGGAAAAAATCCAGCGCGAAACCGAAAAGATAAATAAAATGCTAAAAAAACACCCCAACAGAAAAAAAAACGAATTAAACGACTTAATATATTCCGGAGCAAAACTAGTTAGCGAAAAAATTGGCATAACACAACAAAAGCCTAAACCTAACAGAAACACAAAAACTGGATGGGAAATGAGAAGAGAAAGACAAATAAAGAAACTAAGACAACAAACGAAATAATAAGAAAGGTAAACAACACAACGACACAAAGAATAAAATCCGACTATACAGATGGAGGAAATCAACTAAAAAATAATGGCAAGAGAAGGTAGACTAAAACGATACCGGAACAGAACGAAACAATATAATCAAAACAAGACTTTTCAAAATAACGAAGAGAAATTTTACTAGCAAGTCGATGGCCAAAGCACTAAGACAAACAAATACCCGAATGCGAAAGAAAATAAATACTTCTGGAACAAAATAAGGGAAAAAAACATAATAGAAAGGCTGAATGGATACATAAGATAAAAAAGAAACTGGAAGGGCTCGAAGAAGGACCTGAGGCAAGCATACACCTGGACTCGCTAAGATCAACACTTAAGAAAATACCAAACTGGAAAACACCAGGTCACGATGGAATTCATGGATACTGGTTCAAAAATTCACATCCATCCACGAAAGATTGGCCAAACAGATGAATAAATGCATATAAGAAGGAAACGTACCCGAATGGATGACAAAAGGAAAAAAACTACCCTGATACAGAAAGACATCCAAAAAGGAAACGTCCCCAGCAACTATAGGCCAGTAACATGTTTACCCATGATGTGGAAAATACTGACCGCACCAATAAAAGAAGAAATCTACGACTCACTTAATTGCTGCGGACTGTTCCCGCAAGAACAAAAAGGATGCCACAAGGAAACAAGAGGAACAAATAACCTACTATACATAGATCAAGCATCCTCAAAGAAGTAAAAACAAAGAAAAAAATAGCCATGGCATGGATTGACTTCAAAAAGGCCACGACATGATCCACAAACCTGGATAATTGAGTGCCTAAAGATGTATAAAATACAATAAAAATAATAAAATTCATTAACAAAATCATGGAAAATTGAAAAGTAGAATTGACTGCGGATAACAAATTTTAGCAGAGGTGAAATACAAAGCGGCATGCTCCAGGGAGACCCTCTATCACACTACTAACATATACTCAAGAAATGTACAGCGGGATACAAATTTAGTAAATCACAGGATAAAATCACAGGAAAAAATAAATCATCTAATATACATGGACGACATCAAGGTTTTTGCCAAGAATGAAGAATTAGAAACACTTATACAAACTATAAGAATATACAGCCAAGATATTGGATGGAGTTCGGCATCGACAAGTGCGCATGTTTGTGATAAGGAAAGGAAAAACTGTAACGGTGAATGGAATAGAACTACCGAATCGAGAAGAAATTAGGACACTTAGAGAAAAAGAGAACATAGATACCTGGGAATTTTAGAAGCAAGCGCCATCAAACAAATGAAATGAAAGAACAAGTAAGATAGGGATACTTCAGAAGAACAAGAAAGCTCTTAGTCACCAAGCTATGTAGCCGAAACCTCATCAAGGGAATTAACACACGTAAGATACTCGAGACCATTCCTAAAATGGACAAGAGAGGAGCTCCGACAGATGGAACAAAGGACAAGGAAACTGATGACCATGCACAAGGCATTCTACCCGAAAGATGAGACGGAAAGACTCTATGTGTCAAGGAAAGAGGGGAAAGGAGTCTGGCTAACATTGAAGACTGTGTAGATATGGCAATCCAAGCACTTGACGAATACACTAATAACAACAAGGAAAGACTAATCGCAACAGCTAGAATTCAACAGAGTGACAAATAGAAATACATTAAAAAAAGTATAAAAACAGAAATGGGAAGGAAAACAACTACATGGGTACTTTAAGCGTCAAATTCAAGAGATATCACATCAGAAGACATGGACATGGCTAAGAAAAGGAAACCTCAAAAGAGAAACCGAATCCCTTATGATCGTAGCATAAGACATTGCCATTATAACAAATTATATAAAGGCAAAAATAGATAAGACAAGCAAGTGCAGAATGTGTGGAAAAAGAGACGAAACAGTCAATCATATAAGAAGCGAATGCATCAAACTCGTACACAGAGAGTGCAAGACTAAGCACGACTCTGTGGGAAAGGTAATCCACTGGGAATTGTGTGAGCAATTCAATTTTCACCATACAAGCAAATGGTATATGCACAAACATAAACCTGTCCTAGAGAACAAGATGCACAACGTTCTCTGGGATTTCGAGGTACAGACGGATCCCCTAATCCCGACTAGGAGACCGGACCTAGTATTGATTGACAAGAAAAAGAGAACCTGTCATCTCGTGGATTTTGCTGTCCCAGCCGACCTGCTAGTGAAAATGAACGAAAGCGAAAAGATAGACAAATACTTAGACCTTGCCAGAGAACTGAGGAAACTGTGGATCATGAAGGGGAAGGTCGCACCAATCGTAATTGGTGCCCTTGGACAATCAATGGAAATCAGAGGAAGAATCGAGACCATCCAAACTACAGCAATGTTGGATCGGCTAGAATACTCAGAAGAGTCCTGGAGACCTGAGGAGACTTGCTGTCACTCAGCCTTCAGTGAACCACCAGCTACGGCATGTGTGAAAAAAAATAATAATAACTTTTTTTAGTCTTGGAAATGTAGACCTTAAAATTCAATTTAATTTTTAAAATGTAAATGCTGAAATTGATATAAAAATGACGGGGTCCAAGAATAAGACCTCTGTCCACTCACACACGCACATCTGTCCTACATAAACACTTAAAGCAGGCAGTGAAGACATTTTTCTTTATAAAAATAGAAATGAATAAAAATAATCAGTTATCAAAATATATTTCCTCTAAGAAACTGGCAGAGTGAATACTATTTCTCGAAAGATAGTTAGAATTCGCTATAAATTTTTTTTTATATTTGAAAATGCTTTTGCTTTCTACTCTCCAAAATAATAAGATTTGCTTAAAAGTTGAAAAAAGATTTTTTTAATGATGTAATTTAAGTGCTTGAACAAATAGCAGAAAGATAATGACAGAAACACACATGAGATTCCTTAGTACGAAAAAAGGAAAAATCTTAACCCACAAAACCTGATCCAGTAACACTTAAGAATTTTTTTTTAAGTGTCAGCAGTAAAGGTAATACGAGTTGATAAATTTCGACATCTCTTCCTGTAGACTAGGTTTAATATTGTATGTTTGATCTAGCATCCTGGCCTGAGTCTTGCCAAAGGTCACCAGCTTGACCTTGTTTTTTAATGTAGAGATGGTCCCATCTTGTATAAAACCACAAGAACTCTGTTTTATCTGAGTTTGCATAGAGACCAATCCTACTAGCTGCCTGCTAAGGCTTTACACCAGAGATTTTCTTAAGCAGGAGCATTTGTGAGAAGCGATAGATCATCACCATAGTCTGTATCCATTATAATTTCTGTGAGATATTTATAGCCTCTTGCCTTTTTTAATGTGAAACCATTTTCTTTTATTGGATTTATTGATATTCATAATCTAGATATATTATATATAAAAAGGGTGCTAATGTATGTCCTTGCAACACTTTAACAACAATGTCAAAAATCAAAAATAATAGTAATATAGTAAAGTTAATAAATAAAAAACGTTAAGAAATGAAATAATGAGCAACATCCACAAGACTTGATTAACATAAACAAGATTTAGTAAGCATTTCTATAAGGTAAGCATTGTTAAAATGTTACAGATACGAGTAATTTAACGATATTAAAAACGTAGAAATTATAAATGGCGTAAATATTTTTCTAATTTCGTGGCCCACAGTAGTATTTTCTTTCTTTAAAAATATTAGGTCACATCTCCAGCAGAAGCACAAATAATAATCAACCCCTGCGTTTGCCGTAACTTTATAAACTACACATCAAAAATATTATATATATAAATTAAAATCAACACTTTACTCAGATTGCAGATATGAGTGTTATAATCTACAGTTGCTCCTGTAATAGAAATCGAATGATTTTTCAACTTTCTGGTGGACCATAGTGAAAATTAACTAAAACGAAAAGAGAGAGGTGAACCTTGCCAGAGAAGTGAAAAAAAAACTATGGAACATGAAGATGATGGTGATTACCAACTGTGATGTTGGAACTGTATTCAAATGTTTGAAAAATGAATAGAAGACTTGGAATCAGATGAAGATTGAAACCATCTACAAAACAGCATTGTTAAAATTGGCTGCAATACTCAGAAGAGTCTTAGAGACCTGAGGAAAATTGCTGTATCAGAGTCCAGTGAAAGAAACATGCTAACGCAATAAATTGATCATTTGGTTCCAGAAATCTCGTCCGGGTTGCAAGAAACTCTACGTGTCAGGCAAGAAGTAGGTCATGGATTCCAAGGCGTTGGTCCAAGGTATTGAGGCAAATACGGCCTGTTGCACTAGGGACTCGGCATCACACCTTCAAAACCTACGGAAAAACATCCGGAGCTGCCGAAGTGTGCCCCAGGTTATCAAAATATTATCCCTAGTAT
Organism: Doryteuthis pealeii; assembly: GCA_023376005.1. Taxonomy (NCBI): domain Eukaryota; kingdom Metazoa; phylum Mollusca; class Cephalopoda; order Myopsida; family Loliginidae; genus Doryteuthis; species Doryteuthis pealeii. The sequence goes on from CM042137.1 coordinate 78,795,652, forward strand.
AATTATCAATATTGTTTTCTTTTATATAAAAAAAGAAGAAAACACTAAACAACATTGATTAGATAACATATTTATACGTTATTTATAAACAGATTCAAAATCGTTTTAAAATATTTGTAAAACAGAAAACTACTTTCATTAAACTTAATTCTTTTAGATTTTAGATCTTATTATTGTATTTTATTTCTAAATTACATCTGGTTGATTTTTTCCTTCAGAATCATACTTATCTGGTACTGTCGAGTGAAATCAATTGAATAGCCAAACACCAGGCTGAAGTCCAAATCAGCACCTGTCCACTTTGTTTTAAAAAGATAGAGTAAGATTCATTTTTTGTTGTCTGTGGCACTTTTAAAAAAGAAATTCCGATGAATCTAAGCACATTTTGGCTTCTTTTTTGTACGCGGGCTATTTAAAAAGAACCTGCCTATAGCGGCCTCAGCATATGAGTAGCACAGGGATCTGTGCAGTAAAGTAAGGAGCTGATTGTAGATGTGGCGCTCCAACTCAGATGCAAAAACAATCTCCTTGGTCTAGTGCTAGAGAAAAGGGGATAGACTCCCTCGCTAATTGGCTGCTACGCCACCCCGATGACTTACTTTATGCTATAATAATTTGATAAAAAATATGAAAATAATATACTATACTAAGAATAGTATATTATTTTTTAAATAGATGTCCCAAATCATGAGAACCAATTGAACCAGTAGACAATGTAAATCATCTTTTTATTTTGCCTATGTGAGATTGTGTTTTATTATAATCGCATATGTGTTGCTTCTCTAGTTTAGTATATATCACAAATTGTCTGACACAGGGCGAATTGGTTGAAGACATTTACAGAAAGGCAAAGGAGAAGAGCAATAAAGAAAGAAAAAAACATAAAAGGGAGTAATATACAAGTGTATGAATTTTTACCACCGTGTCTATCTCTGTCGCTCACTTTCTCAATCTCTTTAGCAGCAAGAGATGAGGGATGGAGTGCTTGAGATTAAGAGGGAGTGGCACACAGTGATAGGAAATTGGCAGTTAAAAGAGGGGTTCGAAAACCGCTTGGGACGAACGAACACGACACGGTTACATTAAGGTAAGTGAATAAGATTTGCTGCAATTATACCGACATAAGGCAAACGATCAGCAATTTTGGAAGAGGAAGTAAAGTGGAAAGGGAAGATGAGTAAAAGAAAGAAACAAAGAGAAAAGAAAGAAAGCGTTGAGTTTGATGGACAGGAGGTTCAAATTTTCAAAAGAAAGAAACAGCGCACAAGAATTAGTAAATAAGAACTGGAAAAAGAAAAAGAAAAAAGATGAGAAGCAACGAAATAAAGAAGACGATCGTGCAAATAAAGAAGAAGAAGAAGAAGAAGAAGAAGAAGAAGAAGAAGAAGAAGAAGAAGAAGAAGAAGAAGACGTGTGTGTGTGTTTAGAGGTAGGAGAAAAATAGGGACAAAAAAGCAAAAGCAAGATAGATCAAGATAAAAAAAAGAAAAGGAAAGAAAAGAATAAGAGAAGGAAATAAAAAAAAATAAACCCAAAAGAAGGAAATAAAAGAAAGAAGGAAATAAAAAATAAAGATAATGACAGAAATACAGAAAGAAAGGAAAGGAAAAGAAAAAAAGAAGGAATAAAAGAAAGAGGAGAAAAGAAATAGGGAAATAAAAGAAAGAAAGAAAAAAAGAATGAAGGAAAGAAGAGAAAAAGAGGAATAAAAAGAAATAAAGTAAATAAGGAAACAAAAGAAAAAAAGAAAAGACAGAAGAAAATAAAAGAGTGAAAGAAAAAGAAGGAAAGAAAAGGAAGAAAGAAAAGAAAAATATATACATAGGTATATATGTGTCGGATAATCGCCTTGTTTTTTTTCTGTTGTTGTTTGACGCTTTTCATAGCTGTTCTAGACGAATAACAACAAAGTTTCTTTTGTGCTCACATATTATTCATTCACTTTAGACGTCTCTTACACATAACAAGTTGTACGATAAACTGGGAGTCAGATCTGGAGCATAAAGTTTTGCTGATGCGTGAATTTCCGCTCCTCCAGTCTAACTAATTCAAAGTTAAAATCTAATTTCTTACTTCAAGAGTTTTTAATCACATGACTTTAAATCCTCCAATGGAAAACTAGCTCTCAACTGGCATTGGAGATCACTACATATCAATCAAACCAAGTTAACTTCAGCTAGCTACAGCAATCTAGCTTTTGAGTACATTGGTTTAAATATGTTTTAAATAAACTACACAACGTGCCAAATAAAATAATTGGCCAACTTATTATTTAAAATGTGTAGAGGGAACGAAAGAAAGAAAGAAAGAAATAAAGAATGCCTAAAAAACGATAAAAATCGAATAAACTAACAGTGGACAAGAATGATAAAAAAATGTAGGAAAAAGAATGTAAATAAATAAAGCAAATTATTACGTCGAAATAAAGTAAATAAATAAACTAAATAATAAAGTCGAAATAAATAAAGTATATGATAACGTAGATTAGAAATAAACACAAACAATAAAACCAAAGAAAATCTGAAAGAAAAGTAAAGAGCAAACAAAAACCAATCAGAAAAAAAGATGAAAGAAGAGGAAAACAACAGATAAGCTTATGTGAAATAAGTGAAGACTATTATTGGAAATAAAAGGAATATAAATCATTTCCACTGTCCCATTATAGCCACCACATTTGGTGTAAGGATTTATATAGACATGTATCACCCATTATGGGACAATCAAGATGAAGAGTACGTAACTAGAAAAGCTGACGAATAAAGAAGAAAGGATTAAAAGATGAAGAAGGGTAAACGTAAATAATCAAAATTGAACGTAAGAGGGGAATATGATGAAGTACTGAGAAGTTGAAGTACATACATTAAGAGGGGTATCTTGTGGAATAATATAATAATAATAATAATAATAATAATAATAATAATAATAATAATAATAATAATAGAATTTGGGTGAATTGGAAATCAGAGGGAGAATCGAAACCATACAAACTACAGCATTGTTAAGATCGGCTAGAATACTCAGAAGAGTCCTGGAGATTTGGGGAGACTTGCTGTCACTCAGCCTCTATTAAACCACCGGCTACGGCCGGTATGAATACATAATACTACTACTAATAATAATAATAATAAGAAGAAGAAGAAGAAGAAGAAAAAAGAAGAAGAAGAAGAAGAAAGAAAGAAAGAAAGAAAGAAAGAAAGAAAGAAGCAGCTATCAATAGGAAGGAGAAAAAATGAATAAATGACTCAATGAATGAATGTATACGAAGGAGATATGAATAGGAAGAAGAAAATGACATTGACAGAAAAAAGGGAGAGAGGAAGGAAGAATACTGAGAAAATGCGAATGAAAAGAAGGAATATAAAACAGTGTGAGGGACATAAATAACAGATAAAGAAAAGGGACTGACAAAAAATATGGTAGAAATGTAAACAATAGTAATAGAAATGCAGGAAAGAATCAGAAAGAAAACAAAAAAGAAGGAATGAAAGAAAAATAAAAGTCAATAGATAGAGAGATAGAGAGAGAGAAGAGAGAGAGAGAGAGAGAGAGAGAGAGAGAGAGGGGAAGAGGGAGAAAAGAGGGATCAAAGTGAGAGAGAGAAAAAACAAGCAAGTAGTAAAACCTTTTCATGTAGGACGCTGGGAAGATGTCTTGTTGGCCGCCCAACCGTCCGGCCGGCCGACCCACCAACCAGGCGGACATCTTTGACTCTGTTGACTGTGATAATGTCACGCAAGGCATAGAAACGAAAGCGCGTCGGGTGGGCGCTTGCCACCGATTCAGGGATGGCAGCGACGACGACGACGACGGCAGCGGGACCCAGATCGAACGGCGCGACTGGCCAAAGAACTATTTAAAAGGTTTCCCTCACGAATGCTTTCGTCTTGATGGCGAGGGCCTTGTCCCCTTTTTATACCCCCAGCCTCCCTGATGTCATGTTCACACTAATTAGTAATACATTTCAAACTATATTATGGGGCTTTTCAAGCAACGACGCCATCGATTTTTATCTCCGGCGCATGCTTCAGTGTGTGTGAACAAGACTCTTTTGGCATGTGCCAGTGCGCATGCGCGTATGTGCCGAGGAAGAATCTTGCATGCTTATGTTTTCGATGTATTCGCGTGTATGCTTCTAAAACTGTTTTGAGGTAAGTATTCTCTGAGCATATTCAAGGGATGGCATACCACTGTGAAGAAACGCGCATGCGTGTCTGCCTCTAACGGCGTCTTTTGCATTTTTCCCTTTCTTTTCTTTTTTCAAATATTGAGGTGTGTGATTGTCACTGTAGTATATGTCACATTAGTTATTAGCTAAATAGGTGTTTGTTAAAATGATTTGAATAGCGTGTTTTCAATACACGGTATCATTGGTTTGGAGGCGCGTAATATAATAGTTACAATCATGGGAAATGGAGACAGTGAAACGAGTTCAAATCCTGGACGAGTATTTTTGCATTTCTCATAGCGCTTTTCCCTGTGGAAGATATGAATCTAACTATTCTGCAGCTATGTGTAGACTGGGCTCTTTAACGTTGGTTAGGCAAGCGGTTCTAAAAGAATAAAAACCTTGATTTCAAACCTGTTAAAATCCGCTTTGAAATTGACCTTGTGTCACCCCCTGCTTGTGTGGAGGGGCTGGTAAATACATATCCAGGGTCCCCTTTGGAGTGGGGGGTCTTACTATTCTCCCGCCAGCTATGACTGTTAACGTTGACTGTTAATGAGCCTAGTATGCCCTACTATTTAGTAGGGCATACTAGGTTGTTTAACCTTTATTAGGCAACCGATCTAGGAGAAAAACTCTGAATCCAAACGTGCTTGAGAAATTGACATTGTGTCTCATCATATTCGTGCGGAGGGGTTAATAAATATATCTTCCACCATTAATACTATGTGAATTTCTCTTCTACGCTATAAAATCTTCCCCATCTATTAAAATAACCATTATAAAAATTTAACAATTATATATATCAATATATGACAATTCTGTTGTGTGTTAGTGGACAAGAAACGTTAAACCAGCAAGGCATATTTTTTGGCTTGAAAATTCGCATGACCTGCTTAACACAACAGGCTATGTGAAGGGGTAATTCAAAGCATCTACGAGGGTGAGTAAAAAAGTAATGCCATTTTGTTTAGGGCAGGTATAATTACCAACACAGGAACATTCATCATACATCAAAATGAAGCTGGTTCTCCAGGATTATGGATGACATACCTACTTCTCCACATAGTTACCGTTTCTCTCAATAGCAATGTTCAACCTTCGAATAAGAGCATGTATCTCTGTGCCGTAAAATTCTGTTGACTGTTCTTTGAGCCACTTCGTCACTACAGATTTCACTTCCTCATCACTGGAATAATGTTTGCCTCTCAAACCATCTTTCATGGGGCCAAAGAGATTATACTCTGAAGGTGCTAAATCTGTTGAGTATGGAGAATGCGGTAAAGTTGTCCACCCGAATGAGGCGATTTTATCCCTTGTCCTGATGCTTGTGTGTGGTCGAGCATAGTCATGCAGATGGAGGACATTATCAATTGGCTTGTGTTTTATTTGTCGGATTCTTGCGCTAAGCCTCGCTAGGGTCTCAATGTAGGTCTTAGTTCTATAAAAAAAACTTCATATGAAATAAAGAAAATCGCATTATTTTTGGGCCCACTGTCGTACTTCAAAAAAAAAAACGGAACATGCTCTACATAAGTATGGAAAATAATCCTGTTTCTATCTAGTGTGTTTGCGTTATATATTTGATTGATTGATTGCTTTTAACGGCATGTCAAATGAAATTAACCAAAATACCTGAAAAAATCGTCCCAAGCTATCTATATAAATGATGACCTACCTCTCCCTTCCTGTCCCATTTCATCTTGTTCTCCCCCCCCCTCAACTCAAAGAATCAAATATTTTTCTCCAAACCAACCAAAGAATGTTGACCTAATTTCTCTCTACCATACTCTCCTCTTTTGCACTAAACTACCATCTCTTCTTATCTCTCCCAACAAACTCCACGCTTAATATCTTCTCCTACCACATCCATGATAGATTTCTTCTGACCAATCAAATCCTCACAAACTCTTCCCATCCTCCTGACTTCATAACCAAACTCACCCCCACTCACTTTCTCTTTTATAAAAACAAATAAATGTTGCACCAACGTTCTGAATAAAAGACTGATGAAGTCCTGCTCAAGACAGGGCGAAATATATCTCCTACATCTACTTGTTTGAGTTGCACTTTTTGTCCACTTTTTCCCTTTATATATATATATATATATATATATATATATATATATATATATATATATATAAACAAACCTATGTACTTAATAGTTTAAAAACACCAGTCCCCGCTACAACTGTCAGTGGACGAGGGGATAAGATATCGGGCTACCATACGGTCAGTCTGTGTTCGACCCTAGCCATAGATAGTTGTTTCTAGCCACACTGAAGAGGCGTCAAAACGCCGAAACACGTGTCTATGGATGACTTATTAATATATATATATATATATATATATATATATATATATATATATATATATATATATGGGTGGAAATATGTATATAAGTTCCGACGGTATGTAGAAAATTGAAAAACAACAAAGTATTCCCTAAAGGATAAAGTCAATGTTAAAAGGTTTCGGTTTTTATCAAATCATCATTAGGGCATTTGGATGAAAAATTTTCTGATGAAGATTTGATAAAAACCGAAATATTTTAACGTCAAATTAACCATCTATGATAAATTCATCTGTTTGGGAATAATTTGTTTTCTATTTTCTACACACACATATATATCTTATTGTAATGGGGAATTGGTGTCTCTCTGTCTATAAGCTAAACTACGTCACTGCTTACGTCCCAATACCCTCAGGAATTATGTATCTAATTTACAGTCAAAATCATTAATATATAGAATAAATCATACTTATTAATAAATGACAATCTGAGTTAGATTTGCTTCAAAACATCCCATGTTATTAGTGCATTAAAAATGTATATATCCCTAGGAAATAGAGGTTTACATGATATATGGTGTGGTTAATTTGCATACTGATTTTACCAAAACCGGGTTTAATAAATATCTACTTGGTTACTGATCACTAATATAATTGTTTTATTCTCAAAAGTATTAAAATCAATCATATGAATGATTTTACATAGAAAAATTAAAACATTAATCTCATTAGTCTTCCCAATTTAATATATATTATTACATTAAAACATAGACACTTATGATCGGAGGGTGTATATTCTTGCTAGTAAATATAAACCGTCTCCATATAATTGCGCCCTCTAGCTGAATGCACCCCTATGGCAACGCGTTAAAATAGGACGGAAATATAGAGGAAAATGAGGCTGGAAATAGAGAACAAATGGGAGAGAACGCTGGAAATTTCTGAAATTGTCGTCAAAATCAAGGACAAATAAGGTAATTGCTTTATTTAAGCTCTATAAAATTATAACTGGGTCCACTAAAGGTGTTTGTTTCATTTATTATTTATAGTGAATGATATAGGGAGAAATAACTGCGGTTTACTTCTCCACAACACCAATATATTTTCATTTTAGTTATTTGCATGAAAGTATAGTATTCAATAATGTCCATCCATGTACCATAATAACTGTTGTTTTTTTTTTTCAAATATGAAGTTAATTATTTCTCTGAATGTTTGAGATGAGGCTTGAAGATTAGTATTATCTGCGTTATTTGGACTATTGTCCCCATCTTCATTGTTATTTGTACAAGGCCAGATCAGATTGAGAAAAAAAAAGAAGAAAAAAAAACACAATATGAGTCTAGGTAAAAAAATCATACATAAGTCAAATAGGTAGATATTCTAGCCAAATCAAGACATTAGGTTTATAAGTTCCCAAAATTCACACTCAATGGCCGAGTGGATAAGGCAGTTAGGTTAAGACAGTTCTAAGTGACAGTTATCTCTAGAACCCGAGTTCAATCCTGAGTGAAAGCAGTTAGAAAAATAATTAATTAACACAACTCCTACCCCAGCCATGGTTAGCGGAATAAATAAAGGGTTATGTTCAAAGTTCCGTGATGGCTCCCGAATACGACAAGAAAGTTCCCGAGTTCGAAAAGAAGGTTCCCGTGTCCGAGAAGGTTCCCGAGTCCGATAAAAAATACCTGAAGAAGACCGGAGGGTATATCGACCGAAACGTTCTACAAATAACAATGAAGATGGGGACAATAGTCCGAATAACGCAGATAATACTAAGAAGTTAATTTTCTTCTAAACCAACGATACCATGAATTTTGTTGTTTCTAATGGAACATCATACAATCAACATGAATATTATGAAATATTATTTATTTCGAATCCCTAGATCATTGAAACTCTGACCAAATATATGAATATGCAAGAATCCTAAAATAAGTATATCACTTGTGTATCATTTTAAAATGTTATTATTTTTGAGAAGTTGAAATCTTATTTTTCGTTCCAGAGTTTCTCAGTGTAGAATTTGGTAATGAATAATTCCTTATAATATCCGATTTGGGTGTCTATTGTTCTATTAGAAACAAGATGGAGCTCGATGTCGAATTCTTTCTCTTATTGGTCCTATAACCTTGTTGGGCGTTACTTATCTGGGTGGAGCCCATCATTCTCCAGAGTTAATATTTAGATTAATAACAAGAAAAAAAAGGTAATCAAAATAAAAAGTGAAAATGGACCAACTAACCGACTTTCGAATAGTCAGCGACTAAAACTCTTTCCTCCGCCAGAATTATCTGGTAAGGATGGTGACTAGATATCCGGTAGCTAATAAATAAGATCTGTAAAAAGGCGGATGAACCCTCTTTGTAAGGTCAACGCTTATCTGGCACACACGTGTAGTGAAGCACAAGAAGGTCATCACTTGCATCGAAGCCTACACTGCGCCATTCAATGCAACTAATCTTTCCCTGAGTGTCTCGGACTCCAGCCTGCTACTGGACTTGGGAGGCAATGTCGAGAGGGAAGATTATGACTCTATCACCCATTAGTCACCTAAATCCACTCGTGCACAGGCTGTTCTTACTGAAATGAATAGAACCATCATCATAATCTCGTGGAGTAGATAGTCAGCAACTACGACTGGTTGTACATTAGGTAGCATATATGACATGAGGAAAATCGGATAAGACAAAGTTTTGCTCCCCTTGTCGCCATATTTTTTAAAAGCATAAACCCCTTCATGGCATCGTTAATCCATCATTAACCACCTCCCAGGCATGAAATCCTTACGGTGGGAAAAAAACCGGCTTCCGCTAGAACACTGAAGTTACGCAGGGATAAGTCTGTTCAATACTTATATGGTCACAATTTAAGCATCATCATGTATTGTAAGCAATTAGATGTCAAAATGACTTGATTCGTCACTGGTGGAGTGGCCTATTGTCGGTATCAGCCGGAAAGCCACGGAGTCTATCTCTTTTTCGCTAGCGCTAACCCAAAGAGATCGTTTCTGTTCAGGTGGAGCGCTACACCTACCATCAACACCCCTCTTTACCGCACATATCAGATTATCCAAGTTGTGCTACTCATAAGCTGAGTTGGCGGGACCGTATCGAAACCATAACCTTGCGATTCCTAGGCGAGTGCTCTACCGATTGAGCTAAACCGGCATTAAATGATTAAAAAAAGTATGACATGCCGTAAAACAAAACTAGCAACAACACAGTAGATAAATAAATAGGCATGTGTGCAGTTTCAACATGCATTAGTGAGGGAATCTTACAACAAACTCTGAGACTATTGTTTTTCACCCCACCCCCTACTCCACCGTGAATCACTTTTTAGATAAAAAGGGATTAAATGGAAAAAGCTGATTAGTGCTGGGGAAATTTAAGATTGTTCGAATACCAAAAAGTCATAATTCCCCCAAGTTTTAGAAACTTGAACAGTGAGTATCTCCCATTAATAAATAAACCGAACATTCTTTACAAAATGTTTTCTTTTAAACCAAAGATATCAAGATTTTTTCTAATTGTACATCATACAATTTAAATTTGTAACAAAAAATAACATTACATAAATATCCATAATATTACCCCCCCCCCCGCAGTTCAATTTCTTCAGCGGAGTTTAACAGGCAGGAATTCAGAATTGTCCTACTCTTAGACTGGTTGCCTAATCAAGTTAAAGATACCAGTTTTCCCTACTATTTACCCATAGCTGGAGAAAGAATAGTTGGATGTATACCGTTCCCAAAGGTATAAGGGTTATGTGAATGCAATCAGACTAATCCAGGATTTGAACTAGGCTGGTTGCATTTATCATAGTCGTAATACATTTAAGAATGGTACCAACCCAAATATCCCCTTCAGCTATGGGTAAATCGTAGGGTAAACTGAGCTCTTTAACATTGCATGGAGAACGATCCATGAGAAAGAAAATTTTGAATTCAATCCTGTTAAACTCCTCTTAAAATTGACCTTGCGTCACATCCAACTCGTGTGGAGGGGTTTGTAAATATATAAACACTGAGTATAAATCAAAATGCCAGATGTTCAAAAAGTATATGAACTGGGCTAACGGTGTAATTTCAAAAACCACTACTGCGAATATGTCGAGTTCCGTTGAAAGATTAGTCCATTATGATATTGATGCTTCTGTTTAGGAAGAAACAAAGCTACTGAACGTGTCTTCCCACTAACCTTACCCAATGTTAGCAAGACGCCCGTTAGTACTGATGAATAATATCTGTAAAAAGCCAGATGAACCCTCCTTGTAAGGTCAGTGCTTATCCTGCACACACGTGCACCGAAGTGCGAGACGAGGATCGCTCGCACCGAAGCCTTCTTTCGCCATTAAGTGCAAATGATCCTTCCCATGGTATTTCGGATCCCAGTCTACTTCTGGATATGGGTGGGGATAATGTCCAAAGCGAATGTCAAGACCCTTGCGGCCCCTTAGTCACTTAAATCCACCCACAAACAGGCTGTTGTTAGTGAAAAGGTATGAACCATCCTCTTCTCTTGGAGTAAATTGAAAAAGACTACCACTCGTAGGAATAGGTAGCTCATGAGTGGCCACAGTATAAAAAATACTCAACCTCTCCCTGGCATCGTTAATCACTTATCTAGCAACTCCCCGACTTGCACAATAAGTAAATGACTAAATAAGGTACACTAGCAGTTTCAAATTGCATTAATATTGGAAGTGCATACAAACGCTACTAGACTGATGTTCTCAGGTCACTATCCCGTGGAATATAAGATTTCAAATATAGGGATATAACATTGAAAAAAATCATTGTAATTTGGAAATCATGATAAATGATCATGTTGATAAGTTGAAAATACAGTAAAAAAAATGCAATTAAAATCAATCAATGAATCAATTTTGTTTCTGTTGGAATTATCAATATTGTTTTTTCCAAGTCCAAGCACTTACAACCGTTCTTTGATCATTAAAAAGAAATAATTATTTGAAACCATATAACTGTGAAAATATTTTAATTATATAGGAAAACCTGATACCCTATAACTGTGAGCAAAACACTTAAGTGACTGCAACACAAAAAAAACGTCGATATAAATGCACTATGGACGCAATTCCGTCACCTGTTGCCATAAAATAACCTTAAACGGGTAGACGTACACTTAACATCAATCAGTCAGTCAACCATAATCATTCAGTTGCAAATTGTACTTTCAAAACTTTAGTCTCTCGTTTCGAGCTTATTAATGTTTGTTTGATTGATTGATTTTAACGGCATGTCGATGCGTCTAGGGTTATTTCATACCAAGGGGTAGGGAATCGCTTTTATTGTACTTCCACATTTATAATATTTGTGTAATTGGTTCTTGAGAGGTAATCATTTTTGGCAATCGTTCCAATCGACTACAACTAGATTTTTGAATAGATCTTGTTGACCCAAATATGGGACTCTAACCGAGTCAACATGGAGTAATGGCAATGAAGAGGTACTCCACAATAACCAGAACTGGACTCTCACGATCAGATGCAATTTAATACCATAGTCAGGACATTCTTATACTGGTGAGGTAGGGTTTACTACCCCTCTACAGAAGATACAATCAAAGTATTCTAAGTCACGTCATCAAGGCGAGTTTTATACAATAATCTGTTAGTTCAATCATATTGTATGTATTTTTCTAATAAAAGTCTTCCTATAATATTTTAGTTTTTCTGGGTCACGGTTGGTATGTACGCAGCCCGTTCAACAGGGGTAGGACGTGACATAAGGTCGCAAGTAAGGGGCATACCGCGAGGATCGAACTTGCTACTCAGTAGTAATGGATCGGAAAACTAGCTTGCTAACAATTACACCTTGATTGGACGTCCTTTTTATTTAAATATCTATTCGCCACCGGTAGGCTGTGACACAAGGTCGCATGTATTGAGCATCGAGCAAGGGTTGAACTCATTATTCAGTTGTAATGGTTCTGTGAGACTAACTTGCAAACACTTACATGATGGGACTCTTTTATCTACCAAGCCCGTTCGCCACGAATAGGATGTGCTACAAGTTCATAAGTACGTGACATCCAACTAGGATTGAACTCGCAACTCAGCCTGTGAGACTGACTTGCTAACCATTACACCATGATACCACAAGTTCGCAAGTTGGGGCATCCAGCGAAGATCAAACTCGACATCAGTAGTAATTGATTTGCAAGACTAGCTTCTTAACCATTACACCATGATGATACGCCCTTTGATTTACACAACCTGTTAGCTATGGGTAGGATATGCCGCAAGTATGGAACATCCAACGAGAATCGAAGCCGCTACTCAAACTGAGAGACTAGCTAACGATTATACCATGATCTGACGCTCCATTGCTGGGTCACGGTTATATTTAACATATATGTCTAACGAGATGTGGAGGTGCGTGGTGTAATGGTTAGAGTCGTAGGAAATGGACTCATCGACCCGAGTTTAAATCCTGGACGAGGCTGTTTCATTTTACATAGCACTAATACCTTTGGGAAAGTACACATCCACCTACTCTCCCTCCAGCTATGGGTAAATAGTTGTGCAGACTGAGCTCTTTAACCGGTGTTAGGCAACCAGTCTAGGAGAAGGAAAGCCTGTTAAACCCTGCTTAAGTAATTGACCTTGTGTTACATCCTGCCCGTACGAAGGGGTTGCTAAATATATATGCCTAACGAGAATTTTAGCTATATAAAGATTATTGTTCCAATTAACACTAAACATTTCTGTTTTATCTTTACTCAATACTTTTTTTTTTACTTTTGTAGCTTTAATGTTGTCTTGATTTGATACACTGACTTCTTATATATTGATTTATTTTAGTTTTATCTTTGTAATTTTTTTTATTTTTCTTCTTTGTTCTAGACAATCCATCCAGTCATCATTTACTTACTCCATTTGTTGTTTTATGGCATTCATTTGGGACGTCGACGTTGCAATTATTTCCGCACTTCTCGATCACTCTGTTATCAACCTGATGTGTAAGTGTCAATGTCAGTCCAATATGATTTGATGGCGTTATCTCGGTACAACCCAAGTGCCGGGAAGAGCAGAAACCCGTCCGCACCATTTGTGTCTAAACACAATTAGATTTTCCCTAATGCAATAGAGCACTTTGATAGTCTGCTGGCGCATGTTCCGACACAAGTCGCACAACACTTCACGAAATAACAAAGAATTTGCTTTCTTCTTTCTCTTTTCTTTTTACGTTTGTTAGTTTTCTTCTTCAATAACATTTTTCCCCACTCTCTTTGCTTTTATGTCAGCAACTTTTTTTTTTATATTCTACTCTGATAATTATTCTTTATTTCTATTAATGTTACATTTCTTTCTTTTTTTTCGTTTTATTTATTTATTCATTCATGTATTTATTTTCTTTATCGTTTTTCTCCCCCCCTCTCTCTCTCTCTCTCTCTCTCTCTCTCTCTCTCTCTCTCTAAGTATCCCCTCTAATTTTGTTTGGTTTGTTGATTCCACACAGTTAACAAAATCACAGTCTTGTTTGCTACGAATCTACAAGAAACTGTTCGAAATATATCAATCTACATATTAGTTGGATGTACTCGTGGAGTGACGTTTTCGAAATAGGAAGTGGATTCAGCTAACCGAGTTCAAATCGTGAACGAAGCTTTTGCATTTCTCATAGAACTTGAAAAAGTTAGGTATTTACATAACCCGTTCAACACGGGTAGGATGTGACACAAGGTTGCAAGTATGGGACACCCAGCGAGGGTCAAACTCGCTATTCAGTCGTAAAGAATCTGTGAGACTAACTTGCTAAGCATTACACACTATTCCTACCCTGTCCTAGGTATGATTCTAACTATTCTCCATCCAGCTATAGGTAAATAGAAGGACTGAATGGGCACTTTAATATTTTACCGGTCTAGGAGAATGGAAGCTCTTAATTCAAAATCAGACACGGGAAGGGATGGACTCTACTTGGCTATTACTAGCTAAGACATGCTATATTAGCGCTCACATGACAAAACGACAAAACCAAGACCTGGGCTAAGTCTGATTTATATTAACAAACTGGTC
>CM042137.1:78815157-78833337 GCA_023376005.1 Doryteuthis pealeii
AACTACACGCACCTAGATATATAATATATGCATATTTTAGAAAATTCACACGAAAACGGATAACATTTGTAAATATTCTGATTTATAAAATTCTGTGAGTGTATGCAAAGTGTTTGCACACACATATACACAGATTAGAATAATAAATTCTTGCCGGCTATTACTTAAAATTTTATGTGAAGTGCACACTCATTAAACTAAAATGTTCGCTTCACATACAAATTTTAGTAACCTACTTCTAATATTTTATACCTCCTCTGCCATAATAGCACCAAGCACTTTGTATGCAAAAAACTTTTCATATTTTCATTTCTTTCATATATATATATATATATATATATATATATATATATATATATATATATATATATATATATCTGTGTGTGTGTGTGTGTGTGTGTGTGTGTGTGTAATATAGTGAAAATATGAAAAAACACAGGTTCAAATAAAATGAGTAGTATTTATTCAGTCAACACTGCAGTGTTTCAATCATTTTAGTATATTTTCTTCAGGGCCTTTGTTGATATAAGGAAAAGTTTTTAAAAATTATCATAGGCTGATAAGATGGCTGTTATCGGTTTCTTATTTTCCTGTGATAATTTTTAAAAACTTTTCCTTATATCAACAAAGGCCCTGAAGAAGATCTACTAAACAGATTGAAACACTGCAGCGTTGACTGAATAAATACCACTCATTTTATTTGAACCTTTGTTTTTTCAAAATTTTCACTATATTACATACCGTCGGATTCACTTCCATTTTTCTCTTCACACACACACACACACACACACACACACACACATACACACACACACACACACACACACACACATATATATATATATATATATATGTGTGTGTGTGTGTGTGTGTTGCGTGTGTGTCTGTGTGTGTCTGTGTCTGTGTGTTTGTGTGTGTCTGTGTCTCTGTATCTCTGTGTCTGTGTCTGTGTGTAATTTTAGTTAAATTGCTCCAGAATTAAGAAGAAAATGTATATGAGGTTTGACGATTCATATAAATTAGCTTTTGCGGACTGCTGTCCTTATCTTTGTTGTTATATACAAAACGTTTCAGCCAATATGACCAGTTACCTTCTTTAGGTGTTTCTTGCGAATCTCGGGAATATTCTCGTCAAACTCGGGAACTTTTTTGTCGAATCGGTAGCCTTCACGGACTTCGAACCGGGGTAGATTTTTCTCATTCCGTAACCAAGATCAGGTGCAAGTCTTAAGCTATGTTAAGTATCCTATGTTATTTTCGCCTGTAGTCAGGATTGAACCTGCAATCTACAGATGCTTGCTACTTAGAACTGTATTAATTTAACCGTTATATCCGTTGCGCCATGTGTCCAACTGTACTCGAAATTTCCAGAGTTCGACAAAAACACCTGAAGAAGGCCGGATGGCACATCGGTTGAAACGATGTGTATATAACAATATAAATGAGAACAATTATCCGAAATATCTAAATGATACACATAATTGAATTGTTTCAAATTATCCATGTAAACTAAAATGATGATACTCGGGGCGCGAAATCCAGGTAAAACTGTGTTATTGTTGCTCTATTTCTCATTATTATTTCTTAATACACAACCGTGATAGTAGCATATCGAAGATCTCTTAATACTGTTCTGTCATGCTTTTTTAGTTATAGAGAGACAAAAATATGAATGCCTTCCCCTGGAGGGTGGGTGTAGTTTCCCACGTCTCTTGTCCGTTGATCGTTATGATAATTCAACCCTTTCAAACTTCCTATTTTTTTCCGGTCTTCGGTTTACCAGACAAATTTGGTGGGGTTACCGATTTAGTTAATGATGACCCTACTATGAAACAGGTAGTACTGGGTTACATAATGGTCGTAGCTCTTTGAGTGATTTGACACACCCACACACATATATACTTATATACATACACACACACACACACACACATATATATATATATTATAATCTCTCTCTATATATATATGTAACAAATCTTATATAACTATATATAACTACATACCTATATATATACATATATATATATATATATATATTATAATATATATATATATATGTAACAAATTTTATATAATTATATATAACTACATATATATATGTGTGTGTGTGTGTGTGTGTAACTGATAAATAAAGAATTAAAATCAAACATATTGATCCTTACATAATTTTCGTAGCACTTTGAGTGACCTGGCCCACCCACACACATATACTTGTCTTGTGTAACTATATATAGCTACACCCCACACACACACACACCACACAGTGAAGATGGTCACAATGGTTAGTTGATGCAACATTCAGAAAGGTAAGACCAGCGATATATCAAATAAAAAGTGCTCAATACGTTAGTAGTGCAAATTTATCATAATACAGGTAGTGATAACCGACTCGAGTTTCACCATAAGGATCTTCATGGTTAAATCGACTGGATTAATCAAGATATTGATTAATTGATTAATCAATATATTGATTAATTGCAGTCGATTATACGTGTGTATCTTTCTCAATAAACGGTTCGTATAGGAACGAACCGTTTATCGCGAAAGACACACACGTGTAATCGACCACAATTAATCAGAATCTTGATTAATCAATTAATCAATATCTTGATTAATCCAGTCGATTTAACCCTGAAGATCCTTATGGTGAAACTCGAGTAGGTTATCACTACCTGTATTATGATAAAATTTGCACTACTAACGTATTGAGCTCTTTTTATTTGATATATCGCTGGATTTAACCCTGAAGATCCTTATGGTGAAACCGAGTAGGTTATCACTTGTACCTGTATTAATAATATTATATATATATATATATATAATATATATATATATATATATATATTCGTAACTGATAAATAAGGAATTAAAATAAATCATATTGATCTTTAATCCTTAGTTATTGTTCCTAATTAAACGTAGAATTTCCACGGGTTCAGCTAGTTATTACTTCTAAATGGAACAGCAGCTTTATTGAACAAAAAGACATCGGTTCCGTTTTGGTATCGTAGAAGGTTATTGGCTCTAATTTTTTTTATTTAAATATTCTTTCCTCATTTTAGTTAGCGAATGAGAAACCGAGAAGGGGAAGGGACGATCGGAATGCCCCCTTGCCATGTTTTCTGATTTTAAATATTACTGAAGACAAATTCTGAGAACGAAAGAAATGAATAAGTAGGAAAATCAAGAGAGTGAAAGGGAGACAGAGAGGAAAATAAAGTGATAGTGTGAGAGAGAAACAATGTCGAAGAGAGTAATAATGCGTTGAAAGGCACTTCAAAAATCCAATAGATGTGCACGCATTGCGACGCAAACATATTAAAACACAAGCAGACAAAATGACAAGGAAATGATAGACGCTGCATTAGTTTTCAGCAAAGTGAAATTAAATCAAATTTAAAAACACAAACAAAAGGAGAACGTTCAAATTGAAAATTAAATGCAGAAGACAAAGCTTCGAAATAATAGATGTTTATAATCCATACTGGAAATGTCTAAATAACCAAGTAAAGATTCCGGTGTGCCTCTGGCAAGTTACATTTTAAATAAGGGATAACGAATAAGGCTTCTTCTATTTAGAATTTTAAGAGACAAAGAAAGTAGTTTTGCAGTATTCTCCATATTTCTTTTCTTTTTCTTTTTTTAAAGACTTAGCTTATTTCTGTAATTTTACTGGGGTTTCTTTAGAAAGGGAGAAAATCTTAATGTCAAATGGGTTACGTGAAGGCAGAGGAGCACAAAATAGTTGTGGGTCAATATTACATTTGCAATAATTTACAAAACTGACAAAAACAAAGTAACGAAAAATAACGAAACTGTTTGAAAAATGTCATTCATTAAGAATATCCTTATGAGAGGAGGCATTGGCAATCTAAAGGTATAGCACGTCCACATATATTCTTGAATACGTAAATTTGTATATGTATATATATATATGTGTGTGTGTGTGTGTGTGTGTGTGTGATGAGGTTTTTGTTCGTGGCACAGTTATATAATCATGTTATGTATACATATATATACATTTATATATATATATGTATATATATTCATGTAAATATGTGTGTGTATATATAATATTTGTGTGTTATTTTTGTAACACAGAAACAGACACACATACACATATATATAAAACGGGTTCATGTATACACATATGTGTATCCAAATATATATATATATATATGAATAATTTAATTATATACATATATATATATATATATATATTATATATTATATATGTGTGTGTGTGTGTGTGTGTGTGTGTGTATTAAAAGCATGTGTACTATATATATATTATATATATAATTCTTATATCAGTATATTATATATATAATATATATATTATATATATATATGTGTGTGTGTATATATATATATAAATATATATATATATATATATATATATTATATATATATATATATTTATGAACTGTATATATGCTGTTCATATCATTCTGCTTGCAGAGTATGTTTGTGTAAACATATAATACTTATTTGATTGAGTATTCATAGAATCATATAACGTTATAATCCCAACCTCATATTCCATAGAATTAGAGAAATATATGCTGGTTAGAGCTTATTACATCAAGGAAAGACAAACTAATTTAGTTTTGGATTGAGATTTTCGTTTTATGCATTGTCGGCATATTAACCGAAAGCCGAAACAGAGATTAGTAACATCAAAAAAGCATTAAATGACCTACTGAGGTTAATATGCGGTAAAACAAAACAAACCAAACCACAGAACGAGGTCTATTTTATTTACCAGCGTCTAGACCACCAGCTATTGAATATAAATTCAATGAACTTAGAAATGATTTGCAATTAATTTTTCTGAAGACATTCGACTTTACGATTGGTATATTTCATATATTTTAAAATTTGTTTACTTTTCATAACATTTTTCTGTTCTATCTATGATAGTGCTAATAAATATAAATAAGAATACACATACACACACACACACACACACCACACACAACACACACACAACAAACATATATATATATATATATATATGGTGATTGCCGCTTCTTGACAGAATAAGGCCATTTCTACAAGTAGTCCAGATATGAGCAGTTGTGAGCACGCAGATGACCCCCGGATCCAGCTTGTTTTTATGTACCCAGTCACACATGAGATCCTTGACGTACAGGCGCTGCCGCACAGGTCGGACTTTAATGTAGGAAATGATTCCATGGCGTCAGTCATGTGTCGCTTCAGAATGGAGGGTTTGAGTCACCTTACCTCAAGCTTCTTACAGCTCTCATCGGCCTGTCTTTCCATGAGAATGTGTATCCAGCCCACCCCTTCTGTCAATTGGTCCTTATAGCTGAAGCTGATTTCCGCAAGAGCATTGGTGTCTGCCCCTTATCGAGATACTTCCTTGTCACGATGCCGGTGCGTAGTTTGGGGTTTCCCAATCTCTCAAGATCGGGAGGTGTCCAGACATTCCAGGTGTCTATTCTTAGCCTTGTCTTGTGTTGTAGTATTTTGTTGTTTTCGCCCAGCTAACGTGGACAACCGTCGAAGCTTTGGTTTCTGGCCATCTTGATAGGTGAACCGGCATTCTTTTAGGTCACCTTTTCTAGACACCTCCAAACTGCCTGGGTGAACAGTGTTAACTAAGGGGCTGCTCATTCATCCACAACCTCGCCGAAGCACGTTGCTGTTCAATCAGCAAGGCTGTGACGTTAAGTAGGTCACCTGTCTCGCCATACGTAGATTAACATCTGCGTGCTTCCAGCCCGTCAGGCCTGCACACCTTACCATTACTCCATCACTCTGGGACTTGAAGAAATATCCGCAGACGTTTTTTGTTTTACATGTTGTGCGCTTGTGCGACACGCACCGCATGCTCCCCTTCCCCAAAGTCAGGTACCAGTGACAAGCCGAGGCAAGATGACTGGGAGAACGCAGGTGGATGATCTGACGAGATCTACGGGTCCACTACACAGAGGAATATATATATATATATATATATATATATATATATATATATATATATATATAATATTAGGACCCTGAATTTTTTTATCAAAAGTAATGTTCTATTTTCAAAAATTAGTTAGAAACATATCACTGAATGTATTGTCTATCTCTAGCCAAAACCTTTTCCCATCTGTTTAGCAGCATTTGAATTCCACGTCCGAAAAACGACACGTCTTTTGAGGCAAAGCACGATACAACCCATTTTCCGGCATTTTCATAAGAATGATTGCTCAGCTAGGCCAAGTGTCATAGATAGGAACAAGTGATAATCGGAGGGAATAATGTCTGGAGAATACGGCGGAGTGGGTAGGATGAAAAGTTTCCAAGCAGGTTTTCTTCCGTTTTGCAACATGTGGCCTAGCATTGTTATGTTGCAAAATCACTTTGTCGTGTCTCTTCTTGTATAGCAGCCTTTTTTCTTCAAACAAATCAATTGTTGATGATAGCGATCTCCAGTGAGGATTTCGGTCAGTTTGAGCAGCTCATAATAAACTACAACCAGCTGATCTCACCAAATTCAGAGAAAAAGCTTCGAACCATGGATATTCGGCTTTGCATCGATTTTGATACATGGTCGAGCTTACCCCACGAACTTCTTCGCTTAGGGTTATCGTCGACTACCCCCTTTTCATCGCTGATACGATGGAAATAACCTTTCCTTTTCTGTCCGTGAAGTAACTGTTCATACGCGACAAGATGCTGCTCGACGTCTCCCGTCTTCAACTCGTACATCATCCAATGTTCTTAATTTTAATTTCTTCCAATTGCTTTTAAACGTTTTGAAACTATTGTGTGATCAACTCCTAATGATTCTGGAAGTTTTTGTTGCGTCTGGCATGAGTCTTCATGAAGTACTTCCTCCAATTCTTCGTCTTCAAACTGTTTCAGTGCGCCAGAGCGTTTTTATCTCTGAATTAAAATCTGCATGTGTTTCGGACAGTGTATGGTCGCCGTAAGTTTCAACAATAATTCTGTGTGCTTTAGCTTCAGATTTATTTTGAATGAAGTTGTGAAGTAAAATTCCCCACAAATACATATTCTTTGACACGAAATCCGACATGTTTAAAGATGAATGAAGTTGCGTAGAATTAGAATTACATTCACTGAATTTCAAACCTATAGTACTTCCAAATTGATGCGTTACCATCTGAAACTACACACACGTAGTTCTTGCCACGCCATATGTTGGAAAACAGCGAGAATTCATTCAAGACCGTAATATATATAAATTCATAAATATATATAATTTATTTTTCTCTCTCATATACAGTATTTCATTTTTCTCCAGATAGTCTCTATTCCTTATACCTTGAAAAAGGGTGAACGTTCACCCGAAATATCGGAATTGATCCAACCAGGGACAGACCAACATGGAATATTAAAATTCTGTTTTTTGTTCTGTTTTGTGGGGGGGGGGTTGTTTTTTTTCTTTTTTTCCAGTGCTTCAAAATACAAAAAAACAATATTCACTAGAACAAAGTTATACATAGATATTACATATATATATATATATATTATATATATATATATATATATATATATATATATATATATAATATATATATATATATATTATATATAATATAGAGAGAGAGAGAGAGAGAGAGAGAAAGAGAGAGAGACAGACATACAGACATAGAGAGACACAGAGAGACAGACAGACAGATAGATAGATAAACCACTTATGACTCAGTTTTACGTAAACCACTTATGAATCAGTTTTATTCCAGGTGCGTATTTTCAATCAAGACTGAAAAGCAATAATTCAGTATACCAATCCATTTTAAAAGATAATATCGGATCTGAAATGATTTACGTACGATCAACACAATGACGAAGGATATAATGATCACAAAACTTCTTTCACAAATAATACGAGGTTTTTCTAAATATATTTGGGCATATTAAGAAAATTCTGGTGAGGAACCAGAAGTTGAAATATCTGTTTCAAGAGAGAGAAGTGTTATATAATGTAAATTGTGGCTGAAAACAAATATTTCATATTCTAAACTTTTCTTTATCATCGGTATTTTTTTTTAAGTAAGAGGTAATTGGTATTAAATATCACCACAGAGCTAAATTTCTCTGTTAGTATAATGTTTAGCAAGCCATACTAGCAGATTATTAAAACTCTGCCGCATAGTTCCGGCCTTGTTCCACAACTAAGCAAAGCTTAGTAAATAACTGCTTTGTAAATTTGGTGCAAGGGTGAATCCCGTGAGAAAATATTCACGTGACTTGAATATTGCATCAATCATTTAGAAAAGTTTAAGGCTGCCTTTCCCAAAAACTCTCAGCTGAATATCTATTCCTTGAAACTCTTAGTTGTAAGTAGTTTTATATAGTTTTTTTTCGACCGTTTTAATTTTTGTCTAAAGTTTCAACTAAGCTCATTATATAATTACCAAGGCATATTTTCTAAGCTGGCATATTATGATTAGATCATATTTACAAGGCTAAGTATATTATGAGCAAAGCATATTTACTAAGCTCAATATTTTATGATCAGGGCATATTTTCTAAGCTCAGTATATTGTAACCAGGGCATATTTAATAAGTCCAGTATATTATGACCAAGGCATATTTGCTAAGATCAGCATACTATGGCCTGGGCATTTTTACCAAGCTCAATATATTATGACTACGGTATATTTACTAAGACTTGGCTATATTTATTAAACTCAGATTTTTTCTTACATATAGTCTATTTACTAATCTCAGTATATTATGAACTGACGTATTTACTAAGATTTGCTTCAAATATACGTAACCTTTTGTCCAGAGGTAAAGGACACAATGTTTACACCCACATACCATTATCTTTACGTAGATGAACATTTTTAAATATAATATCACGAAAAACATGTTTCTTTTTGATTTTCTATTGGTTTACTTCAAAGAGATAAAGTGATTAATTAATTAGGTTTTGTTTTTATTTTATATTTTGATATTTTGTTATTTTTAGTGCATCGTGTGAAAATGATATAAATCTTGGAATATATGGTATGAAATGATGGCGTGTTGGAAAGTGAATTTTAAGGTGACAAAGCCATGAGTAAGGAAGTAGATGCTGCTTCTGTTTGCTGCTGCTGCTGCTGAGACTGTGACTGTGATAGGTTTTAAGCATCTCAGTCCATTGTCAGGGAAATCAGTAAAATCTATATGCAAATCGTATCATCAGAAATTATATTCGATAGAGGAAGTTCAGTTGTTTCTTCCTTGGGGAAACTCCAATGAGAAAGAGCAACATTTGTTGAAAGCTCTCGATTCTGGATTGATTTGAAAAAAAGCTTTCCTGCGAACAGAGCAACCAATGAATACTTGATTTAGGCAACATAACCCTAGCCGAAAAGAAAATGCATTTACATTATTTATGTATTTACATATTTAGGAACAGGATTTGACGTATATCAATTATTTTAGAAGTAGAGTTTAACATGATTTGGATTATTCGGTTTATTGACCTCATCTTTATTGTTTTATTATACAACGTTTCGGCCCATGTGCCCTCCAGTCTTCTTCACGTATTTCTTGTCGGACTCGAGAGACTTCTTGACTAATTAGACACAAAGTGTAGTGGATAAAGGCATTGGGTTAAGACAGTTCTTAGTGACAGTTATCTCTAGGCTGCAGGTTCAATCTTGGTTAAAGGTCTCAGTAACACGGAATATTAATTAACACAGCTTAACACCTGTAGCCCAGCTATGGTTAGCGGAATGAGAACAGGCTACCCCCGTGGATTAAATAAAGGGTTGGTTCAAGGTTCCGTCATTGCTCTCGATTATGACAAAAAGGTTACAGGGTTCAAAAAGAAGGTTCCCGAGTTCAAGAAGGCTCCTGAGTCCTAAAAGAAATACCCGGAGAGATGGAGGGTACATCGGCTGAAACGTTGTACAGATAACAATACAGATAAGGACAATAGTTTGAATGATCCAAATAATACTAATTTTTTTACAACGTTTCAGCCTCATCTCAAAGGTTCAGAGAGATAAAGTTTAACAGGTTTGAATTCTGAGTTTCTTTCTCCTAGACTAATTGCCATACCAAGGTTAAAGTACCCATCTAGTCCTACTATTTGACCATAACTGGTGGGAGAATAATTAGTTTGATACTTTTCGCCAGGGTATTAGCGCTGGGTGAAATTCAAAAAGCCTTGTCCAGAAGTTGAACATGTCACACCGTGTTCATTCTCTACGACGATAACATTATACCTTAAACAATTTCTTATAAACTCATTATTATTGGTGAAAATTGTATTGTTAGTTAAGAAATATGTATTCTGATAAGATACATGTATATCTGCGGTATCTAGTTTAAATAGTTTTGTTATCTATTCAGTTCAGCTTAGTCTGACACAAGGACACAAAGAGGAATGAGCAATAAAGAATAACCTCACTAAATGAGCAAACATTTTACCATTCAGCATAAAGATACTCTCGTGAGTTTTATACGTTTATTCTATTGTTTAAAACATTAAACACGAATTTTCACGCGCACACAAAGATATGTGTGTATATACATATATATTGATAATATAGTTATCAATATCTAGACGCAAAGAGTGCTCAATAACATTCATTATATCTAAACTGTGCAATTGAAGACATGAAGTCATCAGCACAAGAAACTGTCAGTTACATCATGTTTTCACTATCCCAACTTTAATATACAGCTGCTCTCTCTCTTCTCTCTCTCTCTTCTCTCTTTCTCTCTCTCTCTCTCTCTCTCTCTCTCTCTCTCTCTCTCTCTCTCTCTCTCCACACACATATATTTATATTTTTAAAATGTAAGGCATGGTAATAACTAATGAATCCAAGTTCCAAGTTTTCGATCACCAGCTCACCTGACGACCGAAGACACGAAACTCGGAGTCATGAGTTATTACCTTATAATTGTAATACATTGTGATATTGATCTGCATTTTTGAGCAAAGATTTTTGCGGTTTCGAGACACTAACGTAGTTGAATTTATTATATATATATAATTAAATATATATATATATATATATATAATATATATAAGAGTGACAGAGACAGAGACAGAGACAGCGACAGAGAGACAGAGACTACCACTTCTTTATAGAAAGGACTATCTCCTCCATCATGCAAAAAAAAAACACCGTGGAACGCATGTGACTCCTTACACTCTCGCAATTTCTGCCGCATATTTGACACGCAAGAAATGCCTCTGCGTTGGCATTAACCCAGTGCCCTCATCATGGGCTTCTCAGATCTCTCTGTAGACCCACATACTCTGTCACTGAATTTTACACGAATTACCTGTAGGTTGCTGTATAAAATCAGCCTGCCATTGTTTGCTGTCATGAGATCGCTCATACGACCTAGCAAGTCCGGCTTTAAGACAAAGCAGACCCTAGTGAAGATCTACTCGTTGAAATGGACTTTAGGACGTTGCATATATACACACACACACATACACACATATATATGTATGTATATATATATAATTATATATATATATATATATATACATATATATATATATAATATATATTGTGTGTGTGTGTTGTGTTGTGGTGTGTGCGCGTGCGCAGCATTTGTCTTTAATGAATATGTTATTGAAAAATTCTACATATTTTTCAAATCAAACTCATTCAAAACATCCATCATCCTTTTAACCAACAAAATCTTTTTTCCTTTACTTGTTTCATATTATCCCGAAAAGGTTTCTGTATAAACCGAAATGCTCGAACAACGACACTACGACAATACTAAATGTTCATTCATTGTAACATCTCGTGTTTGCATACATTTCTCCACATATTGTCGGAATAATTTCCTCATTCGATTGCTGTTTTTGAACATATCCTGGAAGAAAACACTACAAAACATCCCATAGCCCAAACTGTCCAAGTAGTACGAACAAGACATGCTGAGCACCAATGGAAATCAGGGACACATTAACAATCGACATTTCCTGTGGCCGACCAGAAAACAAAACAAAAAGAAACTACATTCATCAGCTCTTTATGACACTGGATTCGTTAAGGACAATGGCTGATAAACAAAAAGAGAAGGGAACCAATGATATCAGTAAGACTTAATAATAATGATATCTGAGGGTGTTTAAATAAGTAACGAGAATGAAGCTGTATTTAGTAAGTCATAATTTAGAATTAACGTTCATTTTCTGAGATTGCCTTCTTAGCATTCAACACACTTAATACATTGGTCGAAGCACTTCAGAAATCATTTTTGTGACACTGCCTGACGTCTTCCACAAGTACAAATATTAATATTGAAATGTATTTTCATTATAAAATACAAAAATAATTGTACAGAGAGTTTGGACTTATGAGTAAGAAGGGTGATGCACTTTCATAACTTGTGTTTCACCATTTTGGTGAAACACAAATTATGAAAGTTATTTACCAAGCTGCAAAAAGTATCAAGACTATTCTCACACGATTTTTTCAGACTCGTCTAGATTTCTAACTTGAAAATCACAGAAATCACACATTATCTAAATCACAGGTATAATATATATATATATATATATTATATATATATAATATATTATATATATATATATATATGAAAATTGAAAAACAAAGTGTTCCAAAATTAAGATTATTTTATTTATTGACGATTAAACGTTTCGGTTTATTTAAACCTTCATCATGATTGATTATGTGATGAAGATTGATGGATGTTTTATAAATGACAGGACTCCAGTCATTTATATTTACTCCATATATATATTATATATAGTATATATATATAATAGATAGATAGATAGATAGATAGATGGATATCGAGGAAAGGCTTTCTTTTAACTAGGTGATAAGAACTGCAGCTTTGTCACATCTGATACTGTGCATAATAGTTGGACGAAGACACCACGGAAGAAGTTCTTAGAAAACTTTACATGATAGTGAATTCAGTAAAACTGTGTCTCTCTTTCCTTGCTTCCTCTCTTTCCTCTCTCTGGTTGTTATTCCCTTGTTTTACAACGTTTTTTATTATATATTACTGATCATTATTTTATTTATTTTTTTATGGGAAAGTCTGTCAAATGCCATTTTCCCCATAAAGGAACGTTAAGCGCTTAGCTCGCCTCGGGATGGTAAATTTTAATTGCTGGAACGGTGAATCTTGTTTCGGAATATATACATATATATATATATATATATATATATATATATTGTGTGTGTGGTGTGTGTGTGTGTGTGTGTGTGGTGTGTCGGTAATACTAATATACGACACCAAGACATATCATGTACAAATGCATACGAAATAAAATATCCCATAAAGTTCAACACACATGCGAATTTAATTCTTAATACTTGTTAGCAGAGGAATTTTACACACATACGCAACATACACCTACCAACAACAACTTCTAATACATTATCAAGACCAGAAATGTTTACGTTGCTAAACACGTACAGATGTCATCACTGCCTTTTCACTGTCTATTCCTAGGACCAACGATAAAATAATATACAAGCATACAATTACTTAGCAATTACAGAGCGCCTAACATATACAACAAAATATTGATCTGCGCTATATAAGAATATATATATATATACTATATATTATATTTACATATATATATATATATATGTGTGTGTGTGTGTGTGAATGTGTGTAGTAGTTGTTGTGCTGTGTGTTGTTGTGCGCGCGTCGGGTTTTTGATATGTGTGTGTGTCATCTGGGTTTAAAAGAGTTAGGAAGAGGGCACCCGTGGTAGTGAATCGTTACTTGATCATTCAAATAAACTAAAGATGAAGTTGATACTCAGTAACTGTATCAGAATAAATCGTTTAGAATTTTGGAAATGTAAGTATATCATATATATATATTATATATATATATATATATAATATATATATATAGTATTTATATATATATATATATACCAGCTTATATAATATTTAATTACATGGTATGTTTCACAATCATTGGCCCACCACAAAACTCACCATAAGTGAGATAAATGATAACCAAAGACCGATAGATATAGATATTAGATATATATAATAGATATAGATTAGCTAGATGGATCTTATATCATTATTAGTATATATAGTATAATATAGTATATATATAGAGAGAGACGAGAGAGAATACTTATATTGATAACATGTGGTGTATCGTGTTACCTTTCTTTATATATATATATATATATAATATAATATATAGTATAGTATAAAAAGATATGTAAATAAACATATCATACTGTCGGATTTCCTTTCGTTTTAACCTTATTATATATTATGTTGTGATGTGTGCGTGTGTAAACAGAGTGAAGAGGGCAGAGATTTCAGATAACATAAACATGCCAGTGGGAGTACTTTTGTTTTTAAAGAATACAATATATACGATATATATAAATATACATACATAATACTTATATATATATATATATATATATATATATATATAATATATATGTGTGTGCTGTGTGTGTGTGTGTGTTATTCAATAATACGCATTGTTCTCTCTCCCTGCTCTCTCTCTCTCTCTCTTCTCTTCTCTATATATTTATATATATATTATATAAAATATACTATATTAAGGATACGTAAGGACTTGTAATGTATGTGTAAGGTACACAACTCATTCACCTTCTTCAACTGACCTTCTGAAATATCACAGGTATCCCAGGATTTCCCAAAATAAATGAAATAAATCTACCGGATATCCACTGGATGCGATTTTGTAAAAAAAACAAAACAAAAAAAAACAAACCGTTGTTATTGCTATGCATTCTTAGCTTCATAATATTTGTGCATAGATTCAAATACAGTGGCATTAATTAAAGAACATTATCTTAAAAGGAAGAACGTTATAAAAAAAATAAGATAGTAAAAGAAATATATAGAAAAATGATTTTATTGATCTACATATGAATACAGATATTTATTTTCAACTTTCTAAATTTTCCATATCAGTCTAAATTGCTTGACAATTCGTCGCTCTATTACGTTCAATTTCTCACTAAAATCATGGGGAAAGGCATGAACCCACCACAATCCCCATTCATGGGTTAATTAGTGCCACTACTTTTCTTCCTCAAGGAATAAAATAACCCACGAAGTTTAATTGTCATTAAACAGAGAAATTCAAACCAAACCATATTCACATTCCCCTAGCCAAATAAAGGGCCAAAGTGAAGTGGTGCATGTCTTAAACTGCTCAGCCACCAGGAGTCCGACCTTAAGCATCATGGGTTGTGTTGTAGAATAGCTAGCACCTCTTCAACACTCTACTAGATGGCCTGGCTCACAGACTTAAATAGTCTACGATTAGCCAGTTTAGCTCAGTCGGTAGAGCATTCACCTAGGAAAAGATTAGTATAACACATTCTACCTAATCCTATTTATCACTATATATCCTTGTTATGTACTAGGTTATGCTTAGTAAATATGTAGACATGAACAAGGTTATCTACATTTTTACAACAAAATAAACCAGAATCTGTTCTTGAGAACGAAACGCATAACATTCTCTGGGACTTTGAAATAAAAACGGATCAACTTATCCCAGCAAGAAGACCAGACCTAGTGTTGATTAACAAAAAAGAAAGAACTTGTCAACTGGTGGATTTTGCAGTTCCAGCAGATTACATGGGGAAGCTAAAGGAAAATGAAAAAATGGACAAATACCTGGACCTTGCCAGAGAACTGAAAAAGTTATGGACTTCAACAGTTGATTAATAAGCTGATTAATATTTCGGACTGATCTTACTGTGTTTGACTATACCGCATTTGACCCTCCTCTATTTCTTGGAAGTTGTCTCGTTAATTGTTTTGTAACTTATTGTTCTGTTTTTGTTTGTATCCACTAGCACCGGATACTGGTGCTGAATAAATCTATTAAGCACATAATCTCTTCTGTGAATCATTTCACCTGCATGTTACAAAAAGTTGCTATCCACAATCAACAGGTGGCGCTATTGGTTTTATCTTACTCCTCTGCATAGGTGCAATCGGCGTATTTTATAGCCCCAACCGACAGGGCTTTGATTAAACAGCGCACACAGACAAGAGGTTCCAAATTAACGAACTTTTAGTTCTATGACCTCCTTCCACCTCGGAAATTTGACAATGTACGAGGGTGAGTCAAAAAGTAATGCCATTTTGTTTAGGACAGTTATGATTACCAACACAGGAACATGTATCATACATCAAAAAGAAGCTGGTCCTCTGTAGATCACATCCCTACTTCTCAACATAGTCACCGTTATTCTCAATAGCAATGTTTCACCTTCGAATGAGAGCATATATCCCTGCCACGTAAAATTCTATTGACTATTCTTTGAGCCAATTCTTCACTACAGATTTCACTTCCTCGTCACTGGAATAATGTTTGCCTCTCAAACCTTCTTTCATGGGACCGAAGAGATGTTAGTCTGAAGGCGCTAAATCTGGAGAGTATGGAGCATGCGGTAAAGTTTTCACCCAAATGAGGCGATTTTCTCCTTGTCCTGATGTTTGTGTGTGGTCGAGCATTGTCATGCAGAAGGAGGACATTATCGATTGGCAAGTTGGGTCTTACTCGTCAGATTCTTGCTCTGAGCCTCGTTAGGGTCTCAATGGAGGCCTTAGTTTTATTTTTTTTAAATCACATGAAATAAAGAAATGGCATTATTTTTTATTCACCCTCATACATCCTATTTTTGATTGTTTGTTTTATTTTGTTTTACGGCATATCAACCTCAGTGGGTCATTTAATGCCGACAAAATTTTAAAACAAAATTCATTCTTTGATTCATAATCAATTTTTTTTAATAAACTCATGTTTTTTCTATTTAACCCATAGATGTGACCCTAACAAGTAATACCACTCCGGGTCATAGTGAACCAGGGAGCGATGGTGATGAATGGGTGCTCTACATTCCCCAAACCTCCAGAACTCGAACCTCATCATCAGATAGAGTTTAACGTCATTCCCAGAACATGTAGACCCTCACTCAGCCTTATAGCACCCATATGATACAAAGATTTAAGGGTTGCCATAAGGACAATAGGGTTGGGGCCATCATATAGTTGCTAGTTCTTGACGTGACCAGCTGATTAATCGGAGGGGGCCTCTAACCCAAGAAATGGTCAAAGTGGAGTATTGCAAGTCATGGACAGCTCACCCACCTGGGTCCTATCCTTAAGCATCACGGGTCCCCACACACTGCCAACAGGTGGCCCCATTTGGGGGAGTCTTATCCCTCTGCAGAGGTACAGAGGTGCAGTCTGTGCATTCTAAGAACCCAGTCAACAGGGCGGTTCCTATTTTTGAGCAAAAGGTGAAGTTACAGGCGATTCATGAGAAACTAGAGTTAACTGATAGTTCAATATATACAACCAACTTTCTGAAATTCCTCGGATTAAGTCTAACATCTCGTAAATAAGGAACTTAGGGGTTATTTCGACTTTCTATAAGTCTTTCGCATTCGGTATGAGGTACTGCCATCCTAATAAAGGCTAGAAAATATCTTATTTCTTATTCAAGGACCTCAGCAAATGCTAAAGAAAAGGAAAAAAAATTCCCTTGAGGTGGTTGACTAAAGACATGTCAACGGTTTTTCGCGGTTGACTGGCCTGCGAAGTTTTTCCGCCATCTTTACCCTTTGCTACGAGGAAAAATATCAGCTGTGTCGACACGTTTAAAACGACCGGCGCCTTCTTTATGAACACCAGTGGTGAAGCGAACGCTGAAAAGGTACAGGTTTACGACCAGTGTGCAGTTTTTATGGCGATCCTGGACAAACGAATAGATCATTCAAATTTGGTTGGGTATTATAGAACGTATTTGCTGGTTTTAGAGACACACTCTACACATGCATGTGTGTTTCATACAGTCGTATGTTGCTTACACACACACACACACACACACATATATATATATATATATATATATATATAGTATGAACAAAAAATGATAAGACAAACAGGAATATTTCTTATATGTTATTTATTCTCAACTAGTTTCGACCTTTGGTCATCGTCAGGAGAAGAGTTCTTGTTTGAAGAAATTGTTTTTAGAGAGTTTTTTAGAGAATTTTTTAAGGGAGCATTATAAAAGAATTATAGAAATTGAAATATTTTTGAGGGTTTGACATGCTATTATAATCGGGTAGAGGAGTTTATTAGTAGTAGGAAGTCCATCTGTTCCATGAAAAAAAACTGAGGCATCCCTCTATAATCATATAATATTATATAT
>CM042137.1:78843437-78845937 GCA_023376005.1 Doryteuthis pealeii
GAGAGAGACAGACATACAGACAAAGAGAGACACAGAGAGACAGACAGACAGACAGATAGATAGATAGATAGATAGATAGATAGATAGATAAACCACTTATGACTCAGTTTTACGTAAACCACTTATGAATCAGTTTTATTCCAGGTGCGTATTTTCAATCAAGACTGAAAAGCAATAATTCAGTATACCAATCCATTTTAAAAGATAATATCGGATCTGAAATGATTTACGTACGATCAACACAATGACGAAGGATATAATGATCACAAAACTTCTTTCACAAATAATACGAGGTTTTTCTAAATATATTTGGGCATATTAAGAAAATTCTGGTGAGGAACCAGAAGTTGAAATATCTGTTTCAAAGAGAGAGAAGTGTTATAATGTAAATTGTGGCTGAAACAAATATTTCATATTCTAACTTTTCTTTATCATCGGTATTTTTTTTTAAGTAAGAGGTAATTGGTATTAAATATCACCACAGAGCTAAACTTCTCTCTTAGTGTAATGTTTAGCAAGCCATACTAGCAGATTATTAAAACTCTGCCGCATAGTTCCGGCCTTGTTCCATAACTAAGCAAAGCTTAGTAAATAACTGCTTTGTAAGTTTGGTGCAAGGGTGAATCCCGTGAGAAAATATTCACGTGACTTGAATATTGCATCAATCATTTAGAAAAGTTTAAGGCTGCCTTTCCCAAAAACTCTCAGCTGAATATCTATTCCTTGAAACTCTTAGTTGTAAGTAGTTTTATATAGTTTTTTTTCGACCGTTTTAATTTTTGTCTAAAGTTTCAAATTTTTATCAATGACTAAGCTCATTATATAATTACCAAGGCATATTTTCTAAGTTTGGCATATTATGATTAGAGCATATTTACAAGGTTAAGTATATTATGAGCAAAGCATATTTACTAAGCTCAATATTTTCTATCAGAGCATATTTTCTAAGCTCAGTATATTGTAACCAGGGCATATTTAATAAGTCCAGTATATTATGACCAAGGCATATTTGCTAAGATCAGCATACTATGGCCTGGGCATTTTTACCAAGCTCAATATATTATGATTACGGTATTTTTTCTAATCTCAGTATATTATGACTACGGTATATTTACTAAGACTTGGCTATATTTATTAAACTCTTTTTTTTACATATAGTCTATTTACTAATCTCAGTATATTATGAACAGGACGTATTTACTAAGATTTGCTTCAAATATACGTAACCTTTTGTCCAGAGGTAAAGGACACAATGTTTACACCCACCTACCATATCTTTACGTAGAGGAACATTTTTAATATAATATACGAAAAACATGTTTCTTTTTGATTTTCTATTGGTTTACTTCAAAGAGATAAGTGATTAATTAATTAGGTTTGTTTTTATTTATATTTTGTTATTTTGTTATTTTTAGTGCATCGTGTGAAATAATGATATACATCTTGGAATATATGGTATGAAATGATGGCGTGTTGGAAAGTGAATTTTAAGGTGACAAAGCCATGAGTAAGGGAAGTAGATGCTGCTTCTGTTGCTGCTGCTGCTGCTGAGACTGTGACTGTGATAGGTTTTAAGCATCTCAGTCCATTGTCAGGGAAATCAGTAAAATCTATATGCAAATCGTATCATCAGAAATTATATTCGATAGAGGAAGTTCAGTTGGTTTCTTCCTTGGGGAAACTCCAATGAGAAGAGCAACATTTGTTGAAAGCTCTCGATTCTGGATTGATTTGAAAAAAGCTTTCCCGCGAACAGAGCAACCAATGAATACCTGATTTAAGCAACGTAACCCTAGCCGAAAAGAAAATGCATTTACATTATTTATGTATTTACATATATAGGAACAGGATTTGACGTATATCAATTATTTTAGAAGTAGAGTTTAACATGATTTGGATTATTCGGTTTATTGACCTCATCTTTATTGTTTTATTATACAACGTTTCTGCCCATGTGCCCTCCAGTCTTCTTCACGTATTTCTTGTCGGACTCGAGAGACTTCTTGACTAATTAGACACAAAGTGTAGTGGATAAAGGCATTGGGTTAAGACAGTTTTTAGTGACTGTTATCTCTAGGCTTGCAGGTTCAATCTTGGTTAAAGGTCTCAGTAACACGGAATATTAATTAACACAGCTTAACACCTGTAGCCCAGCTATGGTTAGCGGAATGAGAACAGGCTACCCTCGTGGATTAAATAAAGGGTTGGTTCAAGGTTCCGTCACTGCTCTCGATTATGACAAAAAGGTTACAGGGTTCAAAAAGAAGGTTCCCGTGTTCGAGAAGGCTCCTGAGTCCTAAAAGAAATACCCGGAGAGATGGAGGGTACATCGGCTGAAACGTTGTACAGATAACAATACAGATAAGGACAATAGTTCGAATGATCCAAATAATACTAATTTTTTACAACGTTTCAGCCTCATCTCAAAGGTTCAGAGAGATAAAGTTTAACAGGTTTGAATTCTGAGTTTTCCTTCTCCTAGACTAATTGCCATACCAAG
>CM042137.1:78850937-78853437 GCA_023376005.1 Doryteuthis pealeii
TTTAAAATGCATAATTTGTTCATTATAGTTTCATGAATTTAAAAAATAATTAATTAAGGCCGTTGATACATGACAAAAACATTCGTTTTTTATATTAATGGTGTATGAAAGAAAACTGAATATATATATATATATATATATATATATATATATATATATATATATATATATATATATATACGTTTTTTGAATGCGAATATTATAAAATATTCCAACTGCAGAAACTACAGTTGGAATATTTTATAACATTCGCTTTTAAAAAAACGTATATTTAGCTCTTTTTATTGAGCACTTTTTAAATCGATTTTTATTAACCCAGAAGTAAAAAAGTATCGAGATTTTCTGTAATTTTTGACACACCTTGTATTCTGAAATCCAAACTGTATCTAACTCTGGGCATGCTAATTTGATGGTCATATAAAAATGACCTTTTTCTCAATATATATATCGAACTGTAAACCCCAGCGTTCAATTTATTTTTCATTTAACCATATCCTTTCCGAGAATGAAGTAGGAAACTTGTGATAATATTGCACAAAAAGTACTTCACACGAGACTTCAGAGGGAATTTCTTAGAAGTCCAAGAATACAGTACAACCTGCTGGAATAGCCAACTAATTGTATCTTCGCTTCTGTCCCAACTGTGTGCTGATCCTTCTGACGTTCCCCCAGAGTTGTGAATTGGTTTCGAATTACTTCCTGACAAACGTTGCTCGCTGTTCATTTAAATTACGAGAACGTCTTGTTCGAGGAATAACACAGTGAGATTATTTGGCTTCCATTTTCTGATGAAATCTTATCGTTGAGGATATTGACATTTTTGGAGATCATTTGATATCTCATTTCATAATACTTATTATCAATGATCACTCAACAAACATTTTGATGGTGAACCTTTGCCTTCACTTCGTTCGAAGTACAGAGGCAACTTTTGAAATTGCCGATCTTTGGGAATGGTGAGCTCCGTTTGGCTGTCGGAACGTTGCAAATTAATAATTTGAATAGAATCCAATTCCTAAACTGCACATTTCCCTCTGGTTTAATAATCTTTCTAAAATGTGTTCATAAATATGTGCACATAGCTTATTTGTTGAATTTGTTCGATGAATTAATGTATAAACGAATATTTCATTTTTTTCTTTATAGATAGTTTTGAAAAATGTAAAAAAATTATCTGGGAGTTCCTGTATGCTGTTATGATTTTAAAGTCTTTACCAGTTCACCATCTCTGTCAACACGTTATTGGAATCTTCCCCAAGTGATCACCATAATATCAGTTCCGTTTTCTAATAATGATATTTCCATAGAAATGTTCATATTTTTGTGGGAGACATGAAAAAGAAATTGACAAGGATGGTGAACATGAGGATAGTTATATCATAAATATATCATAATTATATCATAAAGGTACTCCTATAAGTGAGTTAATTTTTTTTTAATCACCCTGTATCTCTTAAATATACACTAGTTGCAATCAGTAAAATTAAGAAATACTCTTAATAACAAAGTGTCTGTATCTGTCTTTTTCTCTCGCTATATATATATATATATATATATATATATATATATATATATATATATATATATATATATATATGTCTGTGTGTGTGTGTGTGTGTGTGTGTGTGTATATATATAATATAATATGTTTGTGTGTGTGTGTGTAAGTGTGTGTGTGTGTGTGTGTGTGTGTGTGTGTGTGTTGCATTGTATAGGGCATTCGGGAACTCTGTCGGCAAAAAGTGACATAAAATGCAACAGATTAATGCAAACTATAGTGCTTGATGATACACGTTAGTTTGACTATGCCTCAAAACAAATATATGCAAACACACACACGAATATTTTTATAGTATAACGAACCCAGTGTTTGTTTATCACGCTACAGTCAACAG
The DNA here is from genome assembly GCA_023376005.1 of Doryteuthis pealeii. Classification (NCBI taxonomy): domain Eukaryota; kingdom Metazoa; phylum Mollusca; class Cephalopoda; order Myopsida; family Loliginidae; genus Doryteuthis; species Doryteuthis pealeii. Next base: position 78,852,833 of record CM042137.1, read on the forward strand.
TAATTCTTTATAACGAAATGTATTTAATTGTGGGACTATGGCACACTATATACACAAAGTTGGAATTGTGAAGTGACGTATCATCTCCACTCGTCACAAATTTTGATCAAACTGGGGTAAAACGTCTAAAAGACGCAGCCTTTTGAAAAATTTTTTAAATAATCGATTAATCTCAGACTTAAGCTTCATGAGAAAAAAAGATTGACATCATCAATCGTGGGAAGATTTTACGTAACAGTTTTTGAAGTGGCACATTTCAAAAATTAATTTTAACATCTATATAATGTATTTCAGTGAAGTAGGTTTCATTGGTCGAGGAAAAGGATCATTTGAACATCAAAGAAACCACCTGAATGTTTGTTTTGTTTTTTTCTTTGTTTTTTATCTAAGAAAATTGCATTTAAAGATAGGCATTTTATCAAGAACCACAATTTAAAATGATAAACATTGGGAAGAAAGGGTTTAATCCATCCCTTTATTTGTGGAGCTCAATCCTTATTGTTAAGTCATGTCAAATATATATTATGGATATAAATTGATGATATAGTTTGCTATATTTATAATTAAATAATGCTAAGTTGGGTAGCGAATACATAAAATCAACA
>CM042137.1:78858437-78860937 GCA_023376005.1 Doryteuthis pealeii
ATGAATCCACATGTTCTGCCATGCGATGGGTAAATAGAATAATTATTTAGGCTTTGTAATGCAATCTCTCCAGGATAAGGGAAATTCTGAAATCAAACCAGCTATACTACCCTTAATAGTCATTGAGTCACATTTTCCTTGTGGCTGAGGTGTTTGGTAAATACATACAAACTACTACTAATAATAATAACACTAATACTAATGCTAATACTAATAATAATTTAAGTTTGAACTATCGATAGGGCTTAGAATACGCCGTCTGCATCTCCCATCACAGTGGTAAGAACCCCACTAAAATTTACAAATGTTTGTATTAGGAAGAGCTACTTCAAACTAAGATTATTTACAATGGATTATTATCATTAACTAGCAAATATATGCACCCTTCGGGTGCAAGTATTTAACTTTTAATGTAATAAAATATTGTATTAAATTAGAAAGGCTAATGAAACTAAATAAGAATACAGATAAAAAGATTTGAAACAGAGGGAGTATAATAAAAGATTTGAAACAGAGGGAGTATAATAAAAAATGGAACAACTGAAACTTACTCTTCCATCACTCTCGTCTTTCATTGTTATTTTTTCTAATTTAAGTATTTAGTTAAAAGAGGAAGTGAAGAATAAAATGACAGTTATTTTATCTTGTTAATGGATTTCATTTAAGATTCATTGAAGAGATTTTTGCTTATATTCATTAAAATAAAACCAAACAGTTAGAAATCAATAATACTAACCACATATTTATTAAATTCGATTTTTTAATATCAATATGCAAATTAGCCTTCCATTCACATTGTAAAGCGCTATTTTGTTGTATATATAAATATAATTGCATGTTGTCAGTATGTAGACATAGTTAACAGTATTAATAATGTAAGACAATTTTATTAATAATTGAGGTTTAGATAAAAATAAAATCATGGAGAATGTGATGTCAATAACTAAGAGAATTGTGACTTGAGTAGGAATATAGTTTCGGTTACAGACGGAAAAGCACACAATCTCCATTATAATAAGATATGCTTGAGATCATATAATTGTGAGCAAATTATTAGTACTAGATGGGCATGTTTAAGACCATATGACTGTGCGCAGAGAAATGATTGATATTGTATAGAAATATTAACTTGAAACCATGTAATTATTTATAAATAATCAGTGTTAATAACAGATACTTGAATTTATATTTAGTTTACAATGGATTACCATTAGTTACTAGAAATAATACAAGTGATAGAAAAATAAACAAAAACCAAATATGCCCAGGTATTAACAGTCCCAACAAGGTTTGACACACCGGGAAACCAACCACTTACTGTAATCTGAGTTCAAATCCTGGACGAGGCTGTTGGCGTTTCACTTCGTAATAGTTCCATTGGAAAAGTGATGAATACATATGTTTTTCCCACCAACTATGAGTAAATAGTAGAGTAGATTTTCTTTACCCTTTTTATGCAACCAGTCTAGGAGAAGTAAAACTGATTTTAGCTTTACTCCGCTTAAAAATTGACATTGTGTCGCAAATAACGTGGCTGAAGGATTGGGTATGTAAATACATGCGTACATACATACATAGCATGCACAAATCTATCTCTCTATTTTTCTATCTGACACGTTACCTCAATGAAGTGAACATGTAAAATAAAAAGAAAAGAAAAAACAGGTATTCTACAAAATTATTTGACAAAAAATTAAAAATCGCATAATATTATCGATACTATTCCTGATTTTACACTTTTCCATGCTTCCAATACAACCCCAAAACATTCCACACATCCATCATATATATATATATATATATATATATATATATATATATATATATATATGCTTGTTCATCACTTGCTGTTTCAAAGGTTTTAGTATGAAATTACCATAGTCTAATACCATGAAGCATGATAATTTCCATCAAGACGCAAGACTAGAAGGTAAGGTTTTTAATACTAAACCCCTTAGCTATCCTATTTACACTATATGAAAACATGAGTTCCTGTGGTGCTTCTACCAGTGGTGAAAATCGCTGGAATATGTCTGTTAAACCTAACAAATGGATATATAAACCATTGCATCAAATTTTCTTTCAACTAAGTGTTACTTAAAAGTATGATTGTTAAAATATTGCGAGACCCTCTGGTTAAACATGAGACCCTCTAAATCGTTGAAGATAAAATTCAAAACTATAGATCCTGATTATCTTATGTTTCTTATTCGCCGAATTTTTATTTCCTTTGCGTGTCGTTACCTCAGCTAAATAATGGACCATTCCCTTTTTATTATAAAGAAAGTAAGGGAAGGAAATTAACATACCACACAGAAAAATATAATAAGAAAGGAAAAAAGAAAGAGAATAGGGGAAATTTAGAGAGAGGGGATCAGCACGTGGAAGCGATAATGTTAATCTGTTTCAATCGAACATAATTAAAAGATGAAAAAAAGAAAAGGGTAAATAGTATTGAAAGTATTTCTTTATAACTACAGTAGATATAAACGTGTTTTCT
>CM042137.1:78863437-78880937 GCA_023376005.1 Doryteuthis pealeii
AGTCAAATCAGTTTACAAAACAAAAAACCTTAATACTGCAAAAAAAGAACGAAAGACGTTACAATATTCAACGACGTGGGCATTCGCGCCATATATATGTCGGTCATGTCTCTATGTATACCTTTTGTCATCCAAATGTAGCGGATTTTTGAGATGTTGGCAACAAGACGAAACGATTTAAACGGAAGGGGATGGGTATTAAGAAATGTGACGGTTGGAATTCAAAAGATTTTTAGTAAAGGAATTTTTTTACGATTAATTGTTTTTATTTTTTAAATTTTTATTTTTAAATTCTGTATTTCATAAATGATTAGATATTTACTGTATTTTGTTTTTATATATAAAGTAAAAAAGTTATGGGCGGAATATGTTATTTTAGAAAAGGAATTTTTTATATTCTTTATTTTACGATTAATTATTTTTAATTTTAATTATTATTTTTAAGTTCTGTATTTAATAAATGATTAAATATTTATTGTGTTTTGTTTTTATATATAAAGTAAAAAAGGTTATGGGCGGAATTGGTTATTATTTTAGATAATGTTAAGCAATTTGGATCTAATGTAAGGTATTATTTTCAAAACCGAAATCAAAAACAAAATAAAACGGAAAAGATCTTATTTATAAAACAAAACAATAAACCTAAATTTAATTTAATGGGACGTAAATGACAGAAAAAGTTATGTGAAGGGGATTTTATGGTTTCTGATGATAAGAGTCGCTAAATAAGGGGATATATTAAAGAAACCTTGTCTTTTCAAACAACTACGGGAGTGAATGAGCTCTGATGATGGTTTTTGTAAAATCGAAATATTGATCAGTATCAGCTATGATTATATTAAAAATTGTTTTCTATTTTAACAGCATTGTGTGATGTTTTCATTCCACCTTTTCTTACTCATATTGTCGGATTCATTTCCTTTCTTTTAACTTATATATATATATATATATATATATATATATATATATATATATATATATAGAGAGAGAGAGAGAGAGAGAGAGAGAGAGAGATGTATCCTATTTTATTCTATATCATATGTATTATATTATATATATATATACTGTTTAAGTAACATTTAATTACAGCTATTTTTTTGTCACGAAGTTTCATCCAGCGGCTATTTTTTAAGAAATTTAGAAATAACTTATTCGACCAAAAAAAAAATAGTATAAGATATTATAATGTGGCACATTCATAAGTGTGTGTATGTGTATATATATATATATATATATATATATATATATATATATATATATATATATATATATTCAGTTCAGCTATCCTTCTATCTGTCTGATAAACTGATAGACTGACAGACGTTTGATTAAATCAGATGAATTGCTATGATCATGACGGACAGACAGACAAACAGATAAATAGATAGATAGATAGATAGATAGATACATTTACCTCCCAGTCTCTGTTTCATTACAGATTACACTTATTAACTTCATCTGTTCTCTGCTATTCACTCATATATTACACCTAGTGACCCCACCACCAACGGTGATATTCTTCTACCTGTGTGTTTCTTCCCAATTTACCCTGAAATTCATTCTTTTATTTCTTATTTTATTTCAAGTGAATTTAAAACCCTGTGTCGCCTGTTCAAAAGACCATGTTAGGTTGAAAGGGTTTTGTTGAAGCAGTCACGTTCAGGCTCACATAATCTCGTGGTATATGAATAGTAGAGAGACACGAACAGAATTAAACAAGGAAATAAGCCGAGAAGGAACTCGTACCTGCAATGGGGATGCTTGTCATTGCAATCGAGGCAGTTGTTGAAGTTGCAGTATTTATGATAAGCTAAATAAGTCCAAAGAGAAAAGAAGATGAAGATGAGACGTGAAACTGAAACGAGACAGGGCATTAACTTATGAATAAAAGAAGAAATGGGGACAGGATTGAAAGGTTTAAAAATTGGAAGAGATTTTTTTTTTATTTCTTTTCAAAGGAAGACCAAGAAATAGATGTTGATAAATGAAATGGAGTTTCTATAAAAAATAAAAAAGGAATATTTGTAGAATAGGAAATGACAAAACAGATGAGAAAAATGAGGAGGAAGAGTATTGAAAAACATTCGTTAAAAGAATAAAGGAAAAAATGAAAAAAGATTAATTGTTTAAGGGTAGAAATGAAAAAGACAAAAATAGGAAACGGACGTTTATGAACAGATAAATAATTGGTAGGTAAAAAATAACTAAACTATTTTAAAATATGATTACCGTTTTATGACCAAAAAAAGAGAGAAATGGTTAAAAAGTAAGAAATAAGAAAAAAATATTAGAAAAACGTGTGTATAAATTCATCGTCGAGGTGGCCTAATGTCGGTATGAGCCATACAGCGAGGGAGTCCATCCCCTTTTCACTAGCACTATACTAAGGAGATTGTTTTTTTGCGTCTGAGGTGGAGCGCCAAACCTATCATCAGCTCCGTACTTTACCGCACATATCCCTGTGCTACTCATACGCTGAGTCGGCGAGGGCCGGTATCAAACTAGGAACCTTTTGGTTTCAAGCTGAACCCTCAACCGACTGAGCTACCCCGGCCCTGTAAAAGATATTTGGAGATTAGGCAAACACACACCCACACACATATACCTAGAGAAAGACGCAAAAGGATAACAGTTAGAAGTGTAAAAAAAAAATCGTTGATCATTCATAAAGAAAAATAGAGTAACGAAAATAAAAATAGTTGTATAAAATAGGTTAAAACTTTGACGCATCAGGAAAAAAACAACAAAAATCCGAGAAATAAATCGTAGTTATTATATTATATCTACCCATTAATATTTTTTATACTCGATGGTGAATGACAACATCTCAGTTTCCTCCTCAATATTTTAATATTGAGTGGAACAGCATCAACTATCCTGTCGGAATTTTAGAGTTTTTAATCATCAGGGCAGCTCTTTTTAAAAATTGCGCGGTGCAACTGTAGATGTAGTTGAAATTCGATGAAGCGTTCGTGCAAGAAGCATGTTTTAGTTTTTTCTCGATTATTTGCTCAAGGGTAAAGGCGCAAATTTACCAGAAGAGACAGACTCTGAGTTTGCTCATGAAAGTCTGTAACAATGGGAGCTATGCCAGTTGCAAATGTTGAAACTGCTAAGGGCAAGTATTTTATGCTTAACTAAATGATTTTGTCTCATTGTATACTGTGTATTTCATGTATGGTTGTTATGCAATAAAATATGTTGTATGCCTCAACTCAATAAATTTAAAAAAAAACAACAAATAGCGAAACAAAAAGAAAACTAGTCTGATTTTATTATTGGGTCATAAGAAGCTTTACAAATAGAAATAGAAGTAAATAAGATAGTAACACTAGTAATTTCTGCTACTCAGGATAGGTACAAGGCGAATATATTTATATATATTCGGGGTAATAATTTATTGGTGCAATATGTGAAATGTAAATTAAGTGTACAATGTGTATTTTCAGGGAAAAGTGTTCAAAGTGTTGTGTAAGAGTTCGAAAAATTCATAGTAAAGGTAGCCAAACACGTTCGTTCGGCGGGGAATATTATATAACTTATGAGAAGGCTACTTAGCTCTTGGTGTGATGTTTCAGTAATTGTTTCTGTAGTTGTTCTTGATGGCCGCTGCTACTGTGTTCTCTGCCTTTTGAATTTCTCGTGTTGCCTCTCACGGGTGCTTGTCTGTTCGTCGAATTTGTCTGGTGTTACCCCTGTGGGTGCCTAGACTAAATAATGCTGACCTTAATTCGGCCGGTGCTAAAAATGGTCCAACCTCAGTGCCTGCGGATTCTGTTCTGATCCCAATGCCTCCAGATTCTGTTCTGAAGGTTTAGGGCTCTGTCTATGTCCCCTATTTGTCCAGACTTCCGGTTGAGGGGCAGATAAACCAAATTTTCGATATTACCGACAGTGAAAATCAATAATAAGGTCCAATAGATTGATTTAACCTTTCCTACTCTATATTTTTTTATGAACTTCTGTTGCTGTATGCAGTACGTGCTGGCCTAGTAAACACACTTTGCTTCATTTTGTTGCAAATTTGGCGATTACTAATTCATTACACCTAGAAAGAAGAAATCAACTGAATTTCCTTTACCGAATGTCATTTATTTTGACTCGATTTGCTACTACAATTTACTGTGTTCTTTGACAACCTGGAGGAGCTTCATTCCTGTCACTGTTACAACAGCAGTTCACTACCTTGGCGGGCCTTGACGATTTAACATTCACATTCCAACACGCAAGTTTCCATGCCAGATCTAGCAATATTTATATGAACATTTGTTCTAAATTGATTAAATATTAAACAAAAACTAAGTAACAAAAACCAACTAATTAATTAATCAAAATTTTAATCGGGGCATATCAATAGAAAAAAGGAAATGTTATAATCTATGACAAATTATTATCTAAGCCAAGATATATATATATATATATATATATATGAATGTATTGTACAATATTAATTGCCCTTATGATATAGGGTTTCCCTAACCCTAAACATTTAGCTCATTTTATTAAATTCTTAAAAGGACTGACTAAATTCTGAATTTTGCCTAGAATTATTTTGCTGCAATAAGTTTAGCATACGATGAATTTACTTGCGATAATTTTTCTATATGAAGAATTTAGTACATATTAATTAAAATAATTAAGTTTTCTTAAATAACTAGATTTACAATGGTATGTCATGAGATTAGGTAAACAAAAGAGAATCGAAATAATATTAGTTTGGAAATATTTTAGAAACAATAGAAACGATGGTTTAGATTCATCCGGTGATTTATGTCACCAGAATTCCACAGATACCAAAATCATTCGAATTGCAAATCACCTGATATTTGAGGAATATTTTAGCTTAATGATCACAATAGACAATGACAATAGGAAAATTATAAAAAGGCCCAGAGAGCAATAAAAATGAAGGGAGACACGGACAGTGGGGATCTTTCGCTCTTCCTGACTCGACAGAGTTGGAGCGGATGCTCCTAACTCGACAGTGGGAACGTCCGAAAACATCAAATACGACTCAACAGGTCCGTCTATTTTTTCGTCTCTCTCTCTCTCTCTCTCTCTCTCTCTCTCTCTCTCTCTCTCTCTCTCTCTCTCTCTCTCTCTCTCTCTCTCTCTCAACAACAACAAATTTCAACTTTCAATCACAAAGTTCCAATAACAGACAAAACTACTATCATATTGACACAAGCAATCACACTAATATAAACACCATGTCACAGTTGTCACACACAACTATGCACAGTCACAATCAGACTGCAACACCACTGAAAGAACAATGAAACTATACTAATTGTATTTATGTATACAAATTTGTTTCCTTTATCAATGTCTTCTTCTTTTGTTACCTATGGAAACTACATTTCCGTAGTCTTATACATATAAATTGTGGGGACCCATAACTTGAATCTTCAACTCCTCAACTAAACACTCACCAAACAACCACGGTCCCTACATACACAATGGATTTACGGACGCGCAATTAAGTGCGCGTTGAATTTATCCCGATGAATTTAGCGGAAACGGTGAAAAGGCAGTGACCTTACTTGAAGAAAAAATGGTCCTTATTTGTAAAACCCCTTATCTTAAATACTTATATTCAAAACTTTGTATGTATTTTTTCTCATGTGGGTCATTTATGTTTACTCAATCTTAATTTCCACTGGAAATCAATCAATATATTTCTCCATCTTACAAACTGCATAAGTGACGTGTTTGTCACAACAGAAATTTGAACAATTAATCAAAATAAGTATAGTGATCTGGAGGCGCTTGTAGAGTAATTGTCGTAGATAATGGATTCGACGATGCTAGTTCAACTCTCAACGTGGTTACTTACGTTTCACTTCTTGGTAATTCCTTTGATAAACGCATGATTTCTAGACATATTTAAGCAATAAGGAAGTATGGACTCTTTAGCCTTTGTTCGGCAACCAGTATAAGAGACAGAAATATCTTATTATATAATAGTTGGTCCTGGATTAAAAGGTCGCCTGTCAAATTCTGCGGATGGTTTGGGTAAATACATAAGGTAACGTAAAATAAAATTACAACACGCTAAAGGATCATATCAATTTTAATAGTAAAAAATCGATTCAGTATATATTTTCATAAGATTTCGCCTATCCTGTGATACATTTATCTAGTGCACTGTTTGTGTATGCGTAAGGGAGTACAGATCTGTATTGACCTTCATAGATGATATACAGTAGGTATTTACCGAATTCATTCGCCATGAGTAGGATGTGACACAGGGTATTAAAAGTAGGATATCCAGAGAGGATCGAAGTCGCTGTTAAAAAGAAATGTGTCAGCAAGTCTCGATGTCTACGATGGGGCGCCATGGAGGATATACAGTATATCAATATGATTTGTAAATGTCATAACTTACCTTGATTGATCTTAAAAGTCCCACATGTTGAGTGAAATAAAACATATTATGGTTACTGATATATACGGTATCGCCCATTAATAAGTACACCCCTATCGATGTTTTTATGAATTTCGTTTTTCTTCTAAACCAAATATACCATTAGTAAAATTAATTCTGAATACAATATCCCGTATTTATATTATTTTTTGTTACTTATCTATAAATTATACTTACTTCCGATAGTTTCGATATGAATTCTACTCAAAATATTTTCTAAAAAAGATTTGAGATTTCCACTAAAGCACAAACGTCATTTTCTCTAATATATATATATATATATATATATATATATATATATATATATATATATATATATATATAATATTTTTAAAGAAAAGTTGTTTTAAATTATGTACATAGATGATATTTTTAAATACAGCACTATGAATTTTTCTTTTTTATTTCAGTTTTTTATTTCAATTTCTTTTTCAGATGAAGCATTTTGACACATTTAATATTAATCTCTTTGAAGATGGTCATTTTATCTAATATATATATATATATATATATATATATATATATATATATATATATATATATATATATATATAATATTTTTTAAAGAAAAGTTGTTTTTAAATTATGTACATAGATGATATTTTTAAATACAGCACTATGAATTTTTCTTTTTTATTTCAGTTTTTTATTTCAATTTCTTTTTCAGATGAAGCATTTTGACACATTTAATATTAATCTTTGAAGATGGTCTAACACAAACCCTGACATCAGTTGAGCTCGTCGGTAAAGCATCCGCGTAGGCATCACTAGTTTCTGAGTACGATACCGAGCCCTGCCAGTTCAGCGTATGAGTAGCACAGCTCAGGTAATCTGATTTGTGTGATAAAATGGGGAGATGGCGGTATGTGATTCACTTCAACTCTCCCTGATCTAGCTTTAGAGAAAAAGGGATAAACTCCGTCACTGTAAGGCTGATACCGACAATAGGCCACTCCGCCAACTTTATTACTTATATATAAAAATATATCCTCTGAATATTTTCTTTTTTCATTTTTCTTTCTCATGCCATTATATTTGTTTCCATTTTTCGCTAATATTCGTTGCTTTATTATTGCTGTTTTTATCAGACCGTATCTGCCGCTGCAATGTCACACCTTCCTTAGGTGTGTATCGTGTTTGTGTGGATATCGAAAGGGAACCTGTTTTTAAGTACCCCGAAGTACGCTGTTTCTCGTTTCTTTTGTGTTACACGGGATATACAATATGAAACATGTTTGTGAATTAAAACACGTAAAAATAGGATTTCGTGTGATCTTATACTTTGCATAACATAACTTAAACAATATTCCTAAAACCATTTTTTCACAATGTTTCTGAAGTCTATCTGCACCCTCCCATTATATATATATATATATATATATATATATAATATATATATATATATATATAAGTAAGTAAAATCGTCGGGGCGGCCTAATGTTGGTATCAGCCAATCACCGAGGGAGTCTATCCCCTTTTCACTAGCCCTAGACCAAGGAGATTATGTTAGCGTCTGAGGTGGAGCGCCACACCTAACATCAGCTCCTTACTTTACCGCACAGATCCCTGTGCTACTCATACGCTGAGTCGGCGAGAACCAGTATCGGACTGGGAACCTTGCGGTTTCTAGCCGAACGCTCTACCGACTGAGCTAACCCGGCCCCAAATAAAGGAAAAGATGACTTACCGGTGAATTTGGTCACGATGGTTAGTAAGTATGGAATTCAGGGGTAAGTCAGTGATATAACATATACAAAGTGCTCAATACTAAGTAGATCAAATTTATTATAAAATGGGTACACGAGATAACCTACTCGAGTTTCACCATGTGGATATTCAGGGTTAAATCCACTGAATTAATCGAGACACCGATTAATAGCAGTCAATTTCACGTGTGTGTTCATTGCACTAAAATGTTCGTTGCAAAGGAACGCTGACTTTCGATTCAAAAAGATCTCACACCGGATGTTGATTTTGTGTAATGTTCAAAAAGTAAACAATAAGTTAGAATCGATTTGTGTTAATGTATTTAATAGGATGCGGTTGTCTAACAATTTTCTAACAATTGAAAAAAAATATGTTCAAATCTATTTATATTGTTTTGTTTTGATTAGAGTTATTATGAAGCGAGCGTCGTAATGTGCATTGGTGTATATTGTACTCACGGTAATTATGTTATTATAACCGAGGCTTAAAATAAGTTAATAATAAAATCAAAGGGCAATGCATTGTGAATGAATTTTGGTTTTGTTAAAACATGTTCAAATTTATTTATTCGAATATATTTTAATTGAAGCTAAAATAAAGTGAATATATGTGGGGTAGTATTATAATATTGTTGATTTTGTATTACTATTAAAATTAAAAGGCCTAATAAATTAAGAATGGATAAAATATAAATTAGAAATTAAAAATTTAAATTTAAAAATTAAAAAAAAAATTCTGCATATATGCATGCATACACATGCACACACATATACACATACACATATATATTGTGACTTATCACTGGTATATCAACTAGTATATATATTAGAATTAAAAGAAAACTGTATTTGTAAAAGCCCCAAAGGAATGCGTGGCCGAGCAAAGAAAGCAAGATTTAGTCGAGCTGTATTCTTGGTAGAAGAATGTCGATGCGACTACTACTGTCCCTAAATCTAAAGGACAGTTATACTTCCTCACCCCATCTCAGGTGACAGGATAATGTGTATATATATTTCACTGTGACCACGCGACCCAAAAGTAAACTTTACCCAAAGATGTTGCTATGACGTCGACTAAGAAATAATTATCGCGCGAAAACGCGGAAGCAGGACACAGTTGATGAAACCATCCCGAGAAGGTTAGAACAGTAAAGTTTGATGTGCGCATCTAAATTCAAAGGAAAGGAAAAATAAAGACGTTTCGTCGTGGAATAAGAGTTAATTCATTTGAAGAAAAGAAGCGAATCTCCGTCAGACCGAGAAATAGCAACAAGCTTAACAAAGAGACATTGGTGCGGTTTGTTAAAACAATTATTCAGGATTTTTGTATTCTGTAAATCTTTATTATTTGTCATGCTTTTTGTATGTTGCTAATATGATGGATATGCTCGGTCGCTCGTCCATTCCTTTGATAATATGAACAAGATTGTGTATTCTGTAAAACCTTTATTGTTTGTCATGTATATTGTATATTGCTAATATGATTGATGCGTTCAGTTGCTCGTCCACTCATTTGATAATATGAACCATGCATTTACTTTATCCCTCTTATTACATGTATATTTATATATATGTATTTGTCTCTTAAATATAAATTGTATATATATGTAAATAAATGTTTATGCGATTATTTGAAACCCTGTCCGATCTTCGTCATTCAGCATTATCGTCGTTCATCGATTTTCTATCCTTTTTCACGGGAGCAGAGAGAAAAGTTTTGAATCCCATCCCTTTTGTACTATTCATTTTTACATCTGGGACATTTTGCATTTTTTTGATTATTTCATGTGGCGAGTGTACACTGGTCACCCCTAACAAGTGTGTGTGCGTAACAGAATATATATATATATATATATATATATATATATATATGTATATATATATACGCGTAAACATGTATACACATAGATGCATATAATTATTATGTGCATATAAAGAATTATTAATAGAGGGGGACGAGTTTATTTAAAAGAAGGTGGACTATATGTGGATATGTGTACATGAACGCACACATATGTGTATGCATGCAAAAATATGTGTTTGTAGGTATGGACGAGGTTTAATAGTATGCATATACAACGGTTGGTGTTGGGCTTGTTCTCACGTGTGTTTTTGTTCACATCCGGAAGAAAACGTGTGATTTAAGTAGAATAGGAAAGAAAGAAAACGTGAAAGAAACACAGTGAAAAAAAAAAGTAGAACAGAGAATAAAGCGAAAGAGAGAGAGAGAGAGAGAGAGAGAGAGAGAGAGAGAGAGAGAGAGAGAGAGAGAGAGAGAGAGAGAGAAGGAGATGAAATACAAATGAGAAAACCGGGAGGGAAGTGGAGGCAAAAGAAGAAAGTTTGAAATTATTGGATGAAGATTAGAAAATAAACGAAAAAAAAAAGACAAGATAAATGATAAGAATGAAGCTGGAAGAATGGAAAAGATTGTATAGGAAGTAAATCAATGGAAACCAATTTAAAATAAAAGAAAGGAAGATAAGTAAAGCAAATCGTGAAAAAGAAGTACAAACAAAGAAAGGGAGTAATACAGAAAAAAGAAAAGGAAAAGTTATGAGAGACAAATAAAATGAGCTGAAAGAAAGAAAGAAAAACGGAACGAAAAATAAACAAAGAGCCAAATAGAGAGAAAGAGCATGGAAAGAAATAAGTATAGAAAAAAGAAAAACGGGAAGGAGAAAAAAAAGAGGAGGCTAAAGAAAAAAAATCAAAAGAAAGAAAATAGAAGAATTACTTTTGTTATGCATAATCATATTACTGTCTAGATTTTGAAAAACAAAAGGAACGAAAGAAGGAAAAATAAAAGAAAGAATTCACCCGGAAAAAAAAGACATTTCAAAGTGAATGCAAGATGAATGAAAAAAAGAGAAAATAGAGACAAAGAAAGTGCGAGAAACTCGAACAAATAATCATCTTTCTGATACGAAAGCGCGAAATCTTTCAAGCTATAGCCGAGTAGTTACTATTGTATGACTGCACCACTTGGATTCTAACATAACGTTGATGCTATTTGGGAACTGTATAAGGATGCAGCGTACAGCTGGAGAAGCAAAGACGAACTCATAACTGACGTTCCCCAATTGGTATCTACATGTGTATGTGTCAGCCGGCTAACAATTATATTGATCAGTTCTGCACGGATACTGCACGCTGATGACATGCCAGGAGCGATAGCCGATTGGAACAGGTGACAATTATGAGTCATGGAGATCCGTGTTGTCGGCATGATTTGATGATGATGATACGCTTAAAAAGGAGAATTGGTTGTTGCTTACTTTTACGGTCATTTAATGCCAATCAAGCCATTTTGATATTAATTTTCTTAAAGTACCAGTTATTGCTTAAATCTTCACCCATTTAAGTATTGAACAAGTTCATTGCTGTTAAACTCCGATAATTTAGCGGGAATCGCTGCTTTCAACGTGACTTGTCCGTTATCCTTGAAAAGAAAAGAAGAGACACGATATTTAAAACACAGTCATACAGATAAAAATAAAGAGATGGATACGACAAAAACAAATGATTGACTGATATGGAAGAATAACAAAAAGAAGGAAAGTACAGAGAATAATAGGAAAAAAAGAAAGAAAAATGAAATTAAGTAGAACAAGGTCAAAAAGGAGAAAGATAGATAGACAGATGGGTGTGGGTGGGTAATTACAGAATACGGAAAATAAATTCACTTTGAAAATAAATGTCAGGTTACAATGTGAAAACCTTAATGAGAGAAGCCTTATGGATATTTTCAGTTCTATTCTTTTTTCATTTCATTAACCTTATATTTTCTTTCATATTCATCATTGTCCTTTTTTCTGTCTTTTGTTGTACAAGTTGATTTTACCTCATTTTATTTGAATAGCAATCTGGAGAGGTAATTTTGATAACTTCTATGTTTACTCGTAGCTGAATTATCCATTTTTTCCTCTATTTATGTGAGTATTTGTCCGTTCATTTATATAGGCATTTTGTGTAATCTCTTTTTGTTGTTCCTTCTGCTTCTATTTGAATTTGGTTTGCAATTTTTGCGGGATTTTTTTTTCTCGGCTTCCCTCTTCATGTTTGGTATTCTTGCATTCAGCCCTATTGTTTAAGACCGCCATGTTTTCCGCAAATTTGCATTCTCATTGCTCCTATTTTGAAATATGTGGAGAGGTTTTAAATCAGTTTTTAAATATCTTATTGTTGTTATGCATTTGTTTTCTCGTTTGTTTTTTAAATATTTCTTTCTCTCTTTCTCTACTGTCTCAGACATTCTCTCTCTTTCAGTTCATTCTTTCATTCATGAATTGTATCAGTTTTCATTTTGCTTATTCTATCTATTCCTTTTTAGCTATACATCTATCTATACATTTATTTATCTATCAGACAGGCTTTCTTTCTTTATCTGTTCATATACATCTATATATAAGTTTTTAATGGCTTACTCCAACAACACTCCAATAAAGCTACCTGATGTGTCGAACATTCACGTAGGAGTGATTGACAGATGGCATGTCAAAGTTCCTTACCTCCGCCATGAGGATCTACAAGTGAACATCGGGTGAGGCTTTATGATTAGTTACGGATAGTCACGTGAGAATTAAAATAGACCTTTTCTTAAAGTAAAGAGTTAAGGTTTATACCCCATGGGGAACAGTCGGATATTTAGAAGCTTAAGAAGGACAGCCTCTCCATTGGGGGTGAATTACGACTTATAAAGGGATTTTCTCCATCTTACAATTTTTGAGACTGGTCCAAAAAGAACTTGTAAAATCCAAAATAAACGCGAGTGGGTTTTCCGTGCTAATCTGGTATTTTCCCCGATACCATATGACAACCTTTTCGTCGCCTTGATACTTACTCATATATACCATGAGTTTCGTTTAAAGAGCCTCCCCCAGATACTTTATGGCAGTTCGGGTCTGTTTTGTCCCTTTTTAGACTTGTCGCATACCTCTCACATTTATGTTTGCATAGGGAAGCGTGTGGTGTGAAATAGTTACCGTCGTAGGAAATGAGCACGGCAAGACGAGTTCAAATTCTGGACGAAGCTGTTGGCATTTCGCATAGTGCTAATACCCTTTTGAAAAGGTTTTAGGGCTATTCTCCCTCCAGCTATGGGTAAATTTTATGAGAGACTGGACTCAACATTGGTTAGGCAACCAGTATAGGAGAAAGAAAACTCTGACTTCAAACCTTTTAAACTCCGCTTAAGTAATTGACCTTTTGTCACATCCTAGTCAAGGGTTTTTTTAATATGTATATGGGTATCGACTGCACAGAAATTTAGACATACATCTAAATTAGTTTTTCTTGTTTTATAAGAATTGTTTTATCTTTCAATATGAAGCTTACCACTTTCTGAACGGCCCACGTACGTATTCATTTTTGAATTACTAAATATTATGCCTCGAAGACAGATAGTAAATTAAAATCTTGTAGCAGACAAAAAACTAAAAAGGCTATTCCATATGCGCCTATTGTTCATCTTATTTTGTCACAGTTATGTTTAGAATAAAGTAAAATTTACTGTACATCCGTCTGATTTTCTAACGAACAATAGGTTCAACAGAAAACTATTTAGCCTTTGCTGGCAACTAGTTTACGGAAGGAATGACCCTGATGTCAATCCTCTCTGCCCATGCGGTCATAACCACATTGGAAAATCTGCGAGAGTAAAATCAGAGTTAAATGTATAAAATAGAGTCCTTAAAGTTACGTCTTCAACTTATTTCTAACAGTTTCTGTCCTGATAGAACTGCCAAACCCAGGCAACACACGACCTTACCATGGTGATGAGAATAGTTTGCATATTTGTGGTAAAATAAAAATAATATAAGTACTAACTTTCTATATTACCTTTATCATCTAACTGACCACTATTTCATCAATGCATCTGTAGTAAACTATGTTATTGTTGATTCTAGGATCCGTTTTCCTTTATGATTTAAGTACTATGCGTACTCGGTATATAAGTCTTAACCTGATACAACATTCTCAAGGGGGCACCTCAAAACACAGTACAAGATAGTCAACTATTTACAGTATGATGCAGGCCTCTATAATGATAAATAATGCATCCAACCATGTTAGATACCTTTTTCTTCACATCTAAATAAAAAAAGAAGTATCACACTCTGGAAGAAATAGATCTTTTTCAGTTTTTTTTAATGAAATTATAATAGCAACGCAATTAGATAATAGGAAAATATATATAATGTCACAGTAAATTTATCTTTTGAATTCGTAAGTACCTAAAAGCTTGTGTTGGTAACTGGACACAATGAAATACAAGTTGTTGTTAACGAGTGATACTTACAGTATGGCGTCACATTGTGGTGTAATGGTTAGCAAGCTAGTCCTGCAGATCCATTTGTATTTAATCAGTTTGCTTCTCGCTGGATGGGTCTACTTACCACCTTGTGGGACATCATCCTGTTGCAGATTGACTGTTTGTTTTGCGCGGGAAGTCGAAAAGACAAAGGAAAATTGAACAGAGAAAACAATAGATAGGCGAGACAGAAATCTTAGTATAACAAAAGAGGTGTGACAAAGGACTCATCTGGACAAACGCTAACTTGAACAAAGGGAAAGGACTTCCGGTCAAGGAACAAAAGAATGTGTGGGCGGTCGTCAGTACTTAAGCGGTTATGAGACCAGCCCAGAAGAGAGACCCGAAGAGACGGTGAAGAAAGCAGAAGGGTCTGACCGTCGATACGGTCGGGCGCTGCTAGCGAGCAGTGATGCTCGCCCACCACCTTCCACCACATAAGTAGTCGTAGTGTCATTTTCCATGCCCGCCACTCACCTACCACACACCGAAGAAAATAAAGAAGAGTCATCTTTTGTATACGCGTATCTGTTATTGAATTTCAATAGCTCACTACTAGCGTACATGGCTAGTGGGTTAGTGACGATATCCGCTACTAACATACACGAATTTAGCGGCGTGAATTCGAGGCCAGTATGCAACAATCCGTGTGGCGAGTGGGTTCGGTAAATATTTACGATCAAGGTATTTAATTGATTTCATGATCCACAGGTTTTGTCTCTTGTCAAGACAACAGGCAACTCAGGGATATATCGCCGGTATTGTTGTCGATATACATCTGTAGACATTCCCGAAAAAATGTGTAAAAACAAGGAAGACCTTTTGGCTCGTGAAACGGATCGAACACTCATCCATTTGTACGGTTTGATTGTTTTTTTTTATTAAAAATTAACGAACAAATCTCAAGATTATAGAACTTGAAAGAGAAGTATGTGTTCTGTAATGTGTAAGATATCACTTAACGTTACTGCAAAACGTGTTGGGTTTGAATTTTACAACCATGATATGTTATGATAAATGTTTGTTGGAAAGTGAAATGGAAAATAATTTTTCTAGCAAATACAATTTCCTAGAATGATGTAACGACGGTAGTTTTTTTTTAAGTAGAAGTATCAATTTTAATCAAAATGCGGCTAGAGTAAAACACAATAAAACCCAACAAAAATGTGACCAGATTTAAAAAGTAAAAATTAGATAAAAAACAGCAGGGGAAAAATAATAATTATAAATTAGATTAAATAAAGAAAAAAAAAGAAATGTAATAAAAGATTTGCATTGAAGAAAATCGCAAAATCGACTTTAACCTCTGGCCAGACAGCAGTATTTTAGTATTTTGGTAGATACATAGTAATTATGGTAATTTTCCCCTTTAGTTGTCAAAAGTCCTAGCAAATAAGGCAATTAGAGTAACCTCCCTTGACTTTCACTTTAAACTAAGCCGGTAACTATTTTGAAAGTCTCTGTGCGAAATAAACAAATCTTAGAAACTTTTTCGAAAACAATACAACTGCATGCTTAAACACAAAAATATCATAAAATGAGTTCTTAATAACAATTAAGTTCATTTCAGATAATTTTATGTTAGGAATTTAGCCAACTGACTTTCACTTTGAAACAAGACGGTAGCCATTTTAAAAGTGTCCGTGCGAAATATACAAATCTTAGAATCGTTTCAAAAACAATACAACTGCATGCTTTAACACAAAAATAACATAAAATGTGTTCTTAATAACAATTAAGTTAATTTCAGATAATGCGCACGACAATTTTATGCAAACAATTTTAACAACTAAAGGTGAAAATTACCGTAATTGTCTCCATCTCCGATGGAAACTTCTGTTGAAAGAGTTGCCTAATTGAATTTTTTTAAATTTAAAATGTGCACAGTAGAAGAAAGAATAAAGGATAGATGAAGAAAAATTACCATAAAAGACAGGTTAAAAGGTGTGTTCTCTGTGTCTGACCCTGAAAATGTAATAATAATATTTTCGCTTGGCTTTTTAGGGCCAAAGCAACGACAGGAAAGCAGAGTAAAACCGACAAAAAAAATCAAAAACTAAAGATAACTAATTACAACTGTGAATGATTCTTTTTTTCTTCTTCTTTTACCAAACTGACCATTTCAACATATCTAAATTATGTATTATTTTGATTTTTGTTCTCACCTTTATCGTGACAATGTTTCTTTGTACTCTCCGGCCTTCCTCAGTTATCCCTTGTATATTCGAGTATACCAATGACTCAACAATGGTAAAACAGCCAAAACATTAATTTTTATATATCACGATAAAGATGATGACAACAGTTCGAAAAATCCAAATAATACATATCAAGCCTCATCTCAGATGTTTAGACAAATGATATTTAAATTATGTAAAATTAACTTCAGAAATAGATTCGTGATCCGAAAATCCTTTACAAGGGCATGGAAATGTTAACTTTCTATAATTGCTGTTGTTGTAAGGAAATGGAATCGGTGACCCGAGTTCAAATCCTGGACGAAGTTGTGTGCGTTTCACTACGCGCTAATGCTCTTGTGAAATGTATGAATCCATTTTTCCAACGCCACCCACCCACCGTTAGAGAAAGCCCCAAAATGCACAATAACCAGGAAATAACGAACATCTCAGATTAAAGAAGAAATTAATTATCTTTGCAGTTAGAATTAATACATGACTGAGTTACCCTGTTATACAGACAACTCATCTGAAAACCCGGGAAAACGTATTCCGACGGACTCTAAAACATTAATAGTCTATTCTTACAATAGTCGTAGGGAGTACTTTTGTTTGCCTGTTCTTTACAAGACGATCACCCCTGTGTCCCTGTGTTCCGTCGTGAACTAGGTACTTTTCGACGCTTGCGAGACAGTGATCGCAGCTACTACAAGGATGGGATAAAAAGCTCATATGATGACATATCTGATGTTGATTACTAGTTATAAATGGGATTTAAGCATGTCAGCAACGATAGAAAAATGTGTGGACGGCAAGCTGAACTATATTGAAAATGAAAATAATTTGCTCACACTCCATGAGAGTATCTTGGTCAGCT
>CM042137.1:78885937-78903503 GCA_023376005.1 Doryteuthis pealeii
CTTGCTAACACAAGGTACACCTGTAGACACAACAGTGTATTTGATGTGTCGGAACTTGATGAAGCCTGAAGCAACTAATTTCAACCCAGTAGGTGGGCAAGGTTTATATGTCGGCGCTAGGCAAAAAACTCAAACATCAAAAGCTATACCCATAAAAAATCCTTTCGAATCAGGTGGCAAACTGGGAGGTATCTGCGGACTCCCCTGGCTGGTGTAATAATTACTCGAAAAAATAAATTATCTAGTAAAGGTACTGCGACGCAGAACATTATTTTCTTTTTTCAAGGGCGTAAACTCAAAGCCATGCGAAATTAAAAATAAACCTATATGAATGCCGATTAGAAACAAATAAGCGATTACAAAATGAGGCAATAATGAAGATCTCAAAACAAGATATGGAAAAATAATTGTATAGCGTGATTGTTTACCAGCAGTGGAAGTTTAATTATTATCAGTCACTTTATGAATCATTAAACCCATACCTTCAAATTTTTTAACAATGAGTAGATAAGCATGGAGTTAGCATGAATTTGTAAGGAAAAAATACTCTTCTGTATTTTTCAGAATATTTCTGTTCAAATATGGGCGATATAAGTAAAAGCTAATAGCTCTGTTTACACCTAAATATTTTCAAATGAAATCAAATTCCCGTATTAAATAACGCCATTACAAACAGAGATGGAAAAAATAATCATATATGTGATTTGAAAACAGTGGAAGCTGGAGCAAGGATTCACCAGTTTAATATATTGAGTCACTTAATGCTTATTAGAATCCATATCTTCAAATTTATTTACAAATGAGTAGAATAAACATGGAGTTAGCATGAAGTTTGAATTCCCGTATTAAATAACAAATTCCGTATTAACTCATTAAACAAAATGAACAAAATCAGACCACAGAAAAAATAAATGCTGGCAATCAAATACCTAAGGGTTTGAATATGCATTAAATAACCAAACTAACCAACAAGTTCATTGTTTCAAAAAGAAAGGGACGGTAAGTTGAATGTAGAGAATGTCTCCTTTCTTTTTGAAAACTATGAACTCGTTTGGTTTTTACTTTGGTTTATTTAATGTCATATCAAACCCTTTAATGGGTTTAATTTGATGCAACATTTTATTTTTCTGTGGTCTGATTTGGTTCATGAATTTGGGCTCCTGGAAGCAGTAGAACAGGTCACAATACATAGGTTCGTAATATCTAGGAAAGGCCACAAATAAATTTATCAGTCAATTGGAAATCCGATCTCAACTGACAAGTTAAATCGATCAATTCTTCCAGGCTATGTATATCAGTACTGCTGTATGGTTGCCACCTCTTGGACCCTAACGAGGCGCCTTGAGATAAGCTAGATGGGACCTGCACAAGAAATGCTGGTGCGGTCTGAAACAAATCTGAAACAGCACCCATTAGGGTCCGAGGTGCAGCCTACAGCAGTACTGATTATACATAGCCTGGAAGAATTGTCGATTTAACTTGTCAGTGAGATCGGATTTCCAATTGACCTGATAATTATTTGTGGCCTTTCCTAGATATACGACCTATGTATGTGACTGTTCTACCTGGCTCCAGAGGCCAAATCTGACCAAATCAAGACAAACAGAAAAAATAAAATGTTGGCATCAAATAACCCATAAGGGTTGATATGACATTAAAATAAACCAAAGTAAACCACGAGTTCATATGTTTCAAAAGAAAGGGAGACATCCTACATTCCAACTTACCGTCTCTTCTTTTTGAAACATATGAACTTGTTTGGTTTAGTTGGTTTATTTAATGTCATAATCAACCCTTTATGGGTTATTTGAATGCCAGCATTTTTTTTTTCTGTTTGGTCTGATTTGGTTTCATTTGTTAATATTATACGGGAATTTGTTATTTTAATACGGGAATTCAAACTTCATGGCTAACTCATGTTTATCTACTCATTGTAAATAAATTTGAAAGATAATGGATCTAATAACTGCATAAAGTGACTGACAATATATTAAACTTGTGAATCCCTTTTGCTCCAGCTCCACTGTTTTCACAATCACACTATAATGATTATTTTTCCCATTCTCTGTTTTGTAATGCTTGATTTATAACGGGAATTTGATTCATTTGAAAATATTTAGGTGTAAACAGAGCTTATTAGCTTTTTACCTTATTATCGCCATTATTGAACAGAAATATTCTGAAAAAATACAGAAGAGTATTTTTGTCCTTATCAAATTCATGCTAACTCCGTATGCTTATCTACTATTGTATAAAATTTTGAAAAGGTATGGGTTTAATGATTCCATAATGACTGATAATATATAAACTTCCACTGCTTTAACAATCACGCTATAACAATATTTTTCCATATCTGTTTTGAGATCTTCATACTTGCTCTTTGTAATCGCGTATTTGCTTCTAATCGGGCATTCATATGGTATTTTAATTTTAACGCATGGTCTTTGAGTTGGCGCCCTTGAAAAAAAGAATAATGTCCTGGTCCGCAGTACCTTAAACAGATATTATTTTCGAGTAATTATTACACCAGCCCAGGGAGTCCGCAGATACATCCCAGTTGCCACCTGATCGAAAGGATTTTTTACTTGGGTATAGCTGATGTTGAGTTTTTTGCCTAGCGCCGACATAATAATCCTGCCCCAACTGGGTTGAATTATTTGCTTCAGGCTTCCATCAAGTTCCGACACATCAAAATACACTGTTGTGTCCTACTAGGTTACCTTGTGTTAGCAAGAACTGTTTTGGCAGAGAACCGAGGACATGTTCCAGTGTTTTGGTGGTTTTGTCCTTACTCAGGGTACAAGTTGCATCGAATTCTTTATTAATTTGACAAGGTTGCTTTTTCGAGGATGCATGTTATAACGAGAAAAAGAAAACTTGATCGGAGCCTTTGCCGATACCTTTGCATGCCTCCATTGGCCGCTTTTTGGGCTGTTGAACTCTTTTTTATGAGAATTTTTATTTTTTGTCCTCATCCTTCTTAATCCTGAATGGCCATGAGTCTCGGCGATTTCTGTCAGTGGTTTGTAACCACCACAACTTTTCATAATATTCTAAACATTTTCTCTCTTGTTTGAGTGAGTCCAATAAAGCCTTGAAAGTCTTATGTACATATTAATACTTGGACCTTCCACTTATTCCTGTTTTTAGTGTAGATTGAAGGATTTTATCACCTTATCCTTGGAGTTTTCCACCATGATTGAAGTCTAAATTCTTCCCGAATTTGAATTCCTCCACAATTTTGATATGAGTTGGCAACCATTCAGTTTTGAAGGCACCATCCTTGTATTCCGTGCAGAGGACAGCATTTTGAATTCTACTAGAGACCGTTCTGTAGTGTCTTGACATCCTTCCTCACTTTTATTGGGTATCTTTCAAAGGCCCATCATAAACAACGGTCCCAAACGTTTCACTGGAACTTCTACCCAACTGGTGGGATTCGTTTACGCATATACCTTGGAAACTAATATTTTGGTTTACCTTTCCTTTCGCTTAAGTGAGAAACTTCTGAAACTTTTTGAATTTCATTCTACATCAGATCAGATCGTCCTTAACTTATTAGCTTGTGGGCCTGTAGATCCTTTGGATAATAACATTGTTGTGGTCAATCCATTAAAGCTCTAACCAAGCTCATAAAGTCCATTTTGCTCTCTGGCACTTTAGGAAGTAGATGCCTTGATCGAACGAAGGTATTGGTGAAAATATAAATCCTTTTGAATTACAACATCAGGTCTAGTCAGTTAGTCCGGTAAATTTTTTTTGTGATGAAGCGCATGAAAATTCATCGAAAGTAAGTTGGCAAGCAACATTGATATTTTCCCTAGAATATGGTACATTTGAAGGGACAAAGATCATCTGGAAGAGGCTTTGCAATTCCAACTAACAAATTGACAATCCAAACCGTTTTTATTAATTGTTAGCCTATTGAATAGCTCCTCCACCACCCAGCGATTTCAGGAAAACCACCCTTCGCACAGAGGTACACGATATTATTTGTTAGGTCTTGATCAAAACTGCGAGAAGTATCGTTTCTTCTTCATTGAGGAGTAGGAATAGGAGGAAAATTAGTTGAATGTCCTTTATTTCTGTTCTTTGGGTATGTGTAGCCATCCGGTTATCATTCACTGGCCGCTGAAATGAAAGTTCCAATGCACCTTAGGTTAGCAATGTAGCCACAGTTAAAAATTGGGACATTGTTTGTATAGTAGGAAAGGTTTCCATATATATATATATATATATATATATATATATTATAATATGGTAACCCCCCCCCCCCCCCCCCTCGTCTAAAAATAAGCAGACCTCTGGCAATTTTTGTTCTATTACGTCAACTCTAAAAGTATTTGTTTAATTTCAAGTTTATCTGCGTGCTCATTCCGTTATGCAAATTTTTTAAAAAATTATAACAATAAATTTAAATTAATAATATTAACAAAATAAAAACAATAATTAAACGCAGTAAGATGATAAATTAATCAACAACTCAGAATAAAATAGCAAATCGTAAATTTATACAGAGGGTAGATTAGAACGTCTCTCCCCCTTACCCACGCAAACAAAAACCAACCTCCCATCATGCCTCCAAATATAATAGAAGTAGCCAACATACTAAATTCAAAAATACTTACTCTTCCGCTTTTTTACGGCATATAAACCTCAGTGGTCATTTAAAATGCCGATAAAGTTGAATAAATCAAATTTTAATGGATATCAATTTTGTTTATGAAACTCATGTTTCTATTTTAACCCACAAGTGTGACCACAGGTACTACCACCCGGGTCGAGTGGACCACGGGAGCAATGGTGGTGAAGGGGTGCTCCACATTCCCCCAATCCTCCAAAACTGGAAACCTCACAATCTGATGAGTTTAACGTTAATTCAGGACATTAGAACCCGCAGCCACCGATTCTAGCACCCAATATGATAAAAAGGGGTTGGGGCTTGCCAATAAGTTTATAATAGGGTTGGGAAAAATCATATAGGTTGCTAGGGCTTGACGTTACCAGCAGATTGGATCAGAAGAGTGTCCCTCCGACCGCCCGTCTAGCCAGGATAGGGCCTAAATTGGAGTATTGCAAAGTCATGAACTGCTCATGACCTGGGTTCTATCTTAACATCATGGGTCGCCACCCACGCCAACAGGTGGCCCTATTGGGTTGAGTTTTACCCTCTGCAGATGTGCAGTCGGTCATTCTAAACGCCCCAGCCGACAGGCAATCTTTCCATAATGCATCACACAACAGCTAAAAAAGAAAAACAAAATACAAATATCAAACTTTGGTTTGAAAATGGTACGGACAAGCAACTGTCAGTTACAAGCTCCATCTCCTTCATGTATTGCTTCCAATAACTTTATATACATGCTTTATGAAGGATATGAAAATCTTTACATTGGTGTCTTATCAAATTACGTGAAGTCGATTTGTTGATAATAATTGATAGAAATCAATCCGGTATTACAGAAGTGGTATACTGAAAATGAATTTCCAGAATACTTGCAAGAAGGGAAATAGGCTGGCAAATTTTTGGTAGCAACAGTCGTCCGAATTTGACTTTATATGGGTCCTCATTACATTAATTTATCTCTCTCTCTCTCTCTCTCTCTCTATATATAATATATTAATATATTATATATATATATATATAATATATATATATATGCGTGTGTGTATATGTGTTCACGCATTTGAAAAGGGAGAAAAAATAAATGAAAAATTAATACAATGGAAAATAAAGGATTAAATGATGAAATATGACAGGAATGAACAACAAAAGATGTGCATAAAATTTAACGGCCAAAAGAAGAAATAAAGAATAATAAGAAAAGAAATTTAAAAAAATGTAAATTAAAACAAAACAAAAATTAAACGATAAGAAAGAAAAGAACTTAAAGGAGAGGAAGTGAAAATCGAAATCTATTCGTCGTTCAGCCTGGTCAAGCTAGTCGGCTGGTTTTAGTCAGGATTGACCCTAATTATAAATTCAGGCAGTGGGCTGATATAAATTGTGCGCTGAAAAAATCCTTTTCTCCTCGTTTTGTTCGCGAGAGGTCAAGGTCACTAAGCTTTTAGATAAAGAATTCGTACTTAACGCGCCACTGAAAACGCATTAGCAGACACTTCAGATCTACTTATGCCGAAGCCGTATTGAATTCGCTAGTCCTCTCCTTCTTCTTTTTCTATCTTTTACTTTTGTTGTGTATCACTACTGTTCCGTTTTTTCTTTTTAAGGTTTCGTCTCATTATTTCTTGTTAGTTTATTTAAAGCATTTTATTATCATTGTTATATTATCTTATCCTCTTTAAAAAACGTTTTATTGTTCTCTACTTCTTCACTCAACTTTATTTATGTTTCATCTTTTCTCTGCTCCACATATAGATCCTCATTCATATTCTTTCATCTCTTCAAATCCATAACCCATAAGATCGACGAGTTGCCATGGGAGTAAATTCCTCTTTATGGCACTCTCAAAGCAATTGGAGCTTACCGTGATTATATATATATTTATTATATATATATATATATATATATATACTATATATATATATATTATAGGCACAAGCAATCATGTATAACACGCACCTCTAACTACGAAATTATAGGGAAAATGTCATGTATAATACGCAACTGACCGTTTAGATTGTAGAAGTAATTCTCTTTGTAGATTCTCGATGTCTTATTGGGACGATATCTACGCGTGAACCATGTCGAGCCGGCTCCTTCCAATAATTCACCGCATCCCGAATGTTAAGGTATGTTAGTGAATCCATGAAAATGGTAACAAGGGGGGAAGAAATTTGCCAAAGCGTATCCAAACCCCACTGCTTATCCAGTCAGGGGAAGAGAATATAAATTTTCCTTCTAGATAAGTTGCCTTTTGTAGTGTTGCAGGCATCTCGGGAATTTGTATGAAAAAAAAGAACATGAGATGAAGAGATGTCGACGATACGTGGCTTTTCATATCAGCAAAAGAAAATGTTAGACAGAGGTTCACAGAGAAATCACACTTCACCCTCATTCCCCAATGTTAAAAAACTTCCCTGTGGACCGATCCTCAAAACTAAGAAAGACCTGAACTGATAGTTTTCATTCGATCAAAGAAAAAATAATTTCTTTCATAAATCGTAGCCCACTCTCTCGCAGATTTGTCGGTTTCTCTTAGTCTAATATTCAGATCGCACCTCCCATAACTAACTCATAGACCTGACCATCACTATGCACCCAGCCAACGTTCTTTGTGAATGACATTTTGTTTGATCGGTCACCAGCTGGAACTTGGGACACTGTTGAATAGAAGGTGCTATTTACATTACACTTTACAAGATTGGACAACTCAGTCCTACTATATATTATATCCGAGGAGAGGAAGATAGATGAATTCATGCCTTTTCCATGGGCATTAGTGCGATTAAAATGCATGCAACCTCATCAAAGGATTTTTCCAGGTCCTTGGGTCATTTCTCAACACCGATAATCGTTACAATATATCTTATATTTTGATATTCCAATATTTATTTAGGTGTATCGAATATATTTCCTTAATTCTTCTCAATCACTCTGTTCAAGCTTCATCAACCACTAAACTTTAGAAATCTTAGTTTTTTTTGTTTTTTTTTCAAAGTTTTCTAGGACTTTGATAGGTAAATTCTTATTTTGCCTTTTAAAATCAGAGTAATTCGATACTGAGGCCCCATATCTTTTTCTGATACAGAAATCAATTTTATAAAGGTTTTAAGGACATAAACAGCCCAGCAATGGTCAGCTGACCAAGATAACTCTCATGGAGTGTGGAAGCAATTAATTTTCATTTTCAAATATAGTTCAGACTTGCCGTCCCACAATTTTTCATCGTTGCTGACATGCTTAAATCCCATTTTATAACTATAACACATCAGATATGTCATCATATGAGCTTTTTATCCATCCTTGTAGTAGCTGCGATTCACTGTCTCGCAAGCGTCGAAAAGTACCTAGTTCACGACGAACACAGGAACACAGGGGTGATCGTCTTGTAAAGAACAGGCAAACAAAGTACTCCCTACGAACATTGTAAGAATAGACTATTAATGTTTTAGAGTCCGTCGGATACGTTTCCCGGGTTTTCAGATGATTTGTCTGGTTTTATAACCAGGGTTTAACTTTCCAAAGTCCCATGGTATTAATTCTAACTGCAAAGATAATTAATTTCTTCTTTAATCTGAGATTGTTCGTTATTTCTGTATTGTGGCATTTTGGGGCTTTCTCTAACGTGGTGGGTGGCCGTTGAAAAATGGATTCATACATTTCACAAAGAGCATTTAGCGCGTAGTGAAACGCACAAACAACTTCGTCAGGAATTTGAACTCGGGTCACCGATTCCATTTCTTACAACAAACAGCAATATAGAAAGTTAACATTTCCTGACCTTGTAAAAGGATTTTCGGAATCACGAATCTATTTCTGAGTTAATTTTAACATAATTTAAATATCATTTGTCTAAAACATTGAGATGAGGCTTGATATGTAATTATTTTTGGATTTTTCGGAACTGTTGTCACATTCTTTAATCGTGATATATAAAAATTAATGTTCCTCTGGCTGTTTAACCAATTGTGAGTCATTGTATAACTCGAATATACAAGGATAACTGAGGAAGGCGGAGGAAGTACAAAGATTGTCACCGGATAAAGGTGAGAACAAAAATCAAATAATCATATTTTAGATATGTTTGAAATGGTCAGTTGGTAAAGAAAGAAGAAAAAGAAATCATTCACAGTTGTAATTAGTTATCTTTAGTTTTTTGATTTTTTTTGTCGGTTTTACTCTGCTTTCCTGTCGTTGATTTGGCCCTAAAAAGCCAAGCGAAAATATTATTTATTACATTTTCAGGTCAGACCAGAGAACACACCTTTTAACCTGTATTTATGTAATTTTTCTTCATCTATCCTTTATCTTTCTTCTAAATGTGCACATTTTAAATTTAAAAAAATTCAAAATTAGGGCAACTCTTCACGAAGGTTCCACGAGATGGAGACAATTAGGTAATTTTCACCTTTTAGTTGTTAAATTGTTTTGATAAAATTGGTCGTGCGCATTATCTGAAATTAACTTAATTGTTATTAACACCATTTTATGTTATTTTTGTTAAAGCATGCAGTTGTATTGTTTTTTGAAACGATTTCTAAGAATTGTATATTCCGCGACGGACACTTTTAAAATGGCTACGTCTTTTGTTTCAAAAGGAAAGTCAGTTGGCTAAATTCCTAACATAAAATTATCTGAAATGAACTTAATTGTTATTAAGAAACTCATTTTTTAGATATTTTGTGTTTAAAGCATGCAGTTTGTAATGTTTTCGAAAAATTTTCTAAAGATTTGTTTTTTATTTCGCAACAGAGACTTCAAATAGTTACCGGCTTAGTTTTAAGTGAAAGTCAAGGGAGGTTTTACTCTAATTGCCTTTATTTGCTAGGAACTTTTTGACACTAAAGGGGAAAATTACCAAAAAAAAAAAAAAAAAAAAAAAAAAAAAAAAAAAAAAAAAAAAAAAAAAAAAAAAAATAATTACTATTACTCCAAAATAACTAAATACTGCTGTCTGGCCAGTAGGTTAAAGTCGATTTTGCGATTTCTCAATGCAAATCTTTTATTACAATTTCTTTTTTTCTTTAATTTAAATCAATTTAATAATTATTATTTTCCCCTGCTGTTTTTATCTATTTTACTTTTTAAAATCGGTCACATTTTTTGTTGGGTTTTATTGTGTTTTACTCAGCCGATTTGATTAAAATTGATATTCTACTTAAAAAAAAAACTACGGCGTCGTTACATCATTCTAGGAAATTGTATTTGCTAGAAAAAGTTTTTTCGGCAATTTCACTTTCCAACTAACATTTATCATAACATATCATGGTTTAAAAATCAAACCCAAACATCGTTTTGCAGTAACGTTAATAATATCTTACACATTACAGAAACATACTTCTCTTTCAAGTTCTATAATCTTGAAGATTTGTTCGTTAATTTAATAAAAAAAATACAATCAACCGTACAAATGGATGAGTGTTGCGATCCGTTTTCAAACGAGCTAAAGGTCTTCCGCTTGTTTTTACAATTTTTTCGGGAATGTCACAGATGTATATCGACAACAAACCGGCGAATATCCTGAGTTGCCGTGTTGTCTTGAACAAGAGACAACCTGTGGATGCATGAAAATGCATTAAATACCTTGATCGTAAATATTTAGGCGAACACTCGCCAACAGCGGATTGTTGCATACTGCGCTCGAATTCACGCCGACTAATAATTCGTGTATGTAGTAAGGCGATATCGTCAGCTAACCGCACTAGCCATGTACGCTTAGTAGTGACAGGCTTATTGAAATTCAATTACAGATAGCGCGCGTATACAAAAGAATGACTCTTCTTCTATTTTCTTTCGGTGTGTGGTAGGTGAGTGGCGGCATGGAAATGACACTAGACTACTTTGTGGTGGAAGGTGGTGGGCGAGGCATCACTGGCTCGCTAGGGAAGCGCCGCGCGTATCAGACGGTGCAGAACCCTTCTCTTTCTTCACTGGATGCGTCTCTTCGGGTCTGCTCTCTGGCTGGTTCATAACCGCTTAAGTACTGAGCGAACCGCCCACAGCATTCTTTTGTTCTCTACCGAGTCAGTCGTGAACCAGCTACCGCGCTGCAAACCGAGTGCACCGAGTCGCTTTCCTTTGTCAAGTTAGCGTTTGTCGCAGTGAGTGCTTTTGTCACACCTCTTTTGTTATACTAAGATTTCTGTCTCGCCTATCTATTGTTCTCTGTTCAATTTCTTTGTCTTTTCGACTCCCGCTGCAAACAAAAGTCAATCTGCACAGGATGATGTCGCGCAGCAGGGTAAGTAGATCCATCCAGCGAAGAAGCAAACTGATTAAATACAAATGATCTGCAGGACTAGGCCTTGCTAAGCGCATTTACCCACAATGTGAGCGCTACTGTAGTATACTCGTTAACGAACATTACTTGTATTTCTTGTGTCCAGTTATCCAACACAAGCTTTTAGGTACTTACGAATTCAAAGATAAATTTACTGTGACTTATATATATTTTCTTTATCTAATTGCGTTCTATTATAATTTCATTAATAACTGAAAAAAGATCTATTTCATTCCAGAGGTGTGATACTTCTTTTTTATTTAGATGTGAAGAAAAAGTATCTAACATGGTTGGTGCCATTATTTATCATTATAGAGGCCTGGCATCATACTGTAAATAGTTGACTATCTTGTACTGTGGTTTTGAGGTGCCCCTTGAGAATGTTGTAATCAGGTTAAGACTTATATTACGAGTACCATAGTAGCTTAAATGCATTAAAGAAACGGATCCTAGAATCAATCAATAACATAGTACTTTACAGAATGCATTGATGAAATTAGTGGTCAGTTAAGAGATGATAAAGGTAATATAGATAAGTTAGAACTTATATTATTTTTTATTTTAGCGCAACAAATATGCAAACTATTCTCATCAGCCATGGTAAAGTGCGTGTGTTGCCTGGGTTAGCAGTTCATATCAGGACAGAAAATGTAGAATAAGTTGAAGACGTAACTTTAAGGACTCTATTTTATACATTTTACTCTGATTTTACTCTGCGCAGATTTTCCAATGTGGTTATGACGCGCATGGGCAGAGAGGATTGAACATCAGGGTCATTCCTTCGTAAAACTAGTTGCGCAGCAAAGGCTAAAATAGTTTCATGTTGAAGCGCTAATGTTCGTTAGAATATCAACGGATGTATAATAAAAAAAAAGGCAGTAATTTTACTTTATTCTAACATAACTGTGACAGAAATAAGATGAAAATAGCGCATTATGGATAGCGCTTTTTAGTTTTTGTCTGCTACAAGATTTAAATATTACTATCTGTCTCGAGCATAATATTTAGTATTCAAAAATGAATACGTAGCGTGGGCCGTTCAGAAGTGGTAAGCTTGCAATATTGAACAGATAAAACAATTCTTAAAAACAAGAAAAACTAATTTAGATGTATGTCTAAATTTCTGTGCAGTCGATAACCCACATACATATTAAAAAAACCCTTGACTAGGATGTGACAAAAGGTGCAATTACTTAAAGGCGGAGTTTAAAGGTTTGAAGTCAGAGTTTTCTTTCTCTATATACTGTTGCCTAACCAATGTTGATCGGGCAGTCTCTCAATAAATTTACCCATAGCTGGAGGAGTCATAGCCTAAAACCATTTTCAAAAGGTATTAGCAGCTATGGCGAAATGCAACAGCTTCGTCCAGAATTTGAACTCGTCTGTGCCGTGCTCATTTCCTAACACGGTAACTAATTTCAACACAACAACGCTTCCCTAATGCAACATAAAGTGAGGTATGCGACAAAGTCTAAAAGGGACAAGAACAGACCGAAACTCGCCAGTAAAAGTATCTGGGGAGGCTCTTTAAACGAAACTCATGGTATATATTGAGTAAGTATGCAAGGCGACGAAAAAGGTTGTCATATGGTAATCGGGATAAATACCAGAATTAGCAAACGGAAACACCCAGCTGCGTTATTTTGGATTTTACAATTCTTTTGGACAGTCTCACAAAATTGTAAGAATTTTGGAGAGAAAAAATCCTTTATTAAGTCTAATTCCACCCCCAATGGAGAGGCTGTCCTTCTAAGCTTCTAAATATCGCGACTGTTCCCCATGGTATAAAGCGCTTAACTCTTTACTTTAAGAAAGGTCCTATTTTAATTCCACGTGACTATCCGTAACTAATATAAGAGCCTTCACCCGATGTTCACTTGTAGAATCCTCATGCGGTAGGTTTAAGGAACTTTGCATGGGCATCTGTCCATCACTATACGTGAATGTTGCGACACATCAGGTAGCTTTATTGAGTGTGTGTTGGAGTAAGCCATTAAAACTTATATATAAAGATGTATATGAACAGATAAAGTAAAGAAGCCTGTCTGATAGATAAATAAATGTATAGAAGATGTATAAGCTAAAAAGGAATAGTAGAATAGCAAAATGAAAACTGATACAATTCATTAGAATGAAAGAATGAACTGAAGAAGAGAGAATTGTCTGAGAAAAAGCAGTAGAGAAATGAGAGAAAGAATATTTAAAAAACAAACGAGATAACAATGCATAACAACATAATGATATTAAAAACTGAATTTAAAACTCTCCACTATATTTCAAAATAGGAGGGCAATGAGAAATGCAAATTTGCGGAAAACATGGCGGTCTTAAACAATAAGGGCTGATGCAAGAATAACAAAACATGAAGAGGAAGCCGAGAAAAAAAAAATCCGCTAAAAATTGGCAAACGGGCAAATTCAAAATAGAAGGCAGAAGGAACAACAAAAAGAGATTACACAAAATGGCGCTATATAATTTTATGAACGACAAATTACTCACAATAAAATAGAGGAAAAAATGGATAATTCAGCTAACGAGTAACATAGAATTATCAAATTACCTCTCAGATTGCTATTAAATAAATGGGTCAAATCAACTTGTACACAAAGAAGCAGAAAAAAGGACAAGATGAATATAGAAAGAAAATATAAATGGTTAATTGAAATGAATAAAAAGAATAACCACTGAAAATATCCATAAGGTTTCTCATTAAGGTTTCACATGTACTGATCATTTATTTTCAAAGTGAAATTTATTTCCGTTAATCTGTAATACCACCCACACCCATGCTGTCTATCTATCTTTCTGCTTTTTGACCTTGTTCTAACTTAATTCATTTTTCTTTCTTTTTTTCCTATTATTCTCTGTACTTTCCATCTTTTTGTTTAATCTTCGCCATATCAGTCATCATTTGTTTTTGTCGTAATGCCATCTCTTTATTTTTATCTGTATGACTGTGTTTTAAATATCGTGTCTCTTCTTTCTTTTGCAAAAGGATAACGGACAAGTCAGCGTTGAAAGGACAGCGATTCGCCGACTAAATTACGGAGTTTAACAGCAAGAACTTAGTTCAATACTTAAATGGGTGAAGATTTAAAGCCATAACTGGTATCTTAAGAATTAATATGCAAATGGCTTGATTTGGATTAAATGACCGTACAAAAGTAAGCAACAACGCATTCTCCTTTTAAGGCGTATCATCATCACATAATCATGGCGACACGACGGATCTCGATGAGCTCAATAATTGTCCACCTTTCGCACCATAGGCTATCTCTCCTGCATGTCATGCAGCGTGCATATGCCGTGCAGAACTGATCATATAAATTGGTTGGCCGGCTGGACACATACACATGTAGATACCAATTGGGGAACGTCAGTTTATGAGTTGCGTCTTGGCTTCTCAGCTGTAACGCTGGCATCGCTATACAGTTCCCAAATAAGTATCAACGTTATGTTAGAATCCATTAGTGTGGGCTAGTCATAGCATAGTAACTAGCTCGCTATAGCTTGAAAGATTTCGCGACTTTCGTAATCAGAAAGATGAATTATTTGTTTCGAGTTTCTCGCACTTCTTGTCCTGCTATTTCTCTTTTTTTCATTCATCTTGCATTCACTTTGAAATGTCTTTTTTTCGGTGAATTCTTTCTTTTATTTTTCTTCTTTCGTTCCTTTGTTTTTGCAAAATCTAGAACAGTAATAATGATTATGCATAACACAGTAATTCTTCTAATTTTCTTCTTTTGATTTTTTTCTTTAGCTGCCTCTTTTTTTCGCCCTCCTTCGCCGTTTTCTTTTCTATAGCTTATTTCTTTCGCAATTGCTCTTTCTCTCTATTTGGCTGCTTTGTTTATTTTTCGTTCGTTTTCTTCTTCTTTCAGTCATTTTATTGTACTCTCATAACTTTGCGCTTTTCTTTTTTCTGTAATACTCCCTTTCTTTGTTTGTACTTCTTTTCAAGCGATTTGGCTTCTACTTATCTGCCTTTCTTTTATTTTAAATTGGTTTCCATTGATTTACTTCCTTATACATAATCTTTTCCATTTTCAGCTTCATTCTATCATTTATCTTGTCTTTTTTTTTCGTTTATTTTCTAAATCTTCATCCAATAATTTCCAACTTTCTTCTTATTGCCTCCACTCCCTCCCGTTTTCTCATTTGTATTTCATCTCCTCTCTTGCTCATCTGCTCTCTCTCTCTCTCTCTCTTCTCTTGCTCGGTCTGTCCTCTCTCTCTCTGCGCTCTCTCTCCTCTTTGCATTTATTCTCTGTTCTACTTTTTTTTTCAGACTGTGTTTCTTTCAGCGTTTTCTTTCTTGTCAGCTATTCTAACTTAAAATCACACGTTTTCTTACCGGGATAGTGAAGCAAAAACGTGAGAACAAGCCCAACAGCAACCAGTTGTATATGCATACTATTACACCTCAGTCATAACCCTACAAACTCATATTTTTGCATGCTATACACATATGTGTGCGTTCATTGTACACATAATCCACATATAGTCAACCTTCTTTAAATAACTCGTCCCCCTCTATTAATAATTCTTTATATGCACATAATAATTATATGCATCTAATGTGTATACATGTTTACGCGATATATATATACATATATATATATATATATATATTATTATATATATATTGTTACGCACGACACACTTGTTAGGGGTGCCTAGTGTACACTCGCCAGCATTGAAATAATCAAAAAAAATGGCAAAATAGTCCGCAGATGTAAAAATG
The DNA here is from genome assembly GCA_023376005.1 of Doryteuthis pealeii. NCBI lineage: Eukaryota > Metazoa > Mollusca > Cephalopoda > Myopsida > Loliginidae > Doryteuthis > Doryteuthis pealeii. The sequence continues at coordinate 78,901,586 of CM042137.1, forward strand.
AATAGTACAAAAGGGATTGGGATTCAAAGAAGCTTTTTCTCTCTGGCTTTTCTCCGCGTGAAAAAGGATAGAAAAAATCGATGAACGTACAGTATAATGCTCGAATGACGAAGATCGGACTAGGGTTTCAAAATAATCGCATAAACATTTATTTACAATATATATAAATTTATTTTAAGAGACAAATACATATATATAAATAATACATGTAATAAGAGGAGTATAAGTAATATGCATGGTTTAATTTATCAAATAGTGGAGCGAAGCAACTGAACGCATCAATCATGTTAGGGCATATAGCATCTACATGACAAACAATAAAGGTTTTACAGAATACACAATCTTGGTTTCAATATTATCAAAGGAATGGACGAGCGACCGAGGCATCCATGCATATTAGCAACATACAAAAAGCATGACAAATAATAAGATTTACAAGAATACAAAAAATCCTGATAATTGTTTTAACAAACGCGCAACGCAAAAAATGTCTCTTTGTAAAAGGCTTGTTGGCTAATTTCTCGTCTGAGCGGAGCTTCGCTTTTTCTCAATGAATTAACTGCTTATTCCAGCGACGTAAACGTCTTTATTTTTCCTTTCCTTTGAATTTAGATGGCGCCAATCAAACTTTAGACTGTTCTAACCTTCTCGGGATGGTTTCATCAACTGTGTGCCTGCTTCCGCGTTTTTTTTCGCGCGAATTAATTATTGCTTAGTCGACGGTCATAGCAACATCTTTGGTAAAGTTTACTTTTGGGTTCGCGTGTCAAGCGAGTGAATATATATACACATTATCCTGTCACCTGGATGGGGTGAGGAAGTATAAACTGTCGCTTTAGATTTAGGGACAGTAAGTAGTCGCATCGCATTCTTCTACCAAGAATAAGGGCAGCTCAGAACTAATAATCTTGCTTTCTTTGCTCGCACGCATTCCTTTGGGGTTTACGAAATAGCAATGTTTTCTTTTAATTTTAATATATATCTAGTTGATATAGCCAGTGATAAGTCCATTATATATGTGTATGTGTATATGTGGTGCTGTGTAGTGCATGCATATATGGCAGGATTTTTTTTAATTTTAAATTTAAATTTTAAAATTTTCTAAATTTATATTTTAATCCATTCTTAATTATTAGGCCTTTTAATTTTAATAGTAATAGCAAATCAACAATATTATAATACTACCACGACATATATCACTTTCTTTTAGCTTAATTATTTTAATAATTCGAAAATAAATTTGAACATGTTTTAACAAAATCAAAATCATTCACAATGCATTGCCCTTTGTTTTTTATTAACTTATTTTAAGCCTCGTTATAATAAGGCATAAATTACCGTGAGTACAATATACACGCAATGCACATTCGACGCTGCTTCATAATAACTCTAAATCAAAACAAAACATATATAAATAGATTTGAACATATTTTTTTTCAAAATTGTTAGAAAAATTGGTTAGACAATCGCGCATCCCTATTAAATACATTAACAACACAAATAGATTCTAACTTATTTGTTTATTTTTGAACATTACAAAACACAAAATCAACATCGTCGGTGTGAAGATCTTTTTAATGCGAAACGTCAAGCGTTCCTTTGGCAACGACAGGCATTTTAAGTGCAATGAAAGCACACACGTGAATTGAACTGGGGCTATTATGCGGTTCTCGATTATATTCAGTGGATTTAACCGCTGAATATCCACATGGTGAAACATCGATAGGTTTATCTGCGTGTGCCCATTTTTAAATAAATTTGTCTACTTAGTTATGGAGCACTTGTATATGTTATATAGCTGAGCTTAGCCCCGTGAATACCGCTACTACTAAACCTATACGTGGACCATTCACGCGGTAGTCATGCTTTGCGCTTTATATTTGGGCCGGGTTAGCTATGCAGTCGGTAGAGGCGGTTC
>CM042137.1:78908603-78956103 GCA_023376005.1 Doryteuthis pealeii
TCAAAACAAATATATGCAAACACACACGCATATTTTCATAGTATAAAGAACCAAGTGTTTGTTTATCACGCTACAGTCAACGCTAATTCTTTATAACGAAATGCATTTAATTGTAGGACTATGGCACACTATATACACAAAGTTGGAATTGTGAAGTGGCGTATCATCTCCACTCGTCACAAATTTTGATCAAACTGGGGTAAAAAGTCTAAAAGACGCAGCGTTTTGAAAAACTTTTTAGGTAATCGATTAATCTCAGACATAATCTTCATGAGAAAAAAAGATTGACATCATCAACCGTGGGAAGATTTTACGTAACAGTTTTTGAAGTGGCACATTTCAAAAAATAATTTTAACCTCTATATAATGTATTTCAGTGCAGTAGGTTTCATTGGCCGAGAAAAAGGATCATTTGAACATCAAAGAAATCACCTGAATGTTTGTTTTGTTTTTTTCTTTGTTTTTTATCTAAGAAAATTGCGTGATTCCTTGTCATAAACGCCACCCCCTTATGTGATGAGAAGAACTCATACAAAAACTGATTTAGAATTCCCTAGAAAGAAATGTATATATATAAGTTCCCATGAATTCTGATTATTACTTCAATAAAATTAGCGGTCATATACAGATAACTGTGGGTAGAAATATATTTAGTACCGTGAAATGGCCAATTTTTGAGATTGTTTCCTTACCAATTGTATTGCTCTGTTAAAAATATTGAACATTGAGCTCCAAACTGGACCAGAGCAACTCTAGCATTCTGTTGTTAGAAAAGAGGCCCAACTTAGAATCATCTTAACAACCTGATGATTTACTTACGATATTATATAATATATATATATATATATAATATATATATATATATATATATATATATATATATTATATTGCTGTTGATTCACTCCCCACCATTTTCTTTAATTTTCACCTTTTAAGTCGATATATACTTCTATGTGTACTCTATGACATGAGAGCTTGCTATATTAAGTAACAATGACTATATCAAATTTTTAAACATGACTCCATTGATATCAGACAGGTTTCTTTGCTCAGAATTCTCCTGTTAAGGTCTTTAAATCTTATTTCATACTACATTTCAGAATATCTTTTATTACCGGTAGTCGTTGGTTGGTTGGTTGGTTGGTTGGTTGAGTTTTGGGTTGTATTTACGTGGCATTGTCTTTTTCATATAGTTTAAAGTAACTAATGATGATACTTAATAATCGAACATTAATTATGTATTATCATTTATATAGTTTTAGGCTACTTTTCCAGAACAGCAACTGTAGGGTGTTTGGAGACAGAGAAAACGGTTGAGCACATTATAAGCTAATACGGGAAACTAACACAAAGATACTACAAGACTAGGCACGTGTGGGTGCGAAACGTATTCTACCGGGAATTAATCAAGAGATCAATCTTTGACGATACTACAAAATGGGGTATACATAAACCAGTATCCGTCCAAGAGAATGAGACCCGTGAAATAATAAGGGATTATGCCGTTCCTATAGACGACAAAATAAAAATGAAATAAAACGAAAAGATAATCAAATCCCTGTGTTTTGGGGGAAAAAGATTGAAGGAATTGGAAAATAGAGGAAGAATCGAGGCCATCCAAACAACAACATTGTTAAGTTTAGCTAGAAAATGCGAAATAGTCCTGGAGACTTGAGGACACTTAGACTACAGTGAAATACCACCAGCTAACTCTGGTATGAAAAACTCGCAGAGTATGATATAAGGATCATAATAGGAACTAGAGACACAGATTACTTATTTTATGTAGACCAACACATTCTAAAAACAAAGGCAATAAAGAAAAAATGTAGCCCTGCCATGGATAGAATACAAAATGGCATATGACACGATATAGAATCTTGGAAATAAAATGTCTGAAAAGATTAGCAAACCTCAGAGCAAGTCATAAACTTCATCACAATGAATATGTAAATCTAGAGAATAACACGAGCAGTTAGGCGAGAAATCCATAGGATACTTCCTAAAATACTTATCATCTCCACAAGTATTTTTAATATAAATCATGCCACTGAATTATATACATAGTAGATGCAAAGGAGGTCATAGATTTACCAAGTCCCAAGAAAGGAGAAACCACCTCGTTTGCATATATTTGTCAGGAATGAAAAATAATTAAAATCCCTAATAAAAACTATTAGAACCTTCGGAAAAAGTAAAGAAATGGAATTTGGTATTATTGCTGATAATAAAAATAAATAAAAAATAAACAGCCGTAGAAACAGACCTGGTCAACCAGGAAAGCATCAGAACTCTTGGAGAAAAGGGAAACTTAGGAATATTAAAAGCGGACTCCAGAAAACAATCAGAAATGGAATAAAATTTTGAAAAATAATTACCCCAGAAAAACAGGAGAAATTCTTGAAATTGATTTCACCTGCGAGTAAAACATGGTGGCGAATGATTGGTGATTGAATATAAATCAAATAGCCAATGCTGTTTGTATATCCCGTGAGAGTGTTGAGAATAATCTGCTCAAAGATACTTGGCATAAATAAAGTTTCTGCTTTGTGGGTATCACATCTTCTGAAACATGAGTAAAAGCGCACCATTCAGAACACATTAAGGGGAAATCAGAAATTCTTAAAGGCAGATCCAGCTGGTTTCAATGCACGTTTCCTAACCCATGATGATTTTTGAGTTCATCACTTTGAGCCAGAGATAAAAAGACAATCCATCCAGTAGAAACATTCTTACTTGTTTAAACCAAAGAAAAATAGTGTCATTTCATCTGTAAAGAATGTGCTGGTATCCGTTATATATATATATATATATATATATATATATATATATATGCCAGTCCTGATCCGCAGCCCGTCCAATCTCCCAGACTAAACTACCTTTATTTGGTTATTAAATATGATAACATAGAACAACTGATAAAAGGAGATAAAATAGCATAGGTAGCAAACTACACACCTCCACACACACAAGAATCAAAATAGTATCTAAATATAGAAATGTCAACAAATCTATCTTCTGCAATCAATCATATGGCACTGAATAATCCCATAATTTATTCTCTATTTTAGACTGCCAGAGAAAAATATGTTTCTCGTTTGAATGCCACGTATTACTATCACCAAATCACGTTATATATTTCTTGTAAATGTCACAGAAACTAATATCCAATCACCTGAATACACCTCATGTTATATAGCCGCAATACTGGCCACTTTTAGCACACTCCTCAATGAAGATTGTGTAAAAGCTTGAAATCTAAGCAACAAACTAATCATGTCAATCATTCTATGATATATAGGTTTATACCTGCTCTGCTATAATAGCACCAAGCATTAATATATATATATATATATATATATATATATATATAATATATATATATATATATTATTATAATGGAGATTGTGTGTTTTTCTGTCTGTAACCGAAACTATATTACTATACAAATCACAATTCCTTTTGTTATTTACATCACATTCTCCAGGATTTTATTTTTATTTAAACCTCGATTATTAATAAAATTGTTTTACATCATTAAGACTGTTGACCATATCTACATCCTAATAACATGCAATTGTATTTATATATACAACAAAAATAGCGTATACAGTGTGAATGGGAAGGCTAATTTGCATATTGATATTAAATATTTGATTTTAATAAATATATGTTAGTATTATTGATTTCTAATTGTTTGGTGTTATTGAATATGAGCAAAAATCTCGGAGATAAATCTTAAAAGAAATCTGTTAACAAGAATAAATAATTCATTTTATTCTTTACTTCCTATTTTAACTAAATTGTTAAATTAGGAAAAAATTACCAATGAAAGACGGGAGTAATGGAAAATGATGGAATAGTTAGTTTCAAAGTTGTTCTATTTTCAATCATACCCCCTCTGTTCCAAATCTTTGTATCTGCATTCTTATTCAGTTTCATTAGCCTTTCTAATTTAATATGATATTTTATTATATTAAAACTTAGATACTTGCACCCGGAGGTGCTAAAAATCACAGAATGGAGGTACGTGGTGTAATGGTCACCGCCATAGTAAATGGACACAGTGAGACGAGTTCAAATCCTGGATGAGGTTTTTTGCATTTCACATATTACTAATACCCTTGGGAAAGGTATGAATCCTTCTATTTTCACTCCATCTATGGGTAAATCATTGGGTAGACAGAGGTCTAACCTTAGTTAGGCTGTCAATCTAGGGATAAGGAAAAAGGAGATTTCAAACCAATTTACCTCAGTTTACGGAATTGATCTTGTGTCAATTCCTACTTCGGCGATGGGTTTGATATATAATATATATATATATATATATATATATATATATATATATATATATATATATATATATATATATATATATACCCTTCGCAGAAGTAGGAACATGCATATATATATATATATATATATATATTATATATATATGCATGCTTTATTGAACTCGACAGACATTTCCTGTCTTAAGTGTTTATTTTCTATCCTTTTCAAATTATCCGCCCATCTATTTCATGTTGGGTGGTAATGGTGAATGAATCCATCAAAGGTAATTTCGGTACTAATTAGTGACATCATCAGGTGTGAAGTGGTAAGAATATTTGGTGGATTCATTTACCAATTCCACCACAACATAAAAAGATGGCCATATAATTGGTAAGGATAGAAAAAGAACTCGTCAGATAGGAAATGTTTGTCGAGTCAAAACATGCATAAAGGAAAATGCTGCCAATATATATATATATATATATATTATATATATATATATATATATTACTAGCAAAATAAAAAAATACCTCCGGGCAATGTAAAAATAGAATTTTGAGACATATTGCTTTCGGGGTGGGAGTTAAAAATTCAATGTCAGCGAGTTTGTACCCTAAGTAAGTAAAATCATCAAATTCATTAAAGGATTAAAAAATAAAACAATTTGAAATGTAAACTTTAAATATGTATTAAAATAAAACAAACTATATACAGATATATAATACTAGTCATGTATTTATTAAAACTTGTTTTAAAAAAATAATGAGGACTGTCTAGTGTTGAATGTTCAAATTTTGAGTGTATCTATTCTATGTTATGAGGATTTTGGGTAATGTGACATAAGCAGTGATATAGTTTTTGTTACAGACAAAAACAAGGCAAATCTCCATTATAATATATATATATATATATATATATATAATGGTGTGTGTGTGTGTGTGTGTGTGTGTGTGTGTGTGTCTGTGTGCGTGTTGTGTATATATATATATAATATATATATATATATATATATATATATAATATATTATATATATATATATATCACGGATCTTTTCTAACCCATGAAGCAAACAAATTTACTTCTGGATTAATAAAAATTGATGTAAAAAGTGCTCAATAAAAAAGAGCTAAATATATGCGTTTTAAAAACGAATGTCATAAAATATTCCGACTGCAGTTTCTTGCCGTAGCAATTCTTCAGCGAATTCCCTGAAGAATTGCCGGCAAGAAACTGCACTCGGAATATTTTATAACATTTGCTTTTAAAACGTATATATATATATATATATATATATATATATATTGAATGTTTTATTGCTGAGAGGCACATGCGACATAATGGTAATCGTCAAAGAAAAAATATATATATATATATATATATATTTATATATATTATATATATATATATATATATAGTTTAAACCTATTGAGATATTGAAGGATTCAGCATCTATAAAATCGTTAAGTCTTGATGGAACAATATATTTATTTAATCAGTGACATGATGTAACTATCTGTCACGAAGCCTTTCAACAAAAACTCCACCAGATAACGTATTTCCAAAAAAAGCCATGGGAGCCAAGAAGAAATGTTGCGTTTCAGAAACGGTAATGCTGCATGCTGTTTGTTTTACCGCGTCCTATGTGTGTTCCAAAATACCCTGAGTATAGTTTTCTTTGTTATAAGCTGATAACATAAGAATGGTTCGCCGGTGTCTTACACATTCTCCAAGAGTCTTTCATTTTCCTAGAGTGGTTGCGATGGCAACACTAGAATGTCCATTCTGACCTACCAGACATAATATAATTCAGATTTCAGAACAGAATTGAATCGTCAGACGTGATTGAAGCTTAGATTGCTACTACTACTATACTACTACCACTACTACTACTACTACTACTACTGCGAGGAGACACGCTCATCGTAACAGTTATCTTCGTCAAAAATGGATGCGGTGAAAAGAGTCCAAATCCTGGACGAGACTGTTTGACTTTTACTTCGTGCTAATGCCTTTGTGAAAGGCATGAATCCACATGTTCTCCCATGCTATGGGTAAATAGAATAATTATTTAGGCTTTGTAATGCAATCTCTCCAGGATAAGGGAAACTCTGAAATCAAACCAGCTATACTACCCTTAATAGTCATTGAGTCACATTTTCCTTGTGGCTGAGGTGTTTGGTAAATGCATACAAACTACTACTACTACTACTAATAATAATACTAATACGGATGCTAATACTAATACTAATTCGAGTTTGCACTATCGATAGGGCTTAGAATACGCCGTCTGCATCTCCCATAACAGTGGTAAGAACCCCATTAAAATTTACAAATGTTTGTATTAGGAAGAGCTACTTCAAACTAAGATTATTTACAATGGATTATTATCATTAATGTGCTTGAGATCATATAATTGTGAGCAAATTATTAGTACTAGATGGGCATGTTTAAGACCATATGACTGTGTGCATAGAAATGATTGATATTGTATAGAAATATTAACTTGAAACCATGTAATTATTTATAAATAATCAGTGTTAATAACAGATACTTGAATGTATATTTAGTTTACAATGGATTACCAGTAGTTACTAGAAATAATACAAGTGATAGAAAAATAAACAAAAAACAAATATGCCCAGGCATTAATAGTCCCAATAAGATTTGACACACCATGAAACCAACCACCTTCTGTGATCTGAGTTCAAATCCTGGACGAGGCTGTTTGCGTTTCACTTCGTAATAGTTCCCTTGGAGTAGAGTAGTTTTTCTTTATCCTTTTATGTTATCCTCTTTCGAAGTACATATATATATTATATATATATATATATATATAATATATATATATATATAGAGAGAGAGAGAGAGAGAGAGAGAGAGAGAGAGAGAGATTTATCGATAAAGAAGGATAGATAGATAGATTTACCCATAGACTAAATATTGGCAGTGTAAGATGGACACAGTATATCCTCATTTATAATAGCTACATAGTAATTTTAGTAAATAAATATTTCCGTAATGTACACATTCTTATTAATTTCGCTGCCTCTTTTTGTGTCTGTCTATCTATTTCTCTGTCTCTGTCACTCGCTATGTAACTCTCCCTCTCCTTCTCTCTCTCTCTCTCTCTCTCTCTCTCTCTCTCTCTCTCTCTATATATATATATATATTATATATATATATATATATATATATATATATATAAAAAGTGTTGTTATGGATCCAACGGGAGAAAACTAAATATTTTATAAAAAATGTCCGCAAAATGGATTTTTTAAATTATTATTTTACATTTGCCATTTTTCTTTAATATCTTCTGATAACTTCTTCAGACATTAATCGACCATAGTCTGTCAGAATATGAATATGTACATGTATATATGTGTTTATAGCAGGTGATTTTGTTCCTGGGTGGTTGATCATGAATTTTTAATTTTAAGGTCTTGAGATTTTATAGTTGTCTATTTGTTTATATTTGCAGCCAAATCCATTCCTCTGATGTTGTTTGTAAAAAAATTTATATTTAATAGGTCGTGTGTGTGTGCTTGTAATTTACTTTTTGTTCTACAGAATTTGTGTGTGTGTTTGTGGTCTAAGTTTTGTGTGCCCTTGTGTGTGTGTGTGTGTGTGTGTGTGTGTGTGAGTCTGCGTGTGTGCGTTTATATAAATGTGTCTATGTTCATGATTGTTTTGGTTGTATGTGTGTCTATATATATAAAATAAATAAAATTGGTGCGTATCTTTTACACTACATAGATTGCATGTACACACACACACACACACACACATATATATATATATATATATATATATATATATATATATATACATATATACATACATGTATACATATGCATATATATATATTATATTACATAATTTGTGCATTTTACTATGTGGTTCACATGTTTGTGTAATAAAGTTGTTGTTATTGTTGTGTGTATATGTATGTGTGGGTTTGGTTAAGTTCAGATTAGTTGTGTGTTCTGATGTGTTTGTGTGTGTGTTTTTGTGGTTTCTATGTATGTGTGTCTCTGTTTATGGTTGTGTTTGGTGTATTTTGGAGAGAGCTTTTTTAATGCATATATTTACATACATTACATAGTTTGTGTGTTTTATTATGTAGATCATGTTTGTCTGTGTAGTAAAGTTATTGTTGTGTGTATGTATGTGTGTGGTTAAGTCCGATTTAGTGCAGGTTTGCATTCGTCTATGAAATGTTTTTTTCTTTAATTAGGAGTAAATTATAGTTATCAGTTTGGTATATTGGCATCACATTAAAATTTCCCTGATTACATTCAACGATATGCTACGATACATATGAATGTAATCAGGGAAATTTTAAGGTGATGCCAATATACCAAACTGATGACTATACTCTACTCCTAATTATAGAAAAACATTTCATAGATAAATACAAACCTGAACTAAATCGGACTTAAACGATTACTTATATATACAGCTTCAGTTTCAGAAATTTTCTGTTGATGAGATTAGATCTCGAAATATTAAGAATACATTTGAGGTTGACAAACAACACCATAGTTATCATATTTCTTCAAACTTGCCTACAAAACCAACCCACACACACACACACACACACACATACACACACACACACACACACACATATATATATATATATATACATATATATATATATATAGTATATAATATGAATTCTATATTTGTAGGAAGACAGTGCTCAATGTTATTGATAGAACATGTATATTTGTATTAAGGTAGCGTGGAAATGGAATCAAAACAGGATTACTAACATTTTCTCGCCTATGCGATCTTCAGACCTTCAGAGTATGAAGATAACATAGGCGAGAAACTGTCAGAAACAGATGTGGATTCCCTGTCCACGCACTCGTAACACACACACACACACACACACACACATATATATATATATATATATTATATATATATATATATATATATATAGAGAGAGAGAGAGAGAGAGATGTATCCTATTTTATTCTATATCATATGTATTATATTATATATGTATATACTGTTTAAGTAACATTTAATTGCAGCTATTTTTCTTGTCACGAAGTTTCATCCAGCGGCTATTTTTTAAGAAATTTAGAAATAACTCATTCGACCAAAAAAATAATATAAGGTATTTATAATGTGGCACATTCATGAGTATATATATATATATATATATATATATATATATATATATATATATATATATATATATATATTCAGTTCAGCTATCCTTCTATCTGTCTGATAGACTGATAGATTGACAAACGTTTGATTAAATCAGATGAATTGCTATGATCATGACGGACAGACAGACAAACAGATAGATAGATAGATAGATAGATAGATACATTTACCTCCCAGTCTCTGTTTCATTACAGATTACACTTATTAACTTCATCTGTTCTCTGCTATTCACTCATATATTACACTTAGTGACCCCACCACCAACGCTGATATTCTTCTATCTGTGTGTTTCTTCCCAATTTACCCTGAAATTCATTCTTTTATTTCTTACTTTATTTCAAGTGAATTTAAAACCCTGTGTCGCCTGTTCAAAAGACCATGTTAGGTTGAAAGGGTTTTGTTGAAGCAGTCACGTTCAGGCTCACATAATCTCGTGGTATATGAATAGTAGAGAGACACGAACAGAATTAAACAAGGAAATAAGCCGAGAAGGAACTCGTACCTGCAATGGGGATGCTTGTCATTGCAATGGAGGCAGTTGTTGAAGTTGCAGTATTTTTGATAAGCTAAATAAGTCCAAAGAGAAAAGAAGATGAAGATGAGACGTGAAACTGAAACGAGACAGAGGCAAAACTTATGAATAAAAGAAGAAATGGGGACAGGGTTGAATGGTTTAAAAATTGGAAGATATTTTTATTTCTTTTCAAAGGAAGACCAAGAAATAGATGTTGATAAATGAAATGGAGTTTCTATAAAAAATAAAAAAGGAATATTTGTAGAATAGGAAATAGCAAAACAGATGAGAAAAATGAGGAGGAAGGGTATTGAAAAACATTCGTTAAAAGAATAACGGAGAAAATAAAAAAGATGAATTGTTTAAGGGTAGAAAATAAAAAGGCAAAAATAAGAAACGGACGTTTGTGAACAGATAAATAATTGGTAGGTAGAAAATAACTAAACTATTTTAAAATATGATTACCGTTTTATGACCAATAAGAGAGAGAGAGAGAGAGAGAGAGAGAGAGAGAGAGAGAGAGAGAAATGGTTAAAAAGTAAGAAATAAGAAAAACATAATAGAAAAACGTGTGTATAAAGTCGTCGTCGAGGTGGCCTAATGTCGGTATGAGCCATACAGCGAGGGAGTCCATCCCCTTTTCACTAGCACTAGACTAAGGAGATTGTTTTTTTGCGTCTGAGGTGGAGCGCCAAACCTATCATCAGCTTCGTACTTTACCGCACATATCCCTGTGCTACTCATACGCTGAGTTGGCGAGGGCCGGTATCAAACTAGGAACCTTTTGGTTTCAAGTTGAACCCTCTACCGAGATTGGAGATTAGACAAACACACACCCACACACATATACCTAGAGAAAGACACGAAAGGATAAGAGTGTAAAAAAAGGATCGTTGATAATTCATAAAGAAAAATAGAGTAACGAAAATAAAAATAGTTGTATAAAATAGGTTAAAATTTTGACGCATCAGAAAAAAAACAACAAAAATCCGAGAAATAAATCGTAGTTATTATGTTATATCTACCCAATACTCCAGATGTTTTTACACTTGATGGTGAATGACAACATCTCAGTTTCCTCCTCAATATTTTAATATTGAGTGGAACAGCATCAACTATCCTGTCTGAATTTTGGAGTTTTTAATCATCAGGGCAGCTCTTTTTAAAAATTGCGCGGTGCAACTGTAGATGTAGTTGAAATTCGATGAAGCGTTCGTGCAAGAAGCATGTTTTAGTTTTTTCTCGATTATTTGCTCAAGGGTAAAGGTGCAAATTTACCAGAAGAGACAGACTCTGAGTTTGCTCATGAAAGTCTGTAACAATGGGAGCTATGCCAGTTGCAAATGTTGAAACTGCCAAGGGCAAGTATTTTATGCTTAACTAAATGATTTTGTCTCATTGTATACTGTGCATTTCATGTATGGTTGTTATGCAATAAAATATGTTGTATGCCTCAACTCAATAAATTTTTTAAAAAACAACAAATAGCGAAACAAAAAGAAAACTAGTCTGATTTTATTATTGGGTCATAAGAAGCTTTACAAATAGAAATAGAAGTAAATAAGATTGTAACAATAGTAATTTTTGCTACTCAGGAAAGATACAAGGCGAATATATTTATATATATTCGGGTTAATAATTTATTGGTGCAATATGTGAAATGTAAGTTAAGTGTACAATGTGTATTTTCAGGGAAAAGTATTCAAAGTGTTGTGTAAGAGTTCGAAAAATTCATAGTAAAGGCAGCCAAACATGTTCGTCCGGCGGGAAATATTATATAACATATGAGACAAGGTTACTTAGCTCTTGGTGTGGTGTTTCAGTAATTGTTTCTGTAGTTGTTCTTGATGGCCGCTGCTACTGTGTTCTCTGCCTGTTGAATTCCTCGTGGTGCCTATCACGGGTGCTTGTCGGTTCGTCGAATTTGTCTGGTCTTACCCCTGTGGGTGCCTAGACTAAATAATGCTGACCTTAATTCGGCCGGTGCTAAAAATGGTCCAACCTCAGTGCCTGCGGATTCTGTTCTGATCCCAGTGCCTCCAGATTCTGTTCTGAAGGTTTAGGGCTCTGTCTATGTCCCCTATTTGTCCAGACTTCCGGTTGAGGGGCAGATAAACCAAATTTTCGATATTACCGACAGTGAAAATCAATAATAAGGTCCAATAGATTGATTTAACCTTTCCTACTCTATATTTTTTTATGAACTTCTGTTGCTGTATGCAGTACGTGCTGGCATAGCAAACACACTTTGCTTCATTTTGTTGCAAATTTGGCGATTACTAATTCATTACACCTAGAAAGAGGAAATCAACTGAATTTCCTTTACCGAATGTCATTTATTTTGACTCGATTTGCTACTACAATTTACTGTGTTCTTTGACAACCTGGAGGAGCTTCATTCCTGTCACTGTTACAACAGCAGTTCACTAGCTTGGCGGGCCTTGACGATTTAACATTCACATTCCAACACGCAAGTTTCCATGCCAGATCTAGCAATATTTATATGAATATTTGTTCTAAATTGATTAAATATTAAACAAAAACTAAGTAACAAAAACCAACTAATTAATTAATCAAAATTTTAATCGGGGCATATCAATAGAAAAAAGGAAATGTTATAATCTATGACAAATTATTATCTAAGCCAAGATATATATATATATATATATATATATATATATATATATATATATATATATATATATATATATATATATATATATATATATGAATGTATTGTACAATATTAATTGCCCTTATGATATAGGGTTTCCCTAACCCTAAACATTTAGCTCATTTTATTAAATTCTTAAAAGGACTGACCAAATTCTGAATTTTGCCTAGAATTATTTTGCTGCAATAAGTTTAGCATACGATGAATTTACTTGCGATAATTTTTCTATATGAAGGATTTAGTACATATAGTGATTTGGCCCCTATATTTTTACAGCATGTGGAATTGATCAAATTAAAATAATTAAGTTTTCTTAAATAACTAGATTTACAATGGTATGTCATGAGATTAGGTAAACAAAAGAGAATCGAAATAATATTAGTTTGGAAATATTTTAGAAACAATAGAAACGATGGTTTAGATTCATCCGGTGATTTATGTCACCAGAATTCCACAGATACCAAAATCATTCGAATTGCAAATCACCTGATATTTGAGGAATATTTTAGCTTAATGATCACAATAGACAATGACAATAGGAACATTATAAAAAGGCCCAGAGAGCAATAAAAATGAAGGGAGACACGGACAGTGAGGATCTTTCGCTCTTCCTGACTCGACAGAGTTGGAGCGGATGCTCCTAACTCGACAGTGGGAACGTCCGAAAACATCAAATACGACTCAACAGGTCCGTTTATTTTTTCGTCTCTTATTTCTCTCTCTCTCTCTCTCTCTCTCTCTCTCTCTCTCTCTCTCTCTCTCTCTCTCTCTCTCTCTCTCTCTCTCTCTCTCTCTCAACAACAACAAATTTCAACTTTCAATCACAAAGTTCCAATCACAGACATAACTATTATCATGTTGACACAAGCAATCACACTAATATAAACACCATGTCACAGTTGTCACACACAACTATGCACAGTCACAATCAGACTGCAACACCACTGAAAGAACAATGAAACTATACTAATTGTATTTATGTATACAAAGTTTGTTTCCTTTATCAATGTCTTCTTCTTTTGTTACCTATGGAAACTACATTTCCGTAGTCTTATACATATAAATTGTGGGGACCCATAACTTGAATCTTCAACTCCTCAACTAAACACTCACCAAACAACCACGGTCCCTACATACACAATGGATTTACGGACGCGCAATTAAGTGCGCGTTGAATTTATCCCGATGAATTTAGCGGAAACGGTGAAAAGGCAGTGACCTTACTTCAAGAAAAAATGGTCCTTATTTGTAAAATCCCTTATCTTAAATACTTATATTCAAAACTTTGTATGTATTTTTTCTTATGTGGGTTATTTATGTTTACTCAATCTTAATTTCCACTGGAAATCAATCAATATATTTCTCCATCTTACAAACTGCATAAGTGACGTGTTTGTCACAACAGAAAATTGAACAATTAATCAAAATAAGTATAGTGATCTGGAGGCGCTTGTAGGGCAAGAGTAATTGTCGTAGATAATGGATTCGACGATGCTAGTTCAACTCTCAACGTGGTTACTTACGTTTCACTTCTTGGTAATTCCTTTGATAAACGCATGATTTCTAGCCATATTTAAGCAATAGGGAAGTATGGGCTCTTTAGCCTTTGTTCGGCAACCAGTATAAGAGACAGAAATATCTTATTATATAATAGTTGGTCCTGGATTAAAAGGTCGCCTGTCAAATTCTGCGGATGGTTTGGGTAAATACATAAGGTAGCGTAAAATAAAATTACAACACGCTAAAGGATCATATCAATTTTTATAGTAAAAACTCGAGACAGTATATATTTTCATAAGTTTTCGGCTATCCTGTGATACATTTATCTAGTGCACTGTTTGTGTATGCGTAAGGGAGTACTGATATGTATTGACCTCCATAGATGATATACAGTAGGTATTTACCGAATTCATTTGCCATGAGTAGGATGTGACACAGGGTATTAAAAGTAGGATATCCAGAGAGGATCGAAGTGGCTGTTAAGAAGAAATGTGTCTGCAAGTCTAGATGTCTACGATGGGGCGCCATGGAGGATATACAGTATATCAATATGATTTGTAAATGTCATAATTTACCTTGACTGATCCTAAAACTCCCACGTGTTGAGTGAAATAAAACATATTATGGTTACTGATATATACGGTATCGCCCATTAATAAGTACATACCTATCGATGTTTTTATGAATTTCGTTTTTCTTCTAAACCAAATATACCATTAGTAAAATTAATTCTGAATACAATATCCCGTATTTATATTATTTTTTGTTACTTATCTATAAATTATACTTACTTCCGATAGTTTCGATATGAATTCTACTCAAAATATTTTCTAAAAAAGATTTGAGATTTCCACTAAAGCACAAACGTCATTTTCTCTAATATATATATATATATATATATATATATATATATATATATATATATATATATATATATATATATATAATATTTTTTAAAGAAAAGTTGTTTTTAAATTACGTACATAGATGATATTTTAAAAAAATCATAATTCCTCTAAAAACAATTAAAAATGTCATTTTTTTCTGAACAAAAAAGTTATAATAGAACAAGTGACGTCACTACTTTTCCAAATGGGGCGGTATTAACGATAATACAGCACTATGAATTTTTCTTTTTTATTTCAGTTTTTTTATTTCAATTTCTTTTTCAGATGAAGCATTTTGACACATTTAATATTAATCTCTTTGAAGATGGTCTAACACAAACCCTGAAATATTGACATCAGTTGAGCTCGTCGGTAAAGCATCCGCGTAGGCATCACTAGTTTCTGAGTACGATACCGAGCCCTGCCAGTTCAGCGTATGAGTATCACAGCTCAGGTAATCTGATCTGTGTGGTAAAGTGGGGAGATGGCGGTATGTGATGCGCTTCAACTCTCCCTGATCTAGCTTTAGAGAAAAAGGGATAAACTCCGTCACTGTAAGGCTGATACCGACAATAGGCCACTCCGCCAACTTTATTACTTATATATAAAAATATATCCTCTGAATATTTTCTTTTTTCATTTTTCTTTCTCATGCCATTATATTTGTTTCCATTTTTCGCTAATATTCGTTGCTGTTTTTATCAGACCGTATCTGCCGCTGCAATGTTACACCTTCCTTAGGTGTGTATCGTGTTTGTGTGGATATCGAAAGGGAACCTGTTTTTAAGTACCCCGAGGTACGCTGTTTCTCGTTTCTTTTGTGTTACACGGGATATACAATATAAAACATGTTTGTGAATTAAAACACGTAAAAATAGGATTTCGTGTGATCTTATTTTTTGCATAACATAACTAAAACAATATTCCTAAAACCATTTTTTCACAATGTTTCTGAAGTCTATCTGAACCCTCCCATATATATATATATATATATATATATATATATATATATATATATATAAGTAAAATCGTCGGGGCAGCCTAATGTCGGTATCAGCGAGAGAGTCTATCCCCTTTTCCCTAGCACTAGACCAAGGAGATAATATTAGCGTCTGAGGTGCAGCGCCACACCTTCCATCAGCTCCTTACTTTACCGCACAAATATCTGTGTTACTCATACGCTGAGTCGGCGATCAGCGGTATCGAACTAGGAACCTTACGGTTTCTAGCCGAACGCTCTACCGATTGAGCTAACCCGGCTCTAAATAAAGGAAAAGATAACTTACTGGTGAATTTGGTCACGAGGGTTGATAAGTGTGGAATTCAGGGGGGTAAGTCAGCGATATAACATATACAAAGTGCGTAATACTAAGTAGAGCAAATTTATTATAAAATGGGTACAAGAGATAACCTACTCGAGTTTCACCATGATGATCTTCAGGGTTAAATCCACTGAATTAATCGAGACAGCGATTAATAGCAGTTGATTTCACGTGTGTGTTCATTGCACTAAAATGTTCGTTGCGAAGGAACGCTGACTTTCGATTCAAAAAGATCTCACACCGGAAGTTGATTTTGTGTAATGTTCAAAAAGTAAACAATAAGTTAGAATCGATTTGTGTTAATGTATTTACTAGGACGCGGTTGTCTAACAATTGCATGTGTCATAATGTTTAAAAGCAGTTTCATTAAAAAAAATACGTTCAAATCTATTTATATTGTTTTGTTTTGATTAGAGTTATTATGAAGTGACTGTGGTTATACGCATTGGTGTATATTATACTCTCGGTAATTCTGTTATTATAATTGAGGCTTAAAATAAATTAATAATAAAATCAAAGGGCAAAGCATGGTGAATGAATTTTGGTTTTGTTAAAACATGTTTAAATTTATTTATTCGAATATATTTTAATTGAAGCTAAAATAAGGTGAATATATGTGGGGTAGTATTATAATCTTGCTGATTTTGTATTACTATTAAAATTAAAAGGCCTAATAAACTAAGAATGGATAAAATATAAATTAGAAATTAAAAATTTAAATTTAAAAATTAAAAAAAAAATTCTGCATATATGCATGCATACACATGCACACACATATACACATACACATATATATTGTGACGTATCACTGGTATATCAACTAGTATATATATTAAAATTAAAAGAAAACTCTATTTGTAAAAGCCCTAAAGGAATGCATGGGCGAGCAAAGAAAGCGAGATTTAGTCGAGCTGTATTCTTGGCAGAAGAATGTCGATGCGACTACTACTGTCCCTAAGTCTAAAGGACAGTAATACTTCCTCACCCCATCTCAGGTGACAGGATAATGTGTGTATATATTTCACTGTGACCACGCGACCCAAAAGTAAACTTTACCCAAAGATGTTGCTATGACGTCGACTAAGAAATAATTATCGCGCGAAAACGCGGAAGCAGGACACAGTTGATGAAACCATCCTGAGAAGGTTAGAACAGTAAAGTTTGATGTGCGCATCTGAATTCAAAGGAAAGGAAAAATAAAGACGTTTCGTCGTGGAATAAGAGTTAATTCATTTGAAGAAAAGAAGCGAATCTCCGTCAGACCGAGAAATAGCAACAAGCTTAACAAAGAGACATTGGTGCGGTTTGTTAAAACAATTATTCAGGATTTTTGTATTCTGTAAATCTTTATTATTTGTCATGCATTTTGTATGTTGCTAATATGATTGATATGCTCGGTCGCTCGTCCATTCATTTGATAATATGAATAAGATTTTGTATTCTGTAAAACCTTTATTGTTTGTCATGTATATTGTATATTGCTAATATGATTGATGCGCTCAGTTGCTCGTCCACTCATTTGATAATATGAACCACGCATTCACTTTATCCCTCTTATTACATATATATTTATATATATTTATTTGTCTCTTAAATATAAATTGTATATATATGTAAATAAATGTTTGTGATTATTTGAAATCCTGTCCGATCTTCATCATTCAGCATTATCGTCGTTCATCAGTTTTCTATCCTTTTTCACGGGAGCAGAGAGAAAAGTTTTGAATCCCATCCCTTTTGTACTATTTATTTTTTACATCTGGGACCTTTTGCATTTTTAAAATTATTTCATGTTGCTTTTGTACACTGGTCACCCCTAACGAGTGTTTGTGCGTAACAGAATTGGGTGATCGTCCGGGATTTCATTCATTTATTGGCTTTATTCTCTATAACGCTCCATAGAGGAGCCGAAGACACAATCGCTAAATTGGCGGGAAGTACATGATCAGGATGTCGGTAGTGGACACACTTTTAGAATCTCCCACAAATGATGAGAAAAACCCAGTTGGTCAGAATAATATCGGAACACATGGTAGACAATGATGTTTTCGAAGAGTGTATATTGGAAGACTTGGGAACGGATTCACCTGGCCTATCTCATGCTCAGATCGAGTTGGAGATAGCCAGAATTGAAGCGGAAAAAGTCAGAATCGAGGCTGAGAAGGAAATAGAACTAGAGAAAATTAGACTATCCAAGGAGATGCGATCGAGAGAGAGTGAGATTAGGACCTTACGAGAAGAAAGACGAGATGAATTCGATCTCGTTCAACAGGTTAAACTCGTACTAACATTTAATGAGGCGGACGTTGAAAAATATTTTCAACACTTCGAGAAGATTGCCTCCAACTTAGAGTGGCCGACAGAAAGTTGTGCAACGCTGATACAAACGGCACTCAGAGGAAAAGCACAGGAAGTGTATGCCTCGCTGACAATCATAGATTGCGCTGACTACGATACCATGAAGGCAGCCATATTACGAAGTTATGAAATGGTACCTGAGGCATATAGACAGAGATTTCGAAATCATAGGAAGGATGAAAGGCAAACATATGTAGAATTTTTCAGACAGATGGAGACCTATTTTGATAGCTGGAATTCGGCTAAAGGAGTAGGGTCCGACTACGAAAAACTTAGACAGTTGATATTGATAGAAAACTTCAAGGAACGCATTCATGATGACCTTAAAATATTCTTTAATGAGCAGATCGATACTCCATGTTCTCACTGCTATTCGTTTTAAGTCATTTTAATCCTTTTTATGATAGGACCATCTATTCGATTTATTTTTCATTTTCTTTCTATGTCCCACACCGTAAAATCCGTGAAAATCCTCCTCGGTTCTGACTTACCATATGAAATTTTACTTACTAACTTCCTTTTGACTTAAAGAATTTTTCACGTATCAATCTGGTGACTACGCCATTTGTTTGTCCGTTCCAATATGATTAGAGCAGTGGTGATTTGGTTATGTGACCAGGCAATATTACGCAATGTAATGAGATGTTTTGTTGATTCAGAAACTTAGAATCTGCTGTTACTCCTGTTTCTGCGTTAAAATACATTGTGTATCACACCCGGAAGAAAACGTGTGATTTAAGTAGAATAGGAAAGAAAGATAGAGAGAAAACGTGAAAGAAACACAGTGAAAATAAATAAAAATGTAGAACAGAGAATAAAGCGAGAGAGAGAGAGAGAGAGAGAGAGAGAGAGAGAGAGAGAGAGAGAGAGAGAGAGAGAGAAGAGAGATTAAATACAAATGAGAAAACCGGGGGGGGGTAAGTTGAGGCAAAAGAAGAAAGTTTGAAATTATTGGATAAAGATTAGGAAATAAACGAGAAAAATACAAGATAAATGATAAGAATGAAGCTGGAAGAATGGAAAAGATTTTATAGGAAGTAAATCTATGGAAACCAATTTAAAATAAAAGAAAGGAAGATAAGTAAAGCAAATCGTGAAAAAGAAGTACAAACAAAGAAAGGGAGTAAGACAGAAAAAAGAAAAGGAAAAGTTATGAGAGACAAATAAAATGAGCTGAAAGAAAGAAAGAAAAACGGAACGAAAAAAAAAAAACAAAGAGCCAAATAGAGAGAAAGAGCATGGAAAGAAATAAGTATAGAAAAAAGAAAAACGGGAAGGAGAAAAAAAGAGGAGGCTAAAGAAAAAAAATCAAAAGAAAGAAAATAGAAGAATTACTTTTGTTATGCATAATCATATTACTGTCTGGATTTTGAAAAACAAAAGGAACGAAAGAAGGAAAATTAAAGAAAGAATTCACCCGGAAAAAAAGACATTTCAAAGCGAATGCAAGATGAATGAAAAAAAGAGAAAATAGAGACAAAGAAAGTGCGAGAAACTCGAACAAATAATCATCTTTCTGATACGAAAGCGCGAAATCTTTCAAGCTGTAGCCGAGTAGTTACTATTGTATGACTGCACCACTTGGATTCTAACATAACGTTGATGCTATTTGGGAACTGTATAAGGATGCAGCGTACAGCTGGAGAAGCAAAGACGAACTCATAACTGACGTTCCCCAGTTGGTATCTACATGTGTATGTGTCGGCCGGCTAACAATTACATTGATCAGTTCTGCACGGATACTGCACGCTGATAACATGCCAGGAGCGATAGCCGATTGGAACAGGTGACAATTATGAGTCATGGAGATCCGTGTGGTCGGCATGATTTGATGATGATGATACGCTTAAAAAGGAGAATTGGTTGTTGCTTTCTTTTACGGCATATTGTCCCTTTTAGGGTCATTTAATGCCAATCAAGCCATTTTGATATTAATTTTCTTAAAGTACCAGTTATTGCTTAAATGTTCACCCATCTAAGTATTGAACAAGTTCATTGCTGTTTAACTCCGATGATTTAGCGGGAATCGCTGCTTTCAACGTGACTTGTCCGTTATCCTTGAAAAAAAGAAGCGACACGATATTTAAAACACTGTCATACAGATAAAAATAAAGAGATGGATACGACAAAAACAAATGATTGACTGATATGGAAGAATAACAAAAAGAAGGAAAGTACAGAGAATAATAGGAAAAAAAGAAAGAAAAATGAAATTAAGTAGAACAAGGTCAAAAAGGAGAAAGATAGACAGACAGATGGTGTGGGTGGGTAATTACAGAATACGGAAAATAAATTCACTTTGAAAATAAATGTCAGGTTACAATTTGAAAACCTTAATGAGAGAAGCCTTATGGATATTTT
Source organism: Doryteuthis pealeii (assembly GCA_023376005.1). Lineage (NCBI taxonomy): Eukaryota > Metazoa > Mollusca > Cephalopoda > Myopsida > Loliginidae > Doryteuthis > Doryteuthis pealeii. The sequence goes on from CM042137.1 coordinate 78,929,683, forward strand.
CAGTTCTATTCTTTTTTCATTTCATTAACCTTATATTTTCTTTCATATTCATCATTGTCCTTTTTTCTGTCTTTTGTTGTACAAGTTGATTTTACCTCATTTTATTTGAATAGCAATCTGGAGAGGTTATTTTGATAACTTCTATGTTTACTCGTAGCTGAATTATCCATTTTTTCCTCTATTTATGTGAGTATTTGTCCGTTCATTTATATAGGCATTTTGTGTAATCTCTTTTTGTTGTTCCTTCTGCTTCTATTTGAATTTGGTTTGCAATTTTTGCGGGATTTTTTTTTCTCGGCTTCCCTCTTCATGTTTGTATTCTTGCATTCAGCCCTATTGTTTAAGACCGCCATGTTTTCCGCAAATTTGCATTCTCATTGCTCCTATTTTGAAATATGTGGAGAGGTTTTAAATCAGTTTTTAAATATCTTATTGTTGTTATGCATTTGTTTTCTCGTTTTTTGTAAATATTTCTTTCTCTCTTTCTCTACTGTCTCAGACATTCTCTCTCTTTCAGTTCATTCTTTCATTCATGAATTGTATCAGTTTTCATTTTGCTTATTCTATCTATTCCTTTTTAGCTATACATCTATCTATACATTTATTTATCTATCAGACAGGCTTTCTTTCTTTATCTGTTCATATACATCTATGTATAAGTTTTTAATGGCTTACTCCAACAACACTCCAATAAAGCTACCTGATGTGTCGAACATGCACGTAGGAATGATTGACAGATGGCATGTCAAAGTTCCTTACCTCCGCCATGAGGATCTACAAGTGAACATCGGGTGAGGCTTTATGATTAGTTACGGATAGTCACGTGAGAATTAAAATAAACCTTTTCTTAAAGTAAAGAGTTAAGGTTTATACCCCATGGGGAACAGGCGGATATTTAGAGGCTTAAGAAGGACAGCCTCTCCATTGGGGGTGAATTACGACTTATAAAGGGATTTTCTCCATCTTACAATTTTTGAGACCGGTCCAAAAAGAACTTGTAAAATCCAAAATAAACGCGAGTGGGTTTTCCGTGCTAATCTGGTATTTTCCCCGATACCATATGACAACCTTTTCGTCGCCTTGATACTTACTCATATATACCATGAGTTTCGTTTAAAGAGCCTCTCCCAGATACTTTATGGCAGTTCGGGTCTGTTTTGTAACTTTTTAGACTTGTTGCATACCTCTCATCCTTATGTTTGCATAGGGAAGCGTGTGGTGTGAAATAGTTACTGTCGTAGGAAATGGACACGGTGAGACGAGTTCAAATTCTGGACGAGGCTATTTGCATTTCGCATAGTGCTAATACCCTTTTGAAAAGGTTTTAGGGCTATTCTCGCTCCAGCTATGGCTAAATTGTATGACAGATTGGACTTTAACATTGGTTAGGCAACCAGTATAGGAGAAAGAAAACTCTGACTTCAAACCTTTTAAACTCCGCTTAAGTAATTGACCTTTTGTCACATCCTACTCAAGGGGTTGTTTAATATGTATATGGGCATCACCTGCACAGAAATTTAGACATACATCTAAATTAGTTTTTCTTGTTTTATAAGAATTGATTTATCTTTCAATATGAAGCTTACCACTTTCTGAACGGCCCACGTACGTATTCATTTTTGAATTACTAAATATTATGCCTCGAAGACAGATAGTAAATTAAAATCTTGTAGCAGATAAAAAACTAAAAAGGCTATTCCATATGCGCCTATTGTTCATCTTATTTTGTCACAGTTATGTTTAGAATAAAGTAAAAATTACTGTACATCCGTCTGCTTTTCTGGTGAACAATAGGTTCAACAGAAAACTATTTAGCCTTTGCTGGCAACTAGTTTGCGTAAGGAATAACCTTGATATCAATCCTCTCTGCCCATGCGGTCATAACCACATTGGAAAATCTGCGAGAGTAAAATCAGAGTTAAATGTATGAAATAGAGTCCTTAAAGTTACGTCTTCAACTTATTTCTAACAGTTTCTGTCCTGATAGAACTGCCAAACCCAGGCAACACACGGCCTTACCATGGTGATGAGAATAGTTTGCATATTTGTGGTAAAATAAAAATAATATAAGTACTAACTTTCTATATTACCTTTATCATCTAACTGACCACTATTTCATCAATGCATCTGTAGTAAACTATGTTATTGTTGATTCTAGGATCCGTTTTTCTTTATGATTTAAGTACTATGCGTACTCGGTATATAAGTCTTAACCTGCTACAACATTTTCAAGGGAGCACCTCAAAATACAGTACAAGATAGTCAACTATTTACAGTATGATGCAGGCCTCTATAATGATACATAATGCATCCAGCCATGTTAGATACCCTTTTCTTCACATCTAAATAAAAAAAGAAGTATCACACTCTGGAAGAAATAGATCTTTTTCAGTTTTTTTTAATGAAATTATAATAGCAACGCAATTAGATAATAGGAAAAATATATATAATGTCACAGTAAATTTATCTTTTGAATTCGTAAGCACCTAAAAGCTTGTGTTGGTAACTGGACACAATGAAATACAAGTTGTTGTTAACGAGTGATACTTACAGTATGGCGTCACATTGTGGTGTAATGGTTAGCAAGCTAGTCTTGCAGATCCATTAATACTTAATCAGTTTGATCCTTGCTGGATGGTCCTACTTACCACCTTGTGCGACATCATTCATATGGTGAGTGGGTTCGATAAATATTTACGATCAAGGTATTTAATTGATTTCATGATCCACAGGTTTTGTCTCTTGTCAAGACAACAGGCAACTCAGGGATATATCGCCGGTATTGTTGTCGATATACATCTGTAGACATTCCCGAAAAAAATGTGTGAAAACAAGGAAGACCTTTTGGCTCGTGAAACGGATCGAACACTCATCCATTTGTACTGTTTGATTGTTTTTTTTAATTAAAAATTAACGATCAAATCTCAAGATTATAGAGCTTGAAAGAGAAGTATGTGTTCTGTAATGTGTAAGAAATCACTTAACGTTACTGCAAAACGTGTTGGGTTTGAATTTTACAACAATGATATATTATGATAAATGTTTGTTGGAAAGTGAAATGGAAAATAATTTTTCTAACAAATACAATTTCCTAGAATGATGTAACGACGGTAGGTTTTTTTTAAAGTAGAAGTATCAATTTTAATCAAAATGCGGCTAGATTAAAAGTAAAACACAATAAAACCCAACAAAAATGTGACCAGATTTAAAAAGTAAAAATTAGATAAAAAAACAGTAGGGGAAAAATAATAATTAAAAATTAGATTAAATAAAGAAAAAAAATGAAATGTAATAAAAGATTAGCATTGAAAAAAATCGCAAAATCGAATTTAACCTCTGGCCAGACAGCAGTGTTTTAGTATTTTGGTAGATAGACATAGTAATTATGGTAATTTTCACCTTTAGTTGTCAAAATTCCTAGCAAATAAGACAATTAGAGTAACCTACCTTGACTTTCACTTTAAACTAAGCCGGTAACTCTTTTGAAAGTCTCCGTGCGAGATAAACAAATCTTAGAAACTTTTTCGAAAACAATACAACTGCATGCTTTAACAAAAACTATCATCAAATGTGTTCTTAATAACAATTAAGTTCATTTCAGATAATTTTATGCTAGGAATTTAGCCAACTGACTTTCACTTTGAAACAAGACGGTAGCCATTTTGAAAGTGTCCGTGCGAAATATTCAAATCTTAGAATCGTTTCAAAAACAATACAACAGCAGGCTTTAACACAAAAATATCATAAAATGTGTTCTTAATAACAATTAAGTTCATTTCAGATAATGCGCACGCACAATTTTATGCAAGGAATTTTAACAACTAAAGGTGAAAATTACCGTAATTGTCTCCATCTCCAATGGAAACTTCTGTTGAAAGAGTTGCTTAATTGGATTTTTTTAAAATTTAAAATGTGCACAGTAGAAGAAAGAATAAAGGATAGATGAAGAAAAATTACATTAAAAGACAGGTAAAAAGGTGCGTTCTCTGTGTCTGACCCTGGGGGAAAATGTAATAATAATATTTTCGCTTGGCTTTTTAGGGCCAAAAAACGACAGGAAAGCAGAGTAAAACCGACAAAAAAACAAACTAATTACAACTGTGAATGATTCTTTTTTTTCTTCTTCTTCTTTTACCAAACTGACCATTTCAACATATCTAAATTATGTATTATTTTGATTGTTGTCTTCACCTTTATCGTGACAATGTTTCTTTGTACTCCCCGGCCTTCCTCAGCTGTCCCTTGTATATCCGAGTATACCAATGACTCAACAATGGTACAACAGACAAAACATTATTTTTTATATATCACGATAAATATGATGACAACAGTCCGAAAAATACAAATAATACATATCAAGCCTCATCTCAAATGTTTAGACAAATGATATTTAAATTATGTAAAATTAACTTCAGAAATAGATTCGTGATCCGAAAATCCTCTACAAGGGCATGGAAAGGTTAACTTTCTATAATTGCTGTTGTTGTAAGGAAATGGAATCGGTGACCCGAGTTCAAATCCTGGACGAAGTTGTTTGCGTTTCACTACGCGCTAATGCTCTTGTGAAATGTATGAATCCATTTCTCCAACGCCACCCACCCACCGTTATGCATAATAACCAGGAAATAACGAACATCTCAGATACAAAGTGAGAAATTAATTCTCTTTGCAGTTAGAACTAATACATGACTGATTTACCCTGTTACAGAGACAACTCATCCGAAAACCCGTGAAACCGTATCCCAAACGGACTCTAAAACATTAATAGTCTATTCTTACAATAGTACGGAGTACTTTTGCTTCCCTGTTCTTTACAAGACGATCACCCCCAGTCCCTGTGTTCCGTCGTGAACATAGTAACTTTTCGTCGCTTGCGAGACAGTGATCGCAGCTACTACAAGTATGGGTTAAAAAGTTAATGAACTTGAAAGTTCATTGTTTGAAAAGTTCATATGATGACATATCTTCTGTTGATTACTAGTTATAAACGGGATTCAAGCATGTCAGCAACGATAGAAAAATGAGTGGACGGCAAGCTGAACTATATTGAAAATAAAACTAATTTGATCACACTCCATGAGAGTATCTTGGTCAGCCGACCATTGCTGGGCTGTTTATGGCTTTGAAAACCTTTATAAAATAGATTTCTGTATCAGAAAAGATATGATTTAATAGGGGCCATCAATAATCGATTACACTGATTTTAAAAAGCAAAATAAGAATTTAACTATCAAAGTCCTAGAAAACTTGAAAAAAAAAAGATCCTCTAAAGTTTAGTGGTTGATGAGCTCGAAAAGAGTTGATTGAGAATAAAGTAAATGAAAATAATTTCGATACACCTAAATAAATATTGGAAGTTATGAATATATAATGATATATTGTAACGATTATCGGCTTGGGAAATGACCCAAGAGAACTGGGAAAAATCTTTGATGAGGTTGCATGCATTTTAATTCGTACAAATGCCCATGGAAAAGGCATGAATTCATATATTCTTCCTCTCCTCGGATATAATATATAGTAGACTGAGTTGTTCAATCTTGTAAAGTGTAATGTAATAGCCACCTTCTATCAACAGTGTCCCAAGTTCCCAGCTGTGTGACCGATCACAAAATGTCATTCACAAGAACGTTGGCTGCGTGCTAGTGATGGTCAGGTATGAGTTAGTTATTGGGGGTGCGATCTAAATATTAGGACTAAGAGAAACCGACAAATCCTGAAGAGAGTGGGGTACGATTTATGAAAGAATTGATTTTTCTTTGATCGAAATGAAACTATCAGTTCAGGTCTTTCTAGTTTTGAGATCGGTCCACAGGGAAGTTTTAACATTGGGAAATGTGGTGAGTGTGATTTTTCTGTGACCTCATGTCTGACATTTTCTTTTGCTGATATGAAAAGCCACATATCGTCGACATCTCTTCATCTCATGTCTTTTTTTTTTTTCATACAAATTTCCTCGAGATGCCTGCAACACTACAAAAGGCAACTTATCTAGAAGGAAAATTGTTAATTCATCTTCCCCTGACTGGGATAAGCAGGTGGGGTTTGGATACCGCTTGCAAATTTCTTCCCCCCTTGTTACCATTTTCATGGATTCACTAACATACCTCGTACATTCGGGATGCGGTGAATCTATTGGAAGGAGCCGGCTCGACTGAGTTCATGGTAGATATCGTCCCAATAAGAACATCGAGAGATGCTACAAAAGAGAATTACTCTACAAATTCTAAAAGGTCAGTGCGTATTATACATGACATTTTCCCTATAATTTCGTAGTTAGAGGTGCGTGTTATACATGATTGTGAGCTATATTCAAATATATATATATATATATATATATATATATATATATAATCACGGTAAGCATCCAATTGCTTTGAGAGATGCCATAAAGAGGAATTACTCGCCATGGCACCTCGTCGATCTTATGGGTTATGGGATTTGAAGAGATGAAGAATATGAATGAGGATCCTATATGTGGAAAAGCAGAGAAAAAGATGAAACATAAAATAAAGATGAAGTGAAGAAGTAGAGAACAATAAAACGTTTAAAGAGGATAAAGATAATATAACAATGATAATAAAAATGCTTTAAAATAACTAACAAGAAATAATGAGACGAACCTTAAAAAGAAAAACGGAACCGTAGTGATACACAACAAAAGTAGAAAGTAGAAAAAGAAGAAGGAGAGACTTAGCGAAATCAATACGGCTTCCGGCATAAGTAGATCTGAAGTGTCTGCTTTAAATGCGTTTCAGTGGGCGCGTTAAGTACGAATTCTTATCTCAGCTTAGTGACCCTTGACTCTCGCAGAACAAAACGAGGAGAAAAGGATTTCAGCGCACAATTTGATATCAGCACTGCTGAAATTTATAATTAGGGGTCAATCCTGACTAAAACCAGCCTGACCTAGGCTTGACCAGGCCTGAAACGACGAATAGATTTCGATTCACTTCCTCTCCTTTAAGTTCTTTCTTTCTTTCTTTCTTTCTTACTTTTTGTTTTGTTTTTATTTACATATTTAATAATTCTTTTCTTATTATTATCTTTTTTTCTTCTTTTGGGCCGTTAAATTTTATGCACATCTTTTGTTGTCATTTCCTTGTATATATTTTTATCATTAAATCCTTTATTCAAATTGTATTAATTTTTCATTTATTTTTTCTTCCTTCTCAAATGGTGAACACACATACACACACGCATATATATATATATATATATATATATATAATATATATATATATATATATATATATATATATATATAGAGAGAGAGAGAGAGAGAGAGATAGATAGATATAATGTAATGAGGTATCCCCATATAAAAGTCAATTCGCACGCTGTTGTTACAAAATTTGCCAGCCTATTTCCTCTTCTGCAATGTATTCTGGAAATCATTTTCAGATACGCACTTCTTATACCGGATTGATTTCTATCAATTTTATTATCACAAATCGACTTCACGTAAATTTGAAAGAAACCTAAATGTAAAGATTTCTCAATATCCTTCATAAGGCATGTATATACAAGTTATGGAAGCAAATACATGAAGGAGATGGAGCACGTAACTGACAGTTGCTTGTCCGTACCATTTTCAAACCAAGTTGATATTTGTATTTTGTTTTTCTTTTTATGCTGTTGTGTGATGCATTATGGAAAGAGTTGCCCTGTCGGCTGGGGCGTTAGAATGCACCGACTGCACCTCTGCAGAGGGGTAAGATTCCCCCAATGGGGCCACCTGTTGGCTGTGGGTGGCGCCCCGTGATGCTTAGGGATAGAACCCAGGTGGATGAGCAGTTCATGACTTGCAATGCTCCAATGTGGCCCTATCTTGGGCTAGACGGGCGGTCGGAGAGACACTCTCCGATCAATTGGCTTGTCACGTCAAGCCCTAGCACCTATATGATTTTCCCAACCCTATTGTCCTCATGACAAGCCCCAACCCCTTTTTATCATATGAGTGCTAGAAGGCGGTGCATGATGATCTACATGTCCTGGGAATAACGTTAAACTCTGATGGTGAGTTTACAGTTTTGGAGGTTTGGGGAATGTAGAGCACCCCTTCATCACCATTGCTCCCTGGTCCACTCTGACCCGGAGTGGTAGTACCTGTTAGTGTCCTATCTATGGGTTAAATAGAAAAAAATGAGTTCATAAACAAAATTGTATTATCCATTAAGAATTGATTTATTTCAAAACTTTATCGGCATTAAATGACCCACTGAGGTTGATATGCCGTAAAAAATGGGAAGAGTCAAGTATTTGAATTTAGTATAGTTTGGCTACTTCTAGTTTATATTTGGAGGCATGATGGGGAGGTTGGTTTTGTTTGCGTGGCATAAGGGGGGAGGACGTTCTAATCTACCTCTGGATAAATTTTATGATTTGCTAATTTATTCTGAGTTGTTAATTTATTTACCATCTACTGCGTTTGATTATTATTTTTTTATTTTGTTAATTATTATAATTAAAGTTATTGTTATACTGGAGTCAGTATATTGCCAGAAGTCTGCTTATTTTTAGACAATACTATATATATATATATATATATATATATATATATATATATATAAATGGAATACCTTTCTTACTATACAAACAATGTCCCAATGATTTACTATGGCTACATGCTAACTTAAAGTTGGCATGGAAAAACTTTTATTTCAGCGGCCAGTGAAGGATACCGCATGGGCTATACGTAACCAAAGAACAGAAATAAAGGACATCAACTAATTTCCTCCCATCCCACTCCTCAATGAAGAAGGAACGATACTTCTCGCAGTTTTGGGATCAAGACTAACAAACAATTATATTGATACTTCTGTGCAGAAGGGTGGTTTTCCTGAAATCGCTGGTTGGTTAGAGAAGCTATTCAACATGCTAAAATTAATAAAAATGGTTTGGATGTCATTTGGTTGGATTTGCAAATGCCCCTCCAGATGATACATTTGTCCCTTCAAATTGTTCTAGGGGAAATATCCTATGTGCTAGCCACTTACTTCGATGAATTTCTCATGCGCTTCATCACAAAAGAATTTACGACTAACTAGACTAGACTTGATGTTGTAATTGCAAAGGGATTTACATTTTCCCCAATACCTTTCGTTCTATCAAGGCATCTACTTCTTAAAGTGTCAGAGAGCAAAATGGACTTTGTTGAGCTTGGTAGCAGCTGTCAAATGCCACCAGTGAAGGCTTTAATGAATGACACTAAAATTCTATCATCCAAAGAATCTACAGCCCGCAAGCTAATAAGTCTAAGAACGATCTGATGATCTGATGTAGAATGACATTCAAAAAGTTCAGAAGTCTCTCATTTAGGAAAGGAAAGTTAAACCAAAATATTAGTTTCCAAGTAGATGCTCAAAGAATCCCTACAGTGTCAGAAGTTCCAGTGAAACGTTTGGGACGTCGGTATGATAAAAGTGAGAAGGATGTCCAAGAAACTACAAGAAGGTCTCTATAGAATCAAACGCTGCACGGGAAATACAAGGTATGGTGCCTCCAAAACTGCAGGTGCCACTCATATCAATTGTGGAGGAATTCAAATCCGAGAGAATTAGACTTCAATCGATGCTGGAAAACTCCAAGGATAAGGTGATAAAATCCTTCAATCCTACAATGAAAATAGGAATGAAGTGGAAGGTCAAAGGCACTATAATATGTACATAAGACAACCAAACTTTCAAGGATTTATTGGACTCACTCAAACACAGAGAAAAGGTTTAGGAATATATGAAAAGTTGTGGTGGTTAAAAACCACAGACAGAAATTGCTGAGATATGGCCATTCAGGAATTAAGGAACGATGACAAAAAATAAACTCTCATAAAAAGAGTTCAACAGTCTCAACAAGGCAAATGGATGCACTACAAAGGTCTCGGCAATGGCTACGATCAAGTTTTTTTTCTACGTATGACATGCATCCCTCGAAAAGCAACCTTGTCAAATTGAATGAAGAAATCGATGCAACTTGTCCCCTGAGTAAGGACAAACCACAAACACTGGAACATGTCCTCACCCAAGGTACACCTGTAGACACAACAGTGTATTTGATGTTTCGGAACTTGATGAAGCCTGAAGCAACTAATTCAACCCAGTAGGGGGCAGGTTATATGTCGGCGCTAGGCAAAAAACTCGTCAAGCTATACCCAGTAAAAATCCTCTCGAATCAGGTGGTAACTGGGAGTTATCTGTGGACTTCCCTGGCTGGTGTAATAATTACTCGAAAATAATATCTAGTTAAGGTACTGCGACCAGAGATTATTCTTTTTTCAAGGGCGAACTCAAAGACCATGCGATTAAAATTAAAAATGCCATATGAATGCCGATTAGAACAAATACGCGATTACAAATAAGCAAGTATGAAGATCTCAAAACAGATATGGAAAAATAATTGTATAGCGTGATTGTTAAAGCAGTGGAAGTTTAATATATTATCAGTCACTTTATGGAATCATTAAACCCATACATTCAAATTTATTTACAATGAGTAGATAAGCATGGAGTTAGCATGAATTTTGATAAGGACAAAAATACTCTTCTGTATTTTTCAGAATATTTCTGTACAAATATGGCGATAATAAGTAAAAGCTAATAGCTATGTTTACACCTAAACATTTTCAAATGAATCAAATTCCCGTATTAAATAACGCATTACAAAACAGAGATGGAAAAATAATTGTATAGTGTGATTCTGAAAGCAGTGGAAGCTGGAGCAAAAGGATTCACCAAGTTTAATATATTATCAGTCGCTTTATGGAATCCTTAAATCCATATCTTCAAATTTATTTACAATGAGTAGATAAACATGGAGTTAGCATGAAGTTTGAATTCCCGTATTAAATAACAAATTCCCGTATTAACTCATTAACAAATGAACCAAATCAGACCAAACAGAAAAATAAAATGTTGGCATCAAATAACCCATAAAGGGTTGATATGACATTAAATAAACCAAACTAAACCAAACGAGTTCATATGTTTCAAAAAGAAAGGAGACATCTCTACATTCAACTTACCGTCTCCTTTCTTTTTGAAACTTATGAACTCTTTTGGTTTACTTTGGTTTATTTAATGGCATATCAACCCTTTATGGGTTATTTGATGCCAACATTTTATTTTTCTGTTTGGTCTGATTTGGTTCATGATTTGGCCAGTAGAACAGGTCACATACATAGGTCGTAATATCTAGAAAAGGCCACAAATAAATTATCAGTCAATTGGAAATCCGATCTCACTGACAAGTTAAATCGACAATTCTTCCAGGCTATGTATATATCAGTACTGCTGTATGGCTGCACCTCTTGGACCATAACGAGGCGCCTTGAGAATAAGCTAGATGGGACCTGCACAAGAATACTGCGTGCGGTCTTGAACAAATCGTGGAAACAGCACCCCACAAGGAAATAGCTCTAGGGCCATCTGCCCCTATATCACAAACATTCCGGATGAGACGGACAAGGCATGCTGGACACTGCCGAAGGAGCAAGGACCAGCTCATAAGCGACGTTCTTCTGTGGAAGCAACACATGGACATGCTAATGTGGGCCACCCACTAAGACCTACATTGGCCAACTATGCGAGGATGCTGGATGCTGCGCAGAGGACCTCCAGTTTGGCGAGAGATTGTCATTGATATCCGTGCTATATGCGCGACATGATGATGAAACTAAACAAATGAAAAACGAAATTCGGTATTAAATGACATATAAGGTGTCGATATGCCATTCAAAAAGGAATTAAACTAAACCATATTAATCAAATATTAACATTGGGTAACCTATGAGGAATTGATATCTATTAATAATGGAGATTCGCTTCCGGTTTTTGTCTGTAACAAAAATTACGTCACTGCTTACGTCACATCACCCAAAATCGTCATAACATAGAATAAATACACTCAAAATTTGAACATGCAACATTAGACAGTCCTCATTGTTTTTGTAAAACAAGTTTTAATAAATAAATGACTGGTATTATATATCTATATATAGTTTGTTTTATTTTGAATACATATTTAAAGTTTACATTTCAAATTGTCTTATTTTTTAATCCTTTAATGAATTTGCTGATTTTACTTACTTAGGGTACAAACTCGCTGACATTGCATTTTTTACTCCCACCCCTCAGGCAATATGTTTTGAAAATCGATTTTTACATCGCCCGGGGGTATTTTTTATTTTGTACTAGTCTAGTACTATTAATTAAACTGAAGTAAACTAGGGAAAAGGTAAAGATTGGCATTAAATATCCCGTAAGCCAGAAATAACGTCAAAAATTTAACCAAGCAAATGGATCAAATTTTGACATTAAATAACCCATAACGTATTGATATACCATTAAGCAACTAATCTAACCTAAACCAAAGGAAAATACAGCTTTCAACGTCATCACGTTCATCGACATTTGTCTGACCCCTAAGCATTTATCGACACCGTGGATAGATTCATCGACCCTGAAGAGTCGATATCGACTATATTGACAATCCTTGAATTAAAGCATCACTAGCGATTAATACAACATTTATCTCAAATCCCGCATTGGACGGCTCATCAAACTTTAACACAACGTTTCATTAATGGAGCACCAAGTGTAGAATGCACTTCAAGGAAATGTCGTTTAAGATAAACACGCTCAGCAGTACTTCACAACTGCTACAAGTGCAAGCAGCAAGTGCACACATTCACTCTGCCACTACCACGTCCAGGGAAACCAAAACCACTAACCCAGGAAACCATCATGGCAATACCATTGCCTTTTACAATACGCCATCGTCAGTGTTTTTCTCTTTTTTCCTTCGTCTTCCTCTATTGACCAGAAGTTCTTGCAGACGTGTACGATCTCGCTGTAATGGATTTTGCCGCGGGAAACGAGAGATATTGGCCAGGTTTATTCAGTCTTGGTGATTATTCTTCATCTTCCTTGCCTGATGGTCTGTCTGTCTGTCTGTCGGTCTTCTAAGTTGGGCGGGTTATTCTGCTTAGGCTGTTTTGCCCGTCTGCCACTGTCTACTGGAAATTTGAAAAGAGAAATAACTAGAAAAGACAATAAGAACAACATAAATTCTATGAGAAGAAGGACAACAGCAACAGACGCGTTAAAGAAATAAGATAAAAAACATAAGGACAAGGAAGATAGAAATAAGAATTGCAAACTATATAGAACATAATTTAAGAAGGAAAGGAAACAACAAAAAACGGAAAAAAAATATTGCCTGAACTTCAAAAACGTAAAAATAAAAGATAAACTGTCTGTCTGTCTCTGTCTCTGTCTCTGTCTGTCTGTCTGTCTCTGTCTCTCTTTCTCTTTATATATATATATATATATATATATATATATGTGTGTGTGTGTGTGTGTGTGTGTGTGTGTGTGTGTAATTTATAACTTACTCCGTTACTCAGAGCTTCATATGTTTTCAGAATTATCAGACGCAAATTTATATATTTTAGATCTCTAACTCTGCTATAACAGGAAATATCATTTTCTATACACTGTCTTCTTCTTCTTCTTCCTTCTTCTTCTTCTTCTTCTTCTGTTTTTTTTTTCAGTGTATACTCTTCACCTCCCTTCTAATTTTCTAGCTGATTTTAGCAGTACTATGGTCTGGATTAGTATTCTTATTCATGTATCACCTGTGCAAACCAACACAGGCGCAGAATTTGATGAATTTTGACCCAGCTATGGAATAAATAACACCACAACTGTTCTACAAGAACAGCTTTGGTATTAAATAGCCCACGAAGGTTCATATTCATATAAAAAAATCAAAATGGCCATTAAAAGCGACTTTTTGCGATTTTATTAAAAAGAATACAAAGAATATGCATTCGAATTATCCGACAAAATTCTTCTTTCAAATATAAGATTTAAAAGTTCTAACTTGATTCCGCCCATAACCCTCGTAAAATCGTACCACTTGACCCTTTTTTCATTTATTTCGAAATTTATCTTGAGGAATGTTTGGCGATTGGATTCGATTCCATGTTAGTAGTGTTGTTTAATTATTATTAATTATTAGATATCTATGGTTGCTTGCTGCTAAGCAAAGATTATGAAACTAACAGACTAAAAGAATGTTTATCTCGATTCTTTTTATTTAGCAGTAAATAAACTAATCGTTTGGTTTGGTTTAGTCTTTTTAATGGGATATCAACTTTCTTTGGTTATTTAATGCCAAAGAATTTTTTTAGAATAACAACTTGTGTTACTATTTAATCAATAGCTGAGGGGACATGGTGTTTATACCTTTCTAAATGATATTAATCCGAATATGAAAATATTGAGAGTGGAGTTTGACCCTGCTCACTACGATGTCACTGTCCAACACATTAGCCACAATACCTCACAAATAAACAAATAACAGATAAGATGCAAAACATCTTCATTCGATAGCTGAAAATTCTGGTCCTATAAAATATTCCTTAAATTAATTTAAATTATTCAAATTAATAGTATATTTTTTCACAAAATAGACACAGGAAGATATAATTGAATAAATCAATTTGGAGGAAAAAATATTGAATTTTTTGACGAAAAATGAATGAATATTTAGTTGCATTTTCTAAAACTGTTATGACAGCCGTAATTCTTTCAGCCAGAGATTTCATTAATTTAAAACCACATTCGTTTTCAAAATTGTTTCAGCTTTCATAAATAGCAATTAATAGACGTTCTTTGGTAGATAAAATTTCTTATTGACCATTTTTAAATCTTCCTCCCTAAATTTTTATTTAGATTTAGATCCGAACTATTCGCTTACCTCAACATTGATTTCACATACCTTTCCTGGGGATAATTCCTTTCTTCTCTGTGACAAGACCCATTATCGTCATGAAAAATGAGTTCATCATGACCAAACTAAAATAGGATAGAAGAAAATTATCCAAGATTATCCATCTCCTTGGTCCTATAAATGACTTGCAACTCTATATGATGAATGACTCTGGAAATCTAGTTGTTTTCTTCGGGCAGTCATTTTTATTTCATTTGAATGGCACCAGGAAACAGTTATAGCATTGTCACCTTGGTCAATGCAGATTAAATCACTGAGGATCACTTCAACCAATTGTTTACATGCCTAGAATATTTCTCTTCAGCCAAATTCAAATACATTTTTTCTCTTTATGTTTCAGTGCTGGTTTTCATTTGGCTTTTCTGATTTCATTCAGCTAATCTGTCTCAGACATTGGCCTCTGTTTCGACCCATTTTTTTTCATTTATTTTATTGTATATTTTCTTTTTTAATGCATGTTGCTTTGAATTTTCTATCCTAACAAATTTATATATTTTGTAGACGGCCAAAATATTTTCATTTTTAACTAACTCATATTTTTTATTTGCAACACATTTTATTCACTGTCGACTGGGAACAACCAAGGACTTCCTTGTGGATTGCCTTCTTGAATGAGTTTTACGATGCTTTCCATTGTTTCAATTGAGAGTTATTTTGCTTTAGCAATGTTTCCCTTCAATTAAATATCTCCAATCCGTGCCTCGCTGTGGTGTGCTTTTCGCTCGTAGAACACCAATTAACATCTGTGACACTATGACACATGTAAATTCCATCGAACTTGTGACTCCGATTTTAGATACGTGTTTCATAATCAGCATGATTTTAAGAGCCAGCATGGGGGACCTGACCGGCATCCTAAAATGTTGGCTCTTCTAATTACAGGTACTCAAACAAAGATCAAAACAACAATGCATCTGAGGGACATTCAGACATCCGTGGTCTGCAAGAACTGAAGACCAATTTTCTTATGTAGCGCTATGCTGGTATTAGTTTTAGAAATGCAAATTACAAGATCATTTCATATTTCTTTTATTTCCAGTGGGTTTCTAGCTTTTTTCTCTAAGCGTATTGTTAAGGTCCAACTGGTGAAGCCGTGTAGTAGCAAGGATACGGTTAGCGCTTGAAAAAATTATCGCTTTATCCTATATATGACTAATATTCTGTCAATAGCAGTTCATATCTTCGTACGTTTAGTTTTATTTAAATGTACGTTTAATTCGTTTTAGAACTATAGTATTCCGTTCAAATAAAAAACACACACACACACCTGCTTCGGTTGTATACAGAATGTCTGTCATTTGATTTAATACATTCACTTGTCAGCATCAAATAGAATTGAATGATGTTTGTAAATTCTTTTTTTTTTTTTTTTTTGTATTCGTTCCTCTAAAATTCAACACATCCGATTTGCTCATTTTTAGATTTTTAGAAGTGAAACCTAGGATCGTTTCATCCCGAGGCCGTCACTGATTTTTAAAAATAAAATAAAAGGCCCCCTTCATTAAAAAAAACGTCTAATCAAAAATAAAAATGAAATGAAACTCTACAAACCCACCTCACCAGGTCAACATAGAAAGCTACAGAGAATAAATAGTATTTTAAGAACACGTCTTGCTCAAAGTCGCCGAAAGGTAGCCAGAAAAAGACTTGCATACATCAGATTATTTGATTAACATAAAAATACAAATTAATGAAAAAGAAAAATCAGATGTCTTTTAAACTTATATAAAGAATTCATTGCGTAAAGCCTCAATGGAAGTTTTTTTTTAATTTGCAAATTGCATTAAGTCGCAGGAAATTCAGATTTTATCAATTGGCACCGTTTGTTTATTTGAAACAAAAGAAATTTTCACGGCGGGGGTCTGGAGCGAACATGGAAGTATTAAGAAAAGTTATCGTTTTGATAATCGAAAGAGAAATAAAAAGATACAAGAAATTAGATTAATACTTTTAGTTTTATTTTTAATTATATTCAAGTGCGTTCGTATTGTCTTCTCACTTTGTGTAGATAAAGTATGCAAAATTATGAAAACATTAGTATACGTAAATCTCCATATATTGTCATATGCATCACACACACACATAAAAAACACAATGACACACCTATGAATATGCACACATTTACACAAATGTATATAAACACGCGCACACTCACTCACTCACTCACTCACTGTATTGGTTCATGTTAGATTGTCGTACGTCTGTTTGTAACCAAAGCAGTTAAAGCCTTGGTGGATATCCTTTGCGGTTTGTATTTATTAGAAAGCAAGGGAATTGTAACTGTACTGATGAATCATAAATATTTGGTTTGGTTTGTTAGTTTTTACGGCATGTCATTCCCTGATGGGTTATTTTATGCCGAAGACATTTTCTTCTATTCATGCTTGATGGGGAGTCAATTTTTATTTAAACTCAATTTTTTCCATTTAACCCATTGATGCGACCCTAACAGGTAAAACCTCACCGTGTCAGGGTGGACCTAGGTGTGATGGTTATGAAGGGGTACTCCACACTCCCCAGAGCTTCAGAATTGGAACTTCACCATTCGATGCAGTTAAACGTCATACCCAGAATACGACTCAGAAAGATAGTTCAACTTTGACTAACATTTCCATCAACGAAACATATACACCGGCGTCTGCATGGAAAACTTTGTCAAAACAGCCATAAGAACTGTAGGAATACTTATCAGTCCTTGTGCTTTAAAATAACTCAACAGCATTGGGAAAATCGATCCGAGAATTACGTGAACCACATTTAATGGCAACCCCTGAACTAGCATAGTTATTCTGAAAATAAGAAATAAGTTTAATGCTCTTCAGGAGACATCAGCAAGACATACTCTAAATGATGATTATAAAAACTTTGTCACCGCCACGCAGCAGCGAAAAGCCTACCAACAAAAGTCCCGTGGGAGTCGAATACAGTTAGAGAAAAATGCGATAACATAAAAAAGAGTCCCTACGTGATAAAAACGACAAACAAACATCGTGGTCAGGCAACTGAGAAAATTTAAGATAGAACTAACAAAAACATACAAAAAATAACTATAATATAATCAAAGCAAAATAGATAAACTCTGAAATTGTGCTGAATATAGAAAATCTCAATTGGCTGTAAGACTAGAAGATAGACTTCTAAAGTGGAAAGCTCGTCAATTATATACATGTAAACCCTGCTATAATCACTGGTAAACATACTCAATAAATCTTTAATTGCTTAGACACGTTACAGAGGATAAAAACGACGAATTGTTGTATTAATTAATTTGTGATGCATATTTTAGTTCTGCCAATAAATGATTTGCATGAAATATGATTTACACCCGTAGACTTTCATAAAATTATGTAGATTTTCATAAAATAAAAATAAAAAATAAAAAATTCAAAACCTATACGGGCAAGAAAAAAACTCTAACCGGATTTGGAACCAGCATCATAAATACATTCAGAAAATCATATTGGCTCAGAAAAAAAGTCATATTGTTGGCCAGTGTTATCGTTCCTATGGAAATATAATGTCACCGAGTAGATAAAGCGAGAATTATTCCACGCTGGAGCCGTGTCAGTGCTACAGTATGGCTGCACCACTTTAACAAAACGCTTGGAGAAAAGCTAGATTGGAACAACACAAGATTTTGTGTGCTGTATTAAACAAATATTGGAAACAACCCTCCATCCATAAAAAAGAACCAGCTGTAGAGCTACTAACCTACTATCACACAAATCATCCGGGTAAGACGAGCAAGACCTTTTGTACACTGCTGGAGAATTAAGGACGAACTTATAACTGACGTCCTTCTGTGAATTAATTATTTATTATTTTTTTTACATTTTATTTTTCGATTTTCGGTATTTATTTTCAAATAAAAAAGCCACAGTAATTTCTTTTTGTTTCTATTCATAACTTTGGTCTTTTATCTCTTTATTTATACTGTAATTAGTACAGAAAAAGACAAATTCGCAAAAATGTTACGCCCCCAACATAAGGGGGGTTGAATTTAAGTGAAAAAAAATGAGAAAGTTTTGAAATAAAATAAATAAAGCATTATAAAGATCATTCATTGATGAATAAACACTGAAAATTTTATTAAAATCCGATAATTCCCTGATTTTTGGTAAATTATATTCTGTGAGGGGGCTAAATTCATTTTGTCAAAAACGCATTTTTGGCTAATTTTGGGCCACCCAAGTATATACATACATGCATCCATAGAGACAGACAGACAGAAAGAAATACAAATAGATAAATACATACGTATACGTGACAAAAAACCGGGATAGATAGATACGTATCTGATACATACATACACATATAAAACAAGAAATCGACATAGATAGAGAGATAGATAGATAGATAGATAGATAGATAGATAGATAGAAAAAGACAGACAGACATACATCCAGAGAGACAGACTGATAGATATATACATGCATGATATAGATAGGTAGACATGACTACGGACATATATATCTATATCTATATATATATATATATTATATATATATATATATATATATATATATAGAGAGAGAGAGAGAGAGAGATAGATAGATAGATAGATAGATAGATGCAGACACATACATACATACATACATACATACATAGAACAAGATTCTGAGATAAATAGATAGATACATAGATAGATGGATAGATATATAGATAGATATACTTACCTGCATAAATACATATGACGAGGCAGAGACAGACATACGTATAAATATATATATATATATATATGACCAAAATTGGAATAGAGAGAAACATATACATTGTTACATACATACTGACAGACAGACAGACAGACAGATAGACTGATATGTTCATATACATATATGTATCGGATAAAAAGGTGAGATAGATAGATATATGAATAGAGATAGACATATAAATACATGTATACATGCAGAAAGACAGAGATACAGACAAACAAATGGATGGATACATATATATACATGACAAGAGACAGAGTAGATAGATAGATAGATAGATAGATAGATAGATACAAAAATTCAGGCATATGCATATATAAATACATACATACAAGCGTACATGCAGGTAAAACATGCATGCATAAATACATAGAGAGATACTGAGAGACAGATAATCAGATACATACATGCATACATGTATCTATCTATCTCAGCATCTTGTTCTATGTATATAGAACAAGATGCTGAGATAGATAGATACATTGATACATAGACTCAAAGATATACAGAGATGTAGTGCAACCAGATTTATAAATACATACATACATAGGACAAGTTGCTCAGATAGATATATAGAAGGATAGATAGATAGATAGATAGATAGTTAGATAGATAGATAGATAGATAGATATGAACAGTCATATAGATAGATAGATAGATAGATAGATATGAACAGACTCAAATAGATAGATAGATAGATAGATAGATAGATAGATAGGAACATACTCAGATAGGTAGGTAGATAGATAAATAGATAGATATGAACAGACTCAGATATATATATATATATAGATATATATATATATATATATATATATATATATATATATAGATAGATAGATAGATAGATAGATAGATAGATAGATATGAACAGACTAGATAGATAGATAGATAGATAGATAGATATAAACAGACTTTGATAGATAGACAGATATGAACAGACTTAGCTAGATAGATAGATAAATAGATAGATATGAACATACTTAGATAAGATAGATAGATAGATAGATAGATAGATATGAACAGACTCAGATAGATAGATAGATAGATAGATAGATAGATAGATATGAACAGACTCAGATAGATAGATAGATAGATAGATAGATAGATAGATAGATAGATAGATGTAAGGAATGACAAACAGAATGCAATGGTAAAAGTGCAGAAAAGATGAAAGGTAAATGGACAGCGAGCCGAATGAAGAAATCAACTGAAATATAAACATAGTCTGATGATTCGTTTACTCTTAAAATAAAATGATAAAAAACAAACAAGCAAGTAGTTTGCTCCGGATTATGTTTTAATGTCGTCTGCCCAACGGGCAAATTGTATTCTCAAAGGTTCGAATAATTGGCCAGGTTCTAGCGAAGCTTCTTTCTGATGAGAATTGAGCACTTCTTCAGCGAAGATCAAAATCTTGAAAACATTTTCTCCAAATCCAAATGGTGAGAGAGCCGCGAGCTATAGAAATATGGAGATAAAATATAAACAGGAAAAATAACAATGAACAACACTTTCACACACATACACACACAGAGGCACACACATACACACACACAATGGACAACATACAGACATATATACGCATATGCATATGTTTTTAGTGTTGTATCTGTGTGCCTGTGATATTGCATGCATATATATATATATATATATATATATATATATACATATATATATTATATATATATATATATATATGTATATATGTATGTATATATATGTATATAAAGAAAATAAATGTGATTGGACGCATTAGTACAAATCAGTAATACATTGAAACATAAAGTCTCGTGTACATATATATATATAATATATATATATATATACACACACACACACACACACACATATATATATATATATATATATATATATATATATATATATATATATATATATATATTGCTCCCTCTGATTTCCACTTGTTTCGTCATCTCATAGGATTTATGAATGGAACAAAGTTTTCAGACCATAATAAAAAGAAAGCATCGTGAGTAAAGGGCTAAAAACTCAATACAAATATTTATATGCTGAAAAAATACAAAAGCCTCTTTGTTGATGGGGAAAATGTGTTTTACAAATAAAGATTTTATATTAAATCAAATGTTTTTCCTGGGTGAATCGTTATATTGAAAAATTCGGCAAGTATATTAAATGACCCTTGCACACATAAACACACATACACACACGCGCGCGTGCACACACATACACACACACACACACACACACACACATATATATATATATATACATATACATGTGTGTGTTTATGTGTGTGTGTATTTCTATGTGTGTGTATTTCTCTGTGTGTGTGATGTGACGGTAATCACGGAAGATAAAGAAAATGACGTGTGTCGTTCAAAATGTTCTAAGCCTCATTCATCTCATTTATGACTTATCAGGTCTCTGTTTTGTCCATTTTTTGGGAAGGCCAGCGAGGATTAATATTTCTTTGTTATTACTTATATTTTCTATGTTTCATTATTCTCAACTCGTTTTTACTTTAAGTCATTTATTGTTTGGAAGTATTGTTTAAATTTGGGTAGATCTTTTTTTGACAGTTTCATTTTCTTGCATTCTATGAGGATGTATTTAATTGTGAGCAGTTCTCCTCGTGTGCATTCGGAGTGTTCTGTTTTAAGTAAGTACGACTACGTTAATTACATATGTTCGATATGGAGTCTGCTCTTTTCGACCTCTATGAGGGTCAGTCTGTTAATGAATAAAATAAACCAATCAATTACATAGGAGGGACTATAATTAAGATTTAAAACATGTTTAATTCTTAGTTTGGAATGGAAATTCTTTTGATAAAAACCTTTTCCTTATTTAATTAGTACTTTTTAGATATTCAATATGATGATTTTGGTGATGATTTTTATTTGAGATGCTTTTAGCATTCAAATGTTCCTATTTTATGTTTAAATTGTAAAGGACATCTTAGATAGTACATTTCTAATTCTCTCTCACTCTCTCTCTCTCTCTCTCTCTCTCTCTCCTCTCTCTCTCTCTCTCTATATATATATATATATATATATATATATATATATATATATATATATATATATATATATATATAAGATAACAAAAAAAGTTCCTTATTACGAATGAGGGACCGTTCCTCTACATCTAATGAGTGTATAAATTGTTAAAAAAGATTCAGGGTTTTGACTATTTTGTTTTTCAGGCATTGTCAGGAATTATGCAGTTATTTTTTTTTATGATATAAGCATGGTTAGATTTAATTGTCTGAATCCATTTAACAACAAAACAAAAAATCAACTCTCAATAAGATCATAAATGTATTTAACAATCAGAATACCACTCTTTCTAATTAGAGTTGTAATATATATATATATATATATATATATATATATATATATATATATATGTGTGTGTGTGTGTGTGTGTGTGTGTGTGTGTGTGTGTGTGTGTGTGTGTGTGAGTGTGTGTTTGAGTGTGTGTGTGTGGTCAACTCCGTTTAAAGTATAGAAAAACTAATTTGTTATAAACCAGTTTACACCATATTTTATATGTATCTATTTAAAAAAAATATTATATATATATGTTGTGTGTGTGTGTGTGTGTGTGTGTGTGTGTGTAGTTGTGTGTGTGTGGCGTGTGTGTTTGTGTGTGTGTGTGTGTGTGCTACTTCCTTCCTGTTTGTAATGGTTAGACAGATAGATAAGGAATGTAAGATGAGAGTGCTATGAAGCACAGCTGTCGAGCTGCAAGTGAAGATTGAACTCACTGTCAATGTCTTTAACAACCAGCTGAGAAAGCGTTTCCCGTTGACAGATATAAAGATAAGAATGCATATTAGATATTATAACTTTGTGCCAAAATACAGATGTACATCTAAAAGAACAAATGGAAAAAATATTATATAAATGGTTAAATAAAAAAACATGAAAAATATAGATGATCGACATACAAATATGAACACTCTGAAATTGATGTGTGATAGACAAGCGTCAACAAGGAAACAAGGGATACATAGATAGTATCAACTATAAGTAAAAGAACACACCTACCAATTCCTTACAAAAGGTTACTTTTTTTCTAATCCAAAGATACATGGGTTTTATTATTTCTAGTGAAACAGTATACACTCAAAACGGATATTTTTAATATTATTTAGATGTTTCAGACTGGTGAACTCATCTTTATTGTTATATACACAACATTTCGGACGATGTGCCCTCTGGCTTTCTTCAGGTTCCTCTTGTCATTCTCCGGATGCTTCATGCCGTAATCGAGAGCCTTTACGGATCTTCGAACTGAACCCTTTATTTAATCCATGGATCCGTGAATGATCCCGATTAGGACAGGAAGGCTTATGAGTTCAACAAGGAACACCTCAAGAAAGCCGGTGAGCACATCGGCTGAAATGTTCCATATGTAACAATAAAGATGTGTATAACAGTCCGAAAAATATTGGTAATCAAGCTCCATCTCGAAAATTCCGACAAAGTATTAGGCACTATCAAATTGCACTGAAACTCTAACCAAGCTTATGACCAAAATCCAGAACACCCTTGCTCTAGAGTTTATTCGAAATGAATATTGTTTATTGTCTTAATGTCATTGACACCAACAAACCTATCTATTGAATGTTTTACACACCAACAAGGTACAAGTCTGTCATTTTAACCTTGTGGATGTATTGTTGGTCCAGAATAAAGATAATTTTTATTAATTAGTGGTAACTAATATCAATGACTGTGTATGTGTGTGTGTGTGTGTGTGTATTCATACATATATGTATAAATTAGGGTAGCGTACATGTAGTCAATGGTAATATGTTCATATATATATATATATATATATATATATATAAGCTAGTGAGATAGATTGGGTGAATTGTTGGTATGGACACAAACAACTAAATCCTATTGGCGGGTCTTAAAATACATTGGCTGTATCCCCTGCAAAATGCTAAGAACCCACCCAAAAATGGGTGTGTCTTGCGTTGGATACTGAACTGCACCCGAGAGTGAGGTTGAGGTTTTAGGGATTAGGGGGTGAGGAGAATCTCTTCATTCTCATTATTCCTAAATCCACAGACCCAGTGTACTACCTGATAGGTTCCCATTTATGTTTCACAAAGATCTGTTTAAAAGTTATTCGTATTCAATATAACCTTGATAAAAAAGAGAATTCGTGAAACAACTACACAAAAATGTCAATATCAAGGTATAATGAATACGCTTCCCTAACCATTAGACATTAGGTAATCCAAAATGGCTTACCGTTAAAATCATTCAGTCAATCAAAAACGTGCACCTGTTTAGACACTACAACGCGTTCATTTTTAACAGTTCACAAAAATGGGCTAATTTACCGATTTTAATTTTTTCTGTAATTAAGTAAAAAGGCTGAGGTTTATTTTAAATTAAATTCCATTCGGAATTTTTGGGACAATATGTTTGTTTTATTTGTTCATGTGTCAATCACTCTTCACTTCCTTAATTAGTGAACATTTTTAAAACTAATAATACGTAAGAGTATAATTTTTACATTTTTAAAAAGATATTTCATTGGATAGATACATGTTTGTACCTTTCTTTAAAAATATACTGCTTCTTTGTAATGGAAGATGTACTTTTGGGAATTTAAAAACAGGACAATCAATGTCACTATTGCTTTTCTCAAGCCAATTTGGGAAAGTTGTCTGAAAAAAAAAGAGAAGAAAAGATATTCACGTCACAAATTCTTTTAGAAAGTGACAATTTTTCTCTTGAAATTATTTCATTTAATGTAAGAGACTGAGATTTTAAAAATTTAAATGTAATATCATTGAATAAATATCAGTAAAATAGAGAAAAATATTCGGTGTAAATGTATATATATATATATATATGTGTGTGTGTGTGTGTGTGTGTGTGTGTGTTATCTAGGCAAGTTCTGTTAAAAACCGCGGATATTTTTTCTCATGATCTTTATCTTAAGTTGTTCTAGTCGTCTAGTCATTTTTCTTAATTCGGGATCCACTTGGTCCAGGAACTGTCCCATAGTCTTTACCCTACCACTTTCAACCGTTTCGTTGTACGGGAGACTGTAGGTTGTAGTATGTTAGTTTTTTTTCCTTCTTTTATCTATTGCACTTTCAAATTAGTAGAGTACATTATTTTTTAGAGGGCTGCTAAGACTAGTGCGTTAGTTATTGAAGATGTTTAGTATATTGTTACCGATATTAAATGCTATTTTATTAATGTTAGGTTTCTTGTTTTTTTATACAGATTGCCTCAAGATTTTTTAGACGTTTCTTATTGATATTTTCATAGAGGACTTTGGTATTTTCAGTGAGGATTTTTCTTACGTCGGAGGATGTAAATTTGTCTGTAAGTTTTGTAATTACATGATGTTTTATGGTATTAGAATCGCAGAGATTATATGTAAGATGATGGGAGGGTGTTGTGGTGTGTTAATAATGTTGGTATTAATATTCGATTTGTTTTCTGAGAGACACTCTCGAATGGGCAAGTGAATTTATGCACAACATTGGTTTGGGAGTTTTGAGCTGAGTTTGTGTTATTTTTTACGAGGAGGTTTGAAATTTTAAATTTAGTGTTGTAGATAATTAGTTTTATTTTATTTTATTTTTTTGTTGGTCCACAGATTTGATGTGTTGGTGTATGATGTTGGGTATTACATGATCATCTGATTTGTAGTTATTGTGGATTTGATTCCTATAATGTAGGGTTGATTCTTTTATTATTGTTGTTGGTGTAGTTATTTTTTATGGATGCTATGAAGATATAGTCGTATTGGTAGGTCAACGATTTTGTTGGGGAAATTATTATTAATATTATTTATTTATTTATATTACTAAATTCTTTGTAAAATATTGTTTTAGATTAGGAGATGTAAAAGGCTTTATTAGTATTAAGTTTTTAACTAGGGCTATTTA
>CM042137.1:78961103-78983603 GCA_023376005.1 Doryteuthis pealeii
ATATAAAATAATAAAAATGGGAGAATGTGTGTATATAGATTAATTCAAATCTTAAATAATTAGAAAGGTGAAAATGAAATGCATGTCATAAAAATATCTCATGTGAAAAATACGTGCATAGTGATTTAAAATTTTAGATTAAAATTAAATGTCTGTAGTTATATATTAATTTATAATTTAAAATTACTACCCATATGTACTTTTCACATAGAATAAGATTTTTTCATTACAAACATTTAGTTTACACCTTTCTAATATTTCTTTCTGTTGACCGCTCTGAACTTATGCTGGATGCTGTGCAAAGGACCACTACAGGGCGATGTATTATAAGGGAGGGTTGGCGAGAGATTGTCATGGATATTTGTGCTAGTAGCGCGACATAATGATGGTGATAATACACACACACACACACACACACACACACACATATATATATATATATATATATATATATATATATATATATATGTTTATATCATATATTGTTTATATTCATATATTTGTTTATATAATATATATAATATATATATATATATATATATATATATATATATATATATATATATATATATATGTATGTCTGTGTAAGAGTGTATGAGTGTATGTGCATGTATGTCTCTCTCTGTATGACTCTGTGCGAATAAGTCAGAATAATGAATGAATGAAACATGCTCAATACAAATGTAGATTTGGTTAAGAAACCGATAAGAGGAGGATTCCTATCTATCTATCTATCTATCTATCTATATATATATATATATATATATATATATATATATATATATATATATATATATATGAGTTTGTGTATGTGTGTGTATTTTACATAATACGTTTTAGAAAACCTTTTATATATGCGTGTATATGTATGTGTGTATGTATGTGTATATTCTTATATGTGATATCTTTCAGAATACCTTCTTAGTCCTTGTTTTTTTACCTTGCTATCTACCATTTTATACAAATAATCTACTTTGTTTTGTACTTTTGTCCACACATTCCCTCTTTATTCTCTATGTCACTTCTTAAGACTTTCTTTCATTTTCTATTCAATCGACACAATTTCCATTTTTCCTTCATCATATTGAGCCCTGTTTCCTTCTTTTCCAGTCTCCCCCACTTAAACCTTTTCTCTTTTTTTTTCTTCTTCTGCTGAGCCCAGACGCGACCCTGAAGATTGCTAGCGTGCCACGTCTTTCTGGCCGCCTGAATCGGGAAAAAGCAAATAGAATCAGATATCCGCCGACAGCCCTAGGCCGCAATTACAAACCCTATCGAATCCTATTAGCGATCAGTGGAGCGCTCAAAAAGGGCCACCCTCTGCAACAGGATAACGAAGGCAAGTTAATTAAGACTTCCTGCTGCTGCTGCTGCTGCTGCTGCTCCTGCTGCTGCTGCTGCTGCTGTTTCTGTAGACAGGATCGTTTTATGAGAAGACGGAGAAAGAAAGAATATCCGGGAATAGTCCTGTGGTAGTGGAAGAAAAAAAACTACATGATCTTAAAGATATTTGCGTTGGACATGAATGGAAAATGAAGCAAAATATTTTAGAAGAAAAAACAAAGGAAAAGAGAAGGAAAATGAAAGAAAGAAAGAAAGAAAGAAAGAAAGAATATACTGAGAAGAAGAAAAAAGAGAAAAAACAATTGAGAGGAAGCAAAAGAAAGTAAAAAGAAAATGAGAAAAAAAAATGAAAAAGAAACATTGTACGAAGAAAATCACGATCAGGTCACGCTGTTAGAAACCATTTCATACAAGATCACTGATGTTAAGTAGCGATGAGCCTGTTCAGAACCAAACTAGGTGACTACTTAGCAACCACATATATAGTAAGCAATCTGAGACCTGTGTTCCAGCTTAAACAAAGTTTAGTAAATATCAAGAAAGGAAGGAAGGAAAGATGAATAAACAAACATTGTCAGCCAAACATATATAGAGACAGACATACAGGTAGACAGGCAGGCAGACAGGCAGACAGACAGGTAGACAGACAGATGAAAAGAAAGAAAGAAAAAAAAAATAATGGAATAATCATTGCTTGGTTGATTTCAATGGTATATCAACTCGTTTAGGGTTAGTTTATACCTTGAAGTTAGGGAATCCCATTCATTGTATGTTCATATTTTGTATAGTTGCTACTTAAGATTTTTACACCCAGCCCTATCAAATATTAAAAATAAGATATATTTTAAACTGATATATATCAATAGATGGGACCTTAACAGAAACGACCACTCTGGTGAGAGTGGGCCTGTGAGTAATGACGGTGTACTCCATATTTCGTAAATGAAATGCAGACCTTTCTCAAGGGTATTAGCACTAAATGCAAACAGCTTCCCCAGGATTGGAAATCGTTTCGCCAAGTCCATTTCATACGAGGATAACCATTACACGTCGAGCATCTCAAAATTCATATGTATGCAAGAAAGTAGAGACTATGTATGAAGTGATCTCACGAAGTGTTCGAACATAGATTATCGTCATGAAAAGGGCATTGCGTTTCTTCCTTCAATATGGTCTAAACTGATCACGTGACGTATTTTGATCGTACCTATTGTACAATTGCGATACCATAAGATCAAATATTTTTTAAAAATTAAATGGCCTGACATTTTTTATTGAAATATAAAAGAATATTTAAGTCTTCAGATTTTTTTTATTCATGTTTGTTTAATGTCTTGTTTATAGTTAAAATAACAAAGCATATCTAAATATTTTGTTTTGTTTGTTTGCTGGAAATGAACGTATAAAATAAAATCAAAATCTGAAAAAAAAACCTTTAGCAGATTGAAGGCATTTTTATAGACAAATTATTTTTTAGTGGTTTTAATGCGTTAAATTAAGCCATATTTTTATCGACGAGTAAATATAAATATTTTTGTAAATACCCCCCACCCACCTCCCTTAACGTATTTTAAAGAAGGAGGAGGGTTTAAATATTTACATTTACTTGTCAGAAAAAGACTGGAGTGAGTAAAATATCACGTTAACTTTCAGAAAAAAACACCTTAAGCGCTATTTTTTTTAGTAGGCACCGCGTCAGATGGGGACTATATCCGTTGGTAGGATTGTTCTATCACCGCCTAGACTTCTTTAAAGCGAGAGACCGGGACGCAATTCTTCGAATAGTACCGTATATAACCCCACCAATATTTTACATCGCCCAAAAAATTTAAGGGGAGGGGTCAAAATTGAATGATATGAAAAAAAAAAAAAAAG
This sequence comes from Doryteuthis pealeii, assembly GCA_023376005.1. Classification (NCBI taxonomy): domain Eukaryota; kingdom Metazoa; phylum Mollusca; class Cephalopoda; order Myopsida; family Loliginidae; genus Doryteuthis; species Doryteuthis pealeii. The sequence goes on from CM042137.1 coordinate 78,964,323, forward strand.
TTTTGAAATAAAATAACTGGTGCATTATAAAATGATAAAAACATTGAAAATTTCATTAAAATCGGATAATTCCCAGATTTTTGTTAATTTTATTCAATCGGGTAGGGGTGAGTAGATGTGTTTGCAAAATAGCGATATTTTGCAGTGCCTTGTATTAATAATGTATTAAAAATAAATTACATGTGTAATATTTTGCATTTTTTAAACTCATCCTCATGTTACTACTTTTCGACTTAGACAAAAAAGGTGCATATCGCATAAATGCGCCCTGGCCATCTGCCCTAAAACACTAAGCTGTGCCTGCTGAAAATTCGACGTGTAGACTCCCTCGTTGTTTAAAGGCGTTTTTATGAAACGTTAATGGGATAATAAACTGATTATCTAAGCGACCTCCCACCAAGTTTTTTCGACAAGTATGTTACCACCCTCAAATTTAATCTTTTTTAGAGGTTTGAAAGCGTTTTTATCGACTAATATCTTTTAGTGGTTTGAAGCCGATAAAAGTTACCTACCGCCAGGTTTTTTTTTATCAACAAGTTAATGCAAATATTTTACCCACCCCCATTTAAAATGTGTTTGTATTTTATTCAAAACAACTGTAAAAAAATATTTTAAGTAAATATGACCGAGTTTTGAAAATAAAAATATATCATTAAACAAAATCAAATAGAAAATATTTACATTTACTTGTCGAGTAAAGACATGGCGGGGGGTAAATATCGCTTTCATATCACATTAACTACTTAAATACTCGTGACAAACGCCTTAAAACAGCTAGGAAGTTAAGTAGCATGGGTTGGATTTTCAGCAAACACAGCATAGCGTTTTTTAGGGAAAAGAATAAACAAGAAAAAAACATGGCTCGCACAACAGAGTTAAACACAAAATTTGACTACCGTGTAGTTACGAGTTAAAAGCTCTTTCACAAAATAAATTTTAGTCCGACCAACACAGATTCCAATACAAACTCTTTTACCAAAAAAAAGTTTGCCCGAACAACACAGATTTCGCTACCCATGTCACTCGTTAGAATCTGCCTCCCCCTTCCCCGACGTTACAGCAAAAATATCCTTTATATGTCTACTGGAGAGGAGGCTGGTTTGGAAGGGCAAGTCCACTACTGCTCCATATGGATTACGCCACAGCCCGCTCACCCCTATCTTAAAATTACTTTTAACACAGTTAAATGTCTCTAACAATAACTCTCCGTTTTCACTCTCACTCTTACTCAAATATAGAGAGGGTGAGAGTAATATGCAGAATGACAGCGAGGGACGGGTCAGCTCTTGACTTAATTGCTAATTACGACTAATTAAAACCAATTAAAGTGGATTTTTTTTTCAAACATTAAGTAGACCTCAAACCAAGGAATATTTTAGTATAAATTTTGTCAATAACATGAATAGAAAAAAGCCTTACGGAAATGAAAGGTGTGTTTATCTTAGCTTTAGTATATTAATAATAATAATAATAATAATAATAATATATATATATATATATATATATATATATATATATATATATATATATATATATATATATATATCAAACTACATTATTTTTATTATATCATATTATATATGATATAATATAATACAGAATTGTTCATTATTTGTCTGAGGTGATGACAAGGTTTACAATTGAAGCACATGCATCATTTTAATACGTAAGTGAATATCAATTTTCGCGTAAAATGAAAACTTTGACGTACAATTTCAAGATTACCGAATTTTCTTAACAAAACAATTCAAGTAAGTTTCCACGATAAATTTATAAAGGTGTATTAAAATATTGATACTGAAACTGTTTACTCTGACATAAATGAACAATAAAAGAAATATTAAAGATGCTAAAATGTTACTTGATATAAATAATAAATAAACTCAGAAAGATAGTTGTATTTAGTATTATTTCTATTATATCATTATAAAATAAAGACCCTGTTTTATCAAGTAGTCTCTTAATTAAATTGGTGTTCAATGTTTACAAAATCCATTATTTTAATTAATTTTAGTTAATTATTTGGTATAATATACCCACTTACTATAATTTCGGTATGTTATCCTCTCAAATACAATTTCTAAACTTTATTTTGTCTACAAACCACATTCATATGGGCCATCATATTTGAGAAAAAAATATAATAATAAAAAATAATGTTAATGAAAAACATTCTAAATTATTAAAACATTTCTTTGAATACATACTCATACGTTATTGTTGTTTTTTTTTTGTTTTTGTTTTTTTTAGAATTTCTCAATTCTTTTAAAGTTTTTTTTATTGAACGCAATTCGTTTTTTCTAAATTTTGGAATACAATAATAAACAGAACGCATTAACGATAAACTTGTCACATTTATTCGATTCATTTTTATATTATTTTCTGGACGTTGCTTCATAACAACGCTTCCTAATATTGCCCTCAAGATAGTTTGATATAGAAAAACCCGAAACACTCGGAATTCTGCAGAACTATTCATTCATAAATAAATACCTCGACTGAGTATTTGTTTTTTCATATGTTTATAGCGCCACAGACAAAAACACACTTACTGAGACACGTACACACTTGCCCCCTCTCTCTCTCTCTCTCTCCCTCCCTCTCTCTCTCTCTCTCTCTCTCTCTCTATATATATATATATATATATATATATATATATATTGTGTGAATGTATACCGCCTTTGTGACATTATATAAATATATATATGTGTGTGCCTGTGTGTATTATATAAATATATATGGGTGTGTGTGTTTGTGTGTGTGTGTTTGTTTATGTGTGTGTCTGTGTGTGTATGTCTGTGTGTATGCACTCGTGTGTAAATGGTTAAATGTGCCTAACTATTTTGGCGAGAACTTTACTGCCAATCGGTGTCATGGCGCCAGAAGCGATATCGAAACATTCGTTGAAAGAAGACGCCAATGATTCGGTTGTTTTTATGGCTTATTACACTGAGATGAAATAACTGAAGTGGAATAAAATCGGTCATACGAATTATATGCAGAGCATCGATAGCCAGAAATCAGTATTTCTTTGTACGACAAAGAATTTATTAAAGTACATCTGTTAGCAGAACATACTAATAGATCTTATCAATGGGAGTTGTATCTCAAATTTATATATAATAATTCTGCTTGAATTGTGTCCGTTTGCACGTTACGGTCATCTACATTCTCTTCCCGCAGCCAAATCGGATATTCTTCCACCATCTAAGTGTGATATTTTTCTATATCTCCTTCACGGAGCCAAGTGGGATATTCTTCCACTCATCCTTTCAATCAACTGAGATATTCTTCTACATAGATATTGCTTCTTCAGATCAAACACCTTCTTCAGCTCCGATGATGCTAACTACATCTATCCTCACAGTGGCATAATGAACATAAATTATTGATATTGGTTTGCTGAAGATATGATGGGCTCCAAGGATCCGATTATCTCTGAATTTCTGATAAGCTCCAAGAACAGGCTGTCGAAGACTGAACAGGAAAAAGAAAAACAAGGTCTGAAGATTCCTTGATATCAGCAACACCGTTATCCAGAAAATATACATATATAGAATACATATAGAATATCCAGTTATATATTGATCTTGTAGTTTTGGTAGAATTAAATACTAACAAATGGTATGTATCAAATATCATATAGATTATTATGGCATATTTCTGTATTATTTATTTTAAAAGCAATAAAAGTAAAGTCGACGGGGCGGCCTAAAGTCGGTATCAGCCAGTCAGCCTATCCCCTTTTCACTAGCGCTAGACTAAGGAAATTGTTTAAGCATCTGAGGTGGAGCGCCACACCTACCATCTGCTCCTTACTTTACCGCACAGATCCCTGTGCTACTCATACACTGAGTTGGCGAGGACCGGTATCGAACTAGGAACCTTGTGGTTTCTAGCCGAACGCTCTACCGACTGAGCTAACCCGGCCCTTACTAGGATTTATATATAACAAAATTGCAAAGTTCTTGATTTTTTTCATTCCGTTGGATTTCAACAGATCCTGTTGGTACATTATGATAAATTATTAAAGTTGAATCCACCTAACACTACTGGTTTATACTTTTCATATTTTTATATTATGTATTTAAAAACTGATCAGCACAAGTAAGATGTATTACAAGGTCAATTTTCAGCGGAGGTTATTATGTTTGCATTCACTGTTTGCCTCCCTTAGAACAGTAAACTAATAAAGACTAAAAAGTTAATTCTGTCCAACTATTTATCCATGGCTGTAGGAAATATAATTGAATACATACCTTTCCCAAGTGTATCAGCCTTATGTGAAATACAACCAGTTTCGTCAAGAATTTGAACTTGTATATCTGTGTCCCTTTCCTACAACGATAACTATAACACCCCGGATATCTTTTATATTATGATGTTGATATTGTTCATAAAAAATTACTACGACTACTTGAAGGTAAATATTTTTGAGGCGAATGTGTCATTCATTTAAACGGATTTTTTTCCGATTATTAATCTCACTTAAGAAATAATACTAGAGTGCATGAAATGTTTTGCAATATTTGGGTAACGTAATGCATAATTTACTGTTAGAATCCGAGCTCACCTGATACCCTCCAAGATCTACTCACCGGAATAGCCTCTATGGCTTGGAGCATGGCTTCGGAATCCAAGGTTTTAGGCTTACCTAAATGTTCCTGATTGTGGAGATTCTTGCAACCCGAGCGGATTTTTTCACATTCCAGGTACTGTTCTGTGATCAACTGCGCTGTCATCTTTTGCACAACAAATGTTTTTGGTTGCTCCCGCTGCGTTTTAACCCAATTCGAATTGGTAAAGGGTAAGTTCCCAAATTATCCTACGTTACTGTTCATCTGTGTGGCTTTCAAATCACACAGGAACTGAAGCAATGCACAACATGTTAGCGCATCTATTACATCGATAATACCAACCACAGTGAATACTTATCATGGCTTGAATTACTTTGAGTGATATAATCGCTGCAAACAAGAACATAACTGAATATTGCAAAACTTTTGACTCGCCCTGGTATCATCAGTTTGAATAACTACCTATAAAAACTTATTAGTAATATTTAAGTAAATATAAATAATTCCTTTATGTATCTTTGAACTCCAAAAATGTAAACTTCTTGACCGACTGCATAATTTGCAAATGGGTAAATCTCCACCAAAAAGACATGTCATGGGTATGACACTAAACTGTATCCGATGGATTTTCTACATAGTGGGAAATATCCATTCATTACCATTTATCACAGGTCCGCTTTGGCCAAGGTACCATCTATGGGTCAAATAGATCCGTTTAAAAATGCTCGTATTGAACAGGGCCGTGTGCAAAAAAAGAAAAGCAAGATAAGCCGCCTTTTCTTTCAAAATAAAAAAAATAAGTGTCTGACTCCGCTTCTCTCTTCGGTCTCTTCCTTCGGTCTGTCTTCTTTATGGGATCCAGACCTCCGCACCCCTAACATATGTCTCTGATTGGCCAGCCACTCGATAACATTGCCTACGTGTCTAAATGGCCTTGTGCCAGCCTAGCTTGTATCTTTTCATTTGGGTTTTTCCAACTCCAACGATTCAAGGCCAACCATTGTTTTATTTATCTAAGTTTTTGAAATTGTTGACCAACTTTTCAAAAATTGGAATCTTATTTATTAAGTTATCATTTTTTTTTGGCAAAATTTAAAATTCCGATGATATATGTCAAATTCCATAATTCCATAATTTAAGGAATTTCTTTGTCTACGTGAAAATTCTTTGCTTAGATGAATTTATATTTTTAATATAAACAATTATTATTATTATTATTATTATTATTATTATTATTATTGTTTTTCTTATTTTTACTTTTAATTTTAACAAACCACCATAATTGATAATTAGGGTAGTTTTAATTAATTAGTAATTAATAGATCGCCAATCAACCCATAAGACTTCAATAGTGTTACAGTGGGAAATATCCATTCTTTGCCATTTATCACTGGTCCGCTTTGGCCAAGGTACCATCTATGGGTCAAATAGATCCGTTTAAAAATGCTCGTATTGAACAGGGTCGTGTACAAAAAAAGAAAAGCAAGATAAGCCTTTTAAAATAAAAAAAATAAAACATTAGTTACATCTTGCAGTAATATGTCTTCCTGTTGATTATTTTTCATTGTTAGAGAAACCCCTCATGATAAGAACGTAGTTTTCAGTATGATGAGCTACTTAATTCGTTTGAATTCCCCTTGGATACAATAAGTATTCATATCCAATCTCTTTGCAAAACATCCTGCCATTTAGCGATCTATACAGGACAGACAAAATCTTCCTCGTTACTAGTACAGTTTAATATGGTTCTCCGGACGCGTTTGAAATGTAACGTTTATCGTCTTCGGTGTGGACTTGATTACCTAAGTTAAAATCCTGAACGAAGTTGTTTGAATTTCGAATAGAACTAATACATGTGTTATGAATTCAATTAGTATCCCTCCAGCTATGGGTACATAAAAAGAGAAGATTGGTATAGAAGAAAGAAAACTGAATTCCATCCAGTTCCAGAGTTGGAGACGGATGGTTTACGCCAGGTTATCCATCCCCAAAATATTCTACACGAGTAGCATCCCCACGATCACACCAGGTTACGAGGCCAATAAGTGAGAGAAATATAATGATATCATCAGAAAATGACGGGTTAAAACGAAGCAAAGTAGTAGCGGAACACAATGTTAACTGACAATAAGACAGGGTGTCTATTTAACTATTGAACGACGAAGATAGCCTAGGAAAAATCGGAAGTTTCTTGATCCGTGCATCTTATATACCTCTTAATGACTGGCTCACAAATGTGTAGGCGTATGTAACATAATTCATAATCAGCTTATGAGTTATGTACGTACCTGTAGTTAGAATATTTGAATAAACTTCGTTAGAGTCGGAAGAACGGGATCTCAGTGGAAAGTTACTTTGGCAGATGATTGACAACCGCTGACATTCCGCTGACCTTCCGGATACAGGTGTGAGTATAAGTTTTAGTTTAGTTAAACAAATGCGACTGAGATTTCAGAGCGAGCGGACTTAAAAGTCTCTCGCTCTGATATCGTTTCTCGATCCGCGCGGAATCAATATGGGCTGGGTTATTAAATAAAAGCTTTATCAGAAAACAACCAAGTCTTGTTAATTGAATATTAAAAAACAAGAAATGACCAGTTCACTAAGAAAGAAGAAAGAACAGAAAGCCCTGAACCGACGTCAGCCTGAAGAAGGTGGCGGCCGAGTTAAACGAAGTAAGCAGATATTAACAAGGAAGAACCATCATCTCCATCTCTACTACTCTATCTGTCTGTCTGTTTCTCTCCATTATATACTACCGAGTAAAGGGGTATATAACACGTAGAGGGACCCAAGGAACATCAGTCAACATTGGAGGATTCTTGATGTATGTCTTTTCAAATTTATAACATGATATTCTTCACCAATCACTTTCGACTAATAATCATCCTTCAGATGTTTTTGATTTTTATTGTTGCAAATCCTTGTTTTTGGTGGTGTAATGCTACTAAATAGCGGGTTCGACCCTCGCTGGATGCCCATACTAATACCCTTGTGCCAAAACCTACACACAGTGAACGGGTTGGGTATTTTTTTCAGTGGCAAATGATAGTTATTATTTAATGTAGTAGAATACTCTGATTTTATTTGATACATTGCTGAGTGAGCAGAAACCCTCCTCGATTTCAAGTAGTTATGACACCACAACTGATTGGAATATGTTATAAATAAAGTCATATCGCCTATTTCTTTTCTCACAACAGAATCTCAGTAAATCCCTCTTACTTCAAGAGGCCTGTGAAATACTAGATAGCGCTCATACTACGCGAACGTTTTGTAATAGTACGTATACATTAATTATTCCTTGCTGGTTAAAATCTGATATGAAGTTTTTGCCTCCTCTATTTTACTGGAGAATCTATCTCTCATTCAACGATTTAGAGATTGAAATAATCAAGGTACTCAAAGAATGCTACTGGTATCAAGTAACGTAGCACTACTTGTCGCAGGATTGAGGATTTGAAACTTAAGCCGTTTCCCCTCATGCAGGCTTAACTGGTGAGAAGGGTGAACAGACACACAAGAAGACTAAAATGATCTCTGTCAAAACGCAGATAATTCTACTTGCAATGTCAGCAACAATCTAGTTCAAAAGCATTACAACTATATCAAGTAAATATACTATTTCTCGTCGTATCCTCAAAGTATGTATACCCAATCCGCCTGGAACGGGATGCGATACAAGGTCACATTATAAGCAGACTACTGATGGTATTAATTCAAAGTTTTACCTCTCCTAGACTGGTTACCATCCCCAGGCTAAGTGTCCAGTCAGCTCTATTACTTTCTCATAGTTAAAGGAAGACTAATTGGATCTATACCTCCCTCACATTTATTAGTATGCTATGAAAGGATTTGAACTCACGTCACCGATTTCATTTCCTAGGACGATAAACATCCGACCATAGTGCCTCCTCCATAAAGAGAAGCGTATTTGAAACTGCCCAGGACTAAAATTGTTGACTACTCGGAAATACAAGGTGCTGTAAGCTAAAAAACAAAAAAGAACATATTTTTCTAAGGGAGAGAGACTAGAAGAAAAAGACACTTACTGGGTTGGGGGAGCATTTTATTCTTTTTGGGGCACTCTGAAGGTCATTTTAGCGAGATTCCTACTCGTTTCGGTAGTACATATACTAAATTTACCGCTGCATATTGATGACATTTATATCCGTGAAGCGTTCCATATTTTTTTTAATTACGAGAAAGTATAATTGTTTACTAAATAGTATTATTAGTAATTGATAAAATATAATTGCTTGCAAATTATTCGTGTTAAATAAGAATATTCGAAAACCTACAACTGTGTGCAATCAAATTATCATTAAATAGGAATAGTGACTTGAAACTATGTAATTGTGTAGAAATTATAAAATTGTCCTTGACCTTATTGCATAGGGGTAAGGCTTTAAAAACGGTTGTCTTTGAGATGACACTAATATCAATCTGATAATGATGCTCTAGTTCTGGAACTTGATGAGTGCAGAGTATTTCTTCATTTTCATAATTCCAAGGCCCACTCTAATCCGGAGTCGTAGTATTTCTTAGGATCTCATCTATATGCCAAATAGATCTGTTAAAAAATTATTAGTATTCATGATTTGTTTGTTTTGTTTTGTTTTACGGCATATCAACCTCAGTGGGTCATTTAATGCCGATAAAGTTTTGAAATAAATCAATTCTTAATGGATAATACAATTTTTTTATAAATACATTTTTCTATTTAACCGATAGATGGATCCTAACAGGTACTACCACTCCGGGTCAGAGTGGACCAGGGAGCAATGGTGATGAAGGGGTGCTCCACATTCCCCAAACCTCCAAAACTGGAACCTCACCATTAGATAGAGTTTAACGTCATTCCCAGGACATGTAGACCCGCAGCCACCGCCTTCCAGCACCCATATGATAAAAAGGGGTTGGGGCTTGCCATAAGGGCAATAGGGTTGGGACAATCATATAGGTGCTAGGGCTTGACGTGACCAGCCGATTGATCGGAGGGGGCCTCTCCGACCGTCCGTCTAGCCCAATATAGGGCCAAAGTGGAGTATTGCATGTCATGAACTGCTCATTCTAACGCCCCAGCCGACAGGGCGGTATTAGCATTCAATGATAATACTTGATACCACATAATTGTATGCAAACACATTATTATTATTAAATATAATTCTCAATTTTATATTGGAACACTTGTAGCCATTTAACTGTATATTAATAATTTGAATTAAGAATTATTACTTGAGGCTACAATTGCATATAAAACATTAATGTTAGATAAGGAATATATGAGCTCATAAAAAGTAAATAAAAAGTGTGATTTACATAAAGCAATTGTAGCAGAGAAATAGATTTGATCATTAAAAATTTACAAATAAATTAAATTCCGGCATTTAGTAAAACATAAAGGGTTGAAATGCCGTTAAAAAAATGAATAAAACAAAACCTGTGCAAGACCATGCTAACCTAGCAGACGCTACATTAGGAACTGTGTCTCCGGCAGTTGAATGGATCCTTCATACGAGGCGCCATCGTCTTGGCAACTGCTTTGTCATCGAAACACACCTGCAAATTTGGAAATGGAGCTGGGAAGGGAGCCGAGTCCCTTCTCAGCCCCTAAGCAATGTATTTGCGTAGGATGTTGGTGTCGATATATCAAACATGACGGACATTCATATAACATGAATGTACCTTTTACCAGACGCATAAGATCAAGGAATGTATGTAAACCAGATTAGTATCTATTAAAATATTTGTTTTAGTCTGGCACAAGGCTAGAATTAGGGAACACCAAAGGATAATAGAATCATCATCATCATGTCGCGCTTTCAGCGCGGATATCCATGACAATCTCTCTCCATCCGTCCCTATCGCTCATCATTCTCGGGAGGTCCTCTATGCAGCATCCTGCATCCGCACAGAGCTGATCAACGTACGTTTTTGCTGGTCGGCCCACACTGGCCCGTCCATGTGCTGGCTTCCACAGGAGGACGTCGCTTATGAGCTCGTCCTTGCTTCTCCAGCAGTGTCCCGCGTGTCTTGTCCGTCTTACTCGGATGGTTTGGGTGATATGTGGTAGGTGGCCGTACAGCTGCTTTCTCGTAGGGTGCTGTTTCCACGTCTTGTTCATGATCACCCGCAGCATTCTTGTGCAGCTCCCATCTAGTTTATTCTCTAGTCGCTTAGTTAGGGTCCAGGTGGTGCAGCCATACAGCAGCACCGACACAACAACGGCCTGGAAGAACTATCAAATAAATAGATGAATTTCACTATATCAATGCAATTTCGAGGTTTAAACCTGTTATTCCATAACCAATGTTTGGTTAGTTATTATTAGATATTATTAGAGCACATAACAATGATCGATTCGAAAATACCACTTCATGTCTTCCAATTTTTGATACTGATCCTAGGAGAAGTTGTAACATCGGCAGTAAATTGATTGATTACTTAATTTTAACGGATTGTCTCACCCGTTAGCGTATCGTGTCATTTTGAGTTCAAATTTACATTTTTGTATACTTGTTTCTTGTGTAGTTTCTTCTTTCACGCTGTTCTATCGAATACGAATATTTTCTAAACAGATCTATTTGACCCGTAGATAGTAATAAGCAATAGAATGAGTGGTGTGTTTTTGTGACCACGTGTCTGGTTTTCTTTTTTGCCTGATATGAACAACCTATTCTCGTTAACATCTTGTTTTTGTCCTTTCATCTGCATGAACTTTTTTTTAGATATACCCAATACTGCACTTAAGATGAGTGGTTCACGTGATGTAATAGTTATTGTCGTAGGAAATGGATACGACTACACGTGTTCAAATCGTGGACGTGGCTGGTTGCATTTCCCATAACGCCAATACCATATGAAAGGTATGCATTCAACTATTTTCCGACCATCTATGGGTAAAGAATATGGCGGATTTGGCTCTTTAACCTTGGTTAGGCAACTAGTCTTGGAGAAGGAAAACACTGAATGCAAAAATGATAAACTCCGCTTAAGATTGACCTTGTGTCGCATCCGGTTCGCGCGGAGTGGTTGGTAAATACGTACACTTGACAAGAGCGAAGAACATTGCACTCAAACGTCGTCTGAACAAACAAAAATGATTTTCTAACAGCGGGCAAACAGTGTAGAAATCAGACGTAGGTGACAGGATTTGTCTACATAGCAGTTGTCATTTATTAAGCTTAGCTTACTTTAGCAAAAAAAGTCAAAAGTACACATACGGTGAAAATTGAACTCACTAAGAATCTTCAGTAAGCCTACCTTGCCTACCGTCATACCATACAGGGCACGCTTACCTGTCTGACAATTGACAAAAAAGAATTATTTAAAAAACAACATAAATTCTCTAGGCAAAAATATCCACAAGCTTTAGTTTATCAAGAGGTTTATTTATAAAAACGAGAAGAAAATAATATTATAAAAACAGTGATGATGTCAGAGAAATCAGTGTCACTATCAGGTAAGCAAACCATGGCCTCCATGTATTTGTAAAGCATCATTTTAGTAGGATGAACATCAATATATCTAATGAATTAAAATAGTTTGACACACAAAGAAAACAGAAGCCGACGATATTCCAGGGAAACTATCACCGATGCACGCTACGTAGATGATCTAGTGCTTCTTTTGAATTTACCAGCTCAAGGCGAATCTCGGTAGCATATCCTGGATCAGGCAGCATGACACATTTGTTTCCACGTTAACCCAGATAAAACAGAGTTCAGGTGTTTTAATCAAGTTGTTGCCATCTTCTCATTGAATATAATACACATTAGCTCATATGCCTCGGTAACAGTATCTTATCTACGGATAGCGATATCAACATACGCATAGTTAAAGCGTGGTTTATTACGGACACTTTAGATACCATATAGAAATCTGATCTCACACAAAGTAAAACGGGAATTCTTCCGAGTTAAAGTCGAGCGAGCATTCTGGGAACTGCTGAAGAAGGAAGGAAAAAATCAAAAGGGACGTTCTCATATGTACAAACCAGTGTTGCCTGGCCAGAAAAATACTATATTGATCAGCTCTGTGAGGACAGAGTGTGTCATCTAAAGGACCTACAAAGGGAAGTGCCCGATAGGGACGGATGACCAAAGATATTCAAAGGAATCCGTGCACGTCTTTAGGATGATGACAAAAGCAGTGACCTTTGAATGACAAAAGAATACAAATAAGCTGATCTACTAATTTTATATATATATGTCATTTAATGAGATGCAACGCATTGATTGATACACATGAACTCTGTGTTATCTGAGTTCCCGCAGTGACCAATGCCTCATACTGCCTTATTCAGGATATGCAACAGAGATTCGTCTTGAGAAGATTGATTTAAGAGCCATGAAGATAACCGCAGTAGAAATTGTTAGAAGCTTGAATGAAAACCATAGTACGAGTCAAATATTATCCGCAATTTAACCATAATATATCTTTATTATTGTCACACTGCGTTCTGTGAACGCTGGGCTTGTTGTTGCCACCGTTGTAGTTATGTAAGCAAAGTTTGTGTGGGATTTACTTGCTGTCTTTACAGTGCAAAAAATGGTCGATCAACTAGCAGTATGCACTAAGGAAGAACAAGAGCAGTAACCACATTTCTTTGGTCGGAAGGAGTGTCAGTGGCTGAAATCAATTGGAGGCTATTAGCACAACACGTAATATTGTAGTACCACGTAGAAGTGTATATGAGTCAATAGAGAACTTTTAAAGTGACCGGACAAGCGTGAGCATTAGTGAAGATGTGAAAAAAGCGGGCATAAATGGTTGCACGACCAAACTATAACCTTCTACGGAGGGAATACGTAAGCTTGTGGAGCATTGGACCAAATACATTGAAAAAGAATGAGACTATATAGAAAAATAGCATAGTTTTCTATCCCCTGCTTTTGTGTAAATACATTAAAAACAAAATTTCGTATATTTTTTTACTCTCCCACGTAATACTCCCTTGAAAAAAAGCTTCTTTCTCTCTGCAAAAGTATTGTAAGGTTAAGAAAATTAATCAAATTAAAAAAAACTCGTCTAAGCGCGGCAGCATTGGCCCAGACACATAGGAAGCTCTAGTCTCCAATAGCTCAGCATGACGCAGACGTCTCCGCTCTGTGTCGCCGACTTTGAAAAGCAGAGGACTGGCAATGCCATTCTGAAACATCAGTAATGTAAGGAGAAGGCATTTTACCCACCTACACCTGGACAGCACCAGCTACACTCCTGTCTCCAATGTTGCCAACATTTCAGTGCTCGGTCGGACTTATGAGTCATCAAAGAAGCCACCCACTGTGAAACTCATGCTCATCTTCTCTTGCGTAGGAAAAACAAGATTAAGAAGGGGAAAAAGAAACAGTGCAAAAAGAAAACTCGAGAAGAGATTGATTGATTAGTTGATTCCAACGGCATGACATGCCGTCTTGGGTCATTTTATGCTGTGACGCTAGGGAATCTTATTCATTGTACGTTCATATTTACACTTTAGTGTAATTGTTTCTTAAGAATTTTGTGCATATCATCCTATCGAATACGAAGAAATTCTAAACAGATCTGCGAAGCTTAGCTTAAAAGTCCATAGGTTGACCAAGATACTCAAATGGAATATGAATAAGAGAATTGGTGATAAAAAAGAAAAGATTTTGGTACTTATTTAGAGTAGATCACTAGAATAAAAGGCATTGGCAATGTTCATATATATATATATATATATATATATATATATATATATATATATATGTACGTATGTATATATATAAACAAACCGATCACAATCTCCTTATTATTCTGTGATAAATTTTCCTTTTCCTTATATCAACAAAAGCCCTGAAGAAGATCTACTAAACAGATTGAAACACTGCAGCGTGGGCTGAATAAATATCCCTCATTTTATTTAATCCTGTGTTTTTTCAAAATGTTTTCACTATTTTACACACACACACACACACACACACACACACATATATATATATATATGTGTGTGTGTGTGTGTGTGTGTGTGTGTGTGTGTGTGTGTGTGTGTTATTTACATTCCCAGTCTTGCCAGCGGTCGTTTGGACTAACGTTCTGGACTGTGATATCCTAGTAAGAGAGTTAGAACTCCTGTGGCATTATTACGTTCCCTTTTGAAATAATACCCTTGGTAAAGGTAAGAACCCCTCATCCCCCAACTATGGATTGAATCCCACGATTGCTTTTCGGAAAGGATGGATTTAGTATTTAATAAGCCACAAAGCTTGATATTCAAAAAATAAAAAGTCCCGATCTTGCATATGAGTATAGGAGGATGGGCTGAAAAGTGCAAAGGTTGAAAACTTTATATGATGAGGTCATATCTGCTGTTAATGATTTTTTAACAGTGGGATCCAAGTACTGCAACACCGATTGAAATGTGTGTGGTATGGACGCCAAGCGTGGCTATGTTGAAAAATCAACCTTTATTGGTCTCATTCCAAGAGAGTATATTGGTCAGCCTTTGGACTTTTCAACCGACCGACGTAACTTTCAGTCAGCTTCGTTTTATTTATGAACTTTTTTGCACTCAGAAAATAAACAACTTCTAAACTTTTTTATTTTTTAACTCTCTACCGAAATGAAGTTTAAATAAAATCTTTCTGACAGAGGAATTGCATTGTCTCTTGAAAAAAATCAATATTGCCACCTTGTACGTAGTTAATTTATCTATTTATTCACTTATTTTGAGTGCATCATTGTTTATAAATAAAAATAATTCAATCAATGAAACTTATTCTTATGTGAATTGTGAATGTAATTAGTACAGTTCTATATGACTTTTTAAACATTACCATAAACTTTTTTCCAATGGGATATTCTAAATAATTACGGGGATTTATTTACCTGTTCTCTATGGGATTTGCCGTCTTATTTACCAATTAAGTATTATACTATATAGTCAATTTTGAGTTCTATTCCTCAAAAGTCTTAGAGTTATTATAGATAATACCGCAAACCGTGGATATACAACTGTATGATAATTTGACTATTACAACGTTTGATACGTTTACTTAAGAACTATTGTAAAAAAAAGTTCAGTACAATAATGTTTGACAAAATTCTCTCTATTTCTCTTTTCTCTTCTGTTTCCTTTATTTTTTCAAACTTTAGTACCTAGCATAGAAATATATATAGATATACCAGGTGTTGCATCATCAGCTGACAAAATGAGAAGAAGATGCTGCAACACCAAATACGAAGGGTTTGTCATAAAAATTATCATTTGAACACTATGATAAATTAAAGGGTTTGTTTATGACTCAAATACAACATTCGGGAAATTTATAACTATATGAGCCACGTTGGAGATCTTTATAACAATTCTAATACACATTACCACTGCATATATTATACACTGACCCTTTATTTGAATGTATAGATATAAATGTTTACTAGTCAGGCTACCGTGTCTTACAATAGATAAATTATAAGTTCCATTGTTATGATAAAACATATTATCATTCCAGTAAAAAAAAAAGAAAGGAAAAAAAATCAAAAGCGTGTCGAGCAGTTTTCTTGAAATGTGGATTGTGTTTGGAAGAGTAATTGAATATCATTAATTTCACCGAACAAGTCAGGCTCCTTCATAAGAAATCCGAGCTTTTTAGCAAGGTCAGGCACGGGAAAAAGTACTTGCTTGGACAATTTGCTCCCGACTGAGGGGAAAAGAGGATGCAAGGGGAGCTAAAAATTGAGGAGAAACAAGCGCACGGGAATAATATGGAATGACATAGGAGAAGAAAAAATAAAGAAGACGTAATGATGCAGAGTACGGAGAAAAGTGAAATGAAGAATGTTATATTGAGAGAAGTGAAGGGAGTGACAAATTATATATATATATATATATATATATATAATATATTATATATATATATATATATGGACTAAAAAGGAATCACTTAAGTTTTTTGTTTTATTTTTTGATGATACTCGAGTTTCACGTAGCCAAATGCTCAATCTTCAGGCAGGAATAGAATATTGACCACTTCGCGACATGAAACTCGAGTAACCGCTAAAAAAGTGAGAAAATTGTAAGTGTTTTTTTTTAGGCTGGTTATCTTCGATATGCTTTGTCATGGCCACCACTAAACTCCACGTTGAACATCAACTCTTTACCGACCTCGGGCATCTCATTGTGTGCAATGGTTGTTAGCACGATAGTCTCGCAGATCAAGTACTACTGAATAGTGAGCACGATTCTCAGTAAGTATCTTATATTTGATGCCTTGTCTCAAACCTAATCTGCATTTAATTGTTATAAAGGGTATCCCGCGTTGTGCAATACATTAGGCTATACTAAAAGGACATTTTTACTGTTCGATTTTCAGTCATCATCTTCATCATCATGTCGTGCTGACAGCACAGATCCATGTGACTCCAGTCTCTCTCTCTCTCTCTCTCTCTCTCTATATATATATATATATATATATATATATATATATATATATATATATCCAACAGTCCCTATCGGATAACTCTCCTGGCAAGTACTCCTCACGACATCCAGTATCCGTAAAAAGCCGATCAATGTAATTCTTTGCTGGTCGGCCCACTCTGTTGTATCCACGTGTAGGTACCCGCATGAGAACTTGACTTATGAATTCGCCCTTGCTCCTTCAGCTGTTTCGGCATGTCTTGTTCGTCTTACTTGGATAGTTTGTGCGATCGGATGTAAATGACCGTATAGTTGTTTTTTTGTTTTTTTTTGTGGGGTGCTGTTTCCAGGATTTGTTCAAGACATACATATGAAATGCAACATACATATGTAATACATCTAGCTTTTATTAAATCGATTCGAGTCCAAGTTGTGCAGCTATACTCTAGCACTGACACAGCTACAGCCTAGAAGAATTATTGATTTATCGCCCACACCCCACATCTGGTTTGTTGATTGGATGGATTTTACGGCATGTCAACTTTTGGGTTATTTTATGCCGAAGACGTTTTTGTTTTATTCATTCTTGTTGGGTATTCAAATTTTTTTCAAACGTATTTTTAAACACATTTTTTAAATTCGCTTTTTGATCTAAAATGTTAGCAAGTTTTATCCTCACTGGATGCTCATACTTGCGACCTTGTGTCATATCTTACTCGTGGCGAATGTGTTGCGTAAATAAAGGCGTGGTGTAATGGTTAGCAAGCTAGATTGGCGCATCCCTTACTACTAAATAGCGAGTTTGATTTTCGTTGGATACCCTATACTTGCAACCTTGTGTCACATCCTACCCCTGGTGAAAGGGATGGGTAAGTAACTACCTTTCATGGTACCCTGACTATCAATATATTACCTTATATTTTAGTAGTTTAGATAGTTTTACAAATCAAGGTGCAGTTATCCAGTTTTAAAATAATCTACTAATGATATCTGTAAGAAACAACTAGCTAGCCATTGCTATTATTGCATATCTTTATCCCCACATAATTTCTATTAGATTTGTTTTCTTTTCTATGAAGAGTCATCATTGCAATAAAGATTTCTGAATAGATTGATGTTTAACAATGGTATCCCACTTGAACAAACGCCGGTCAATTCTTACAAGGGGTTTCACGGTTTTGATCCAGTACCTATAATTAGTACTTTATATAAGGTAATATTTATGAAGAATATATAATAAAAAAAAACTGGTCATAAATACTTGAACAAGCGGTGCATGTGTATGGAAAATTAAGGATTTTGGGCAAGAGTTTCTGGAAGAATCCAAATTTACTTTGGAAACTCCACTAAATAGGTTCGCCTTTTCAATTTCTTTGGTTGATAATGAACAATATTTTAGAATGAGTAAAGACAATGTTTTTTTGTTTTTTTTTTTACTTTTGATAGAGGGGAGTTATTGAGCAGTTTAATTCTGTTAATAAAACTTTCCAGTGATTAACCATTTAAAACCATCTGACCTGACTAAATGCGGACTTGTTATTTTCAGGACGCTTAGATATTGTTATTGAATAATCTTTGCTTAGTCTGGCACACAGGCCTCAAACAAGCCATGTTTAGCGGAACGGTTCTCGCCAAAGGATATGGAATAGGTGATCCAAGTTCAAATATTGATGCTCTTAGAAAAGATATGAATCCACCTGTTCTCTCCCAAGACTGTTCTTTTAGCCTTAGTTAGACAACCAATATAAGAGAAGGAAACTCTGACTCCAAACTAGCTTTGCTTAAATATTGACTTTGAGTCGCCTCTTATCAGTGACAAAGGTGCAAAAATGATATTACTAAGTGGTCACACACTTAAACACTGAAGATCTTCATCTTTATTAAATTTTTACAGTAAACTGTGCTTCCAGTGTAAATTATTCTTAGATAAAAATAAAAATGAATAAAAAAAGAAAGTTCACAGCCGCAAATATGAAGTAGTCCGTGGAGATCGAACTCATTAGTAATTAATCTACGGGAGAAGTTTGCTAACCATTAAACCATAAAGAGATGCTCTTTCTATTTACTAGGCTTTCCTTAGTCGAGTATAAAGAATAATTAGGTAAATGTATTTACGAAGAAGTAAACTTTCTAACCACTGAACATGTTAATCAACGGGTAACTTGTACGATCTGACGGATAACTTTTCTTTAAGTATGACTTGATCGTAAGTTAAAAGAAAAAGAACAAACAGAAGGAAAAAAGGAAAATCTCACATATATACTGTATTTAGTGAAGAAACATACTACCCAAGAGTAATTGATCTGCATGACTAGCTTA
>CM042137.1:78988603-78996103 GCA_023376005.1 Doryteuthis pealeii
AATATTAGACAGTCCTCCTTGTTTTTTAAAACAAGTTTTAATAAATACAGGACTGGTATTATATATCTATATATAGTTTGTTTTATTTTAATACATATTTAAGTTACATTTCAAATTGTTTATTTTTTTAATCCTTTGATAAATTTGATGATTTTACTTACTTAGGGTACAAACTCGCTGACATTGAATTTTTTACTCCCACCCCTCAGGCAATTTGTTTCAAAAATCTAATTTTACATCGCCCGGAGGGTGATTTTATTTTGCTAGTGTTATCAGTTATTGTTCTTTTCCAAGCAGCCATCTTCAAGTGGGTGAATTTTAAACAAGGAGACATTAACATTAGACCCGTTTAGGATGACCTCATTCTTAATCATTTGCAAGGGGTTGTTTTTACATGAATATTTACTCAGTTTAGTTTGCATGGGACAAAACATTTTTGACTTCAATATAGATCGCGCCTGCTAGCTATGATTTGCGAGACTAATTTATTAAATAGCTCTTTATGGAAGTGAATTACGAAGCATCTTCGGTAAAAAATGAAACAAAATTTGGAAAAAGTGGACAATATATATATATATATATATATATATATATATATATATATATATATATATATATATATGTATGCATGTTGAATTAAACAACAGACACATCTCCTGTTTAACAATTTTATTTGCGATTTTTCAAGTTTTCTGGCCAACTTTTTAACGTTTGGGTGGAATTACATCACGCTGATGATGGCTTCGAAGTGCCGAAAGTACTCGGGACATGGACTTTGGTGGACTAATCCACGAATTCCACCCAATATTAAAAAGATGGCCAGAAAAACTTGAAAAAATCACAAATAAAATTGTTAAACAGGAGATCTCTCTGTTCTTTAATTCAACATATATAAATGAAAAATGCTGCCCAAATACACACACACACACACACACACACACACACATATATATATATATATATATATATATATATATATATATATATATATATATATAGCCACACCGAGAGAAAGAGAGTGAGCGTGATGTAATACCTATCTTAGGATGAAAATAAATCCTTTGTTTTACATTACGAATGCTTATTTTACTTGTTCTGCGTTATATCCTTCGTTATTAATGAACGGAATTCGTTAATGAATATTAATCACATAGTTTAAAAGCTATACAATGAAATAACCATATCAATATTCAACTAATTACTACGTATGTAGCTATGGTATATATGCAATTACCTAACCCATCCGCAAGGGTAGGATATAACACAAGCTCAATTTTTAAGTAGAATACAGCTAATTTGATTTGGGAGTTTTCCACTTCTCAGACTGTTTGCTTAACCAAGGCTATAGAACCTAGTCTACTCCATCCCTAGGTATTAGCTCGAAGTGAATCTCAAACAGCCTCGTCCAGGATTTGAACTCGGGTCAACGATTCCATTTCCTTCGACGATGAGTGCTTATGCATTAGAAAAAATGACTTTAATCAGAAATATGAGAGAGAGAGAGAAACTGTCACATGATGCAAGTGACAAAAGTATGCATAAACACGTTGTAACAAAAACATTTTTTACTAGTTTCATAAGCAAAGACCAATTTGCTGATAAATTCCCCCAAGCTGTGTCAGTGTCAGTGCTATTGTGTGGCTGTACTAATTGGACTCTAACGAAGCGCTTAGAAAAAATGTTGATGGGAATTACGCAAGGATGCTGTGGTACTGGCTGAACAAACCTGGAAGGAGCAGCCCGCCAAAAGCCGATGTGTGACCACTTATTCTGCTATCACACAAATCATCTAAGTGATACAAACAAGACACACTGAAAACTGCTGGGGAATCAAGGAATAACTTATAAGTGTTATTCTTCTGTGGACATCTACACAAGGACACACCAGTGTAGCCGACCAACAAAAACGTATATATACCTGCTTTGCACGGATTCCGGATGCCAGGGCAATTACCGATAGGTGTTGTATAGATACTTACTATAATATCATACTTATCTGCTTCTATATTCTTGACCAGCTCCTCTATTCTACTATGTGGCCTCTTTTAAGTTGTTTGGGTTCTTTATCGTATATCTGGGTATCTGGGCTGGTTCTTTCTCCGTTCTTCTGGTCTGCTTTCTTTGGACTTCTTGGATTGACTTCATCCCTGTGTCCATTGTTGTCTTTTGTAACAAAGCCAATTCTTGATATTTTTAGACGTCCTGATTCAATTCAAGTCAATCAACACGCATATAGCCATCATGGGGTGGCACGCATGGCTCTTCCAAAAACAAGCTAGAACTCTCATTACTAAGTCTACTTCCTGTTCTCCCGAACTGATTTCACCAATCAAAGACCAGCTAGAAGGTAAGCGAAAACCAAGCCCTGTCACTTTATTTTTATTGTTTTTACTACGATTCAGAATTGCCGTTGTTTTAATTTCTACTCTACCGTACATAATTCAGATGCACCCTCTCAATTATGTAATACGGGGACGGTTGTCATGAGTCATGGGAATTCGAGCAGTCAGGTCGAACTGATGATGATGATGATGATGATGATGATGATGATGAATAATCATACGCCACCCCAATGAGGGAGGTCTTTCATAAGTCTCCAAATATACGTCCGTTTTCCTTGGCTTCTAAAACTCAACTCCTCACTTTAACGGATTTCTCTTTTACCTATCAGGTGACTTCATAATCCCCGTTTTAGTCTTTTTTTACGTGTTTGTGGGGTGAACGCATCATCTGTTAATCAATCCTACATAATGTTCCAATAGCATCTGGGGCTGTAAATTACGCTGACTGTACATCTACAGAGGGGAAAAACATCCACACCATAGGATCACCAGTTGTCCGTTCGTGGCAGCCCGTGATACTTAAGGACGGAATCGTGGTAGCTGAATACTCCGCGACATGTAACATTCTACTCTGGTCCTTAGGCTAGACAGTGGGTCGGAGAGCCCCGCCCCCCACATCAATTAATCGACTGGTTAGGTCAAACCCGAACACTTATATAATTGTCCCGGCCGTATAGCCCCTATTGCAAACTCCCAATCATTTTTATCATATATGTGCTAGAATGCGGTGGCTAAGTGTCTATTGTACTGAGCAATGAAGGTGTAACCCACCTCCTCAAAAACTCCAGAATTGGAAACTCACCATTTGATGCAGTCTTTCGTCATGCCCAGGATAATAAGACACTTAGCCACCGCATTCTAGCACATATATGATAAAAATGATTGGGAGTTTGCAATAGGGGCTATACGGCCGGGACAATTATATAAGTGTTCGGGTTTGACCTAACCAGTCGATTAATTGATGTGGGGCGGGGCTCTCCGACCACTGTCTAGCCTAAGGACCAGAGTTAGAATGTTACATGTCGCGGAGTATTCAGCTACCACGATTCCGTCTTAAGTATCACGGTGCCACGAACGGACAATGTGATCCTATGGTGTGGATGTTTTTCCCCTCTGTAGATGTACAGTCAGCGTATTACAGCCCCAGATGACTATTGGAACATTATGTAGATTGATTAACAGATGATGCGTTCACCCCACAACACGTAAAAAAAGACTAAAACGGGATTATGAAGTCACCTGAGGTAAAAGAAGAAATCCGTTAAAGTGAGGAGTTAGGTTTTAGAAGCCAAGAAAACGGACGTATATTTGGAGACTTATGAAGAACCTCCCTCATTGGGTGGCGTATGATTTTCATCATCATCATCATCATCATCATCATCATCATCAGTTCGACCTGACTGCTCGAATTCCCATGACTCATGACAACCGTCCCGTATTACATAATTGAGAGGGTGCATCTGAATTATGTACGAGAGTAGAAATTAAAACAACGGCAATTCTGATCGTAGTAAAAACAATAAATAACTGACAGGCTTGGTTTTCGCTTACCTTCTAGCGGTCTTTGATTGGTGAAATCAGTTCGGAAGAACAGGAAGTAGACTTAAATGAGGTTCTAGGCTTGTTTTTGAAGAGCCATGCGTGCCACCCCAGATGGCTATATGCGTGTTGATTGACTTGAATTGATCAGGACGTCTAAAAATATCAAGAATTGGCTTTGTTACAAAAGACAACAATGGACACAGGGATGAAGTCAATCCAAGAAGTCCAAAGAAAGCAGACAGAAAGAACGGAGAAAAGAACCAGCCCGATTACCCAGATATACGATATAAAGAACCCAAACAACTTGGAAGAGGCCACATAGTAGAGTAGAGGAGCGGTCAAAAGATATAGAAGCAGATAAGTATGATATTATAGTAAGTATCTATCAACACCTTCGTAATTGCCTCTGGCATCCGGAATCGTGCAAAGCAGGTATATATACGTTTTTGTTGGTCGCTACACTGGTTGTTCCTTGTGTAGATGTCCACAGAAGAATAACATTATATAAGTTATTCCTGATTCCCCAGCAGTTTTCAGTGTGTCTTGTTTGTATCACTTAGATGATTTGTGTGATAGCAGAATAAGTGGTCACACATCGGCTTTTGGCGGGCTGCTCCTTCCAGTGTTTGTTCATGCCAGTACCCAGCATCCTTGCGTAATTCCCATCAACATTTTTTCTAAGCGCTTCGTTAGAGTCCAATTAGTATAGCCACACAATAGCACTGACACTGACACAGCTTGGGGGAATTTATCAGCAAATTGGTCTTTGCTTATGAAACTAGTAAAAAAATGTTTTTGTTAAACGTGATTTATGCATACTTTTGTCACTGCATCATCTGTGACAGTTTCTCTCTCTCTCTCATCATTTGATTAAGTCATTTTTTCTAATGCATAAGCACTTATCGTCGAAGAAATGAATCGTTGACCCGAGTTCAAATCCTGGACGAGGCTGTTGAAATTCACTTCGAGCTAATACTAGGATGGAGTAGACTAGGTTCTATAGCCTTGGTTAAGCAAACAGTCTGGGAAGTGGAAAACTCCCAAATCAAATTAGATGTATTCTACTTAAAAATTGAGCTTGTGCTATATCCTACCCTTGCGGATGGGTTAAGGTAATTGCATACATACATAGCTACATCGTAAGTAATTAGTTGATATTGATATGGTTATTTATGTTAGCTTTAAACTATGTGATTAATATTCCTTAACGAATTCTTTCATTAATAACGAAGGATATAACGCAGAACAAGTAAAATAAGCATTCGTAATATAAAACAAAGGGGATTTATTTTCAATCCTCCATACACTCACTCTCTTTCTCTCGGTGTTGGCTATATATATATATATATATATATATAATATATATATAATATATTATATATATATATGTGTGTGTGTGTATGTGTGTGTGTGTGTGTGTATTTGGGAGCATTTCTCATTCATGTATGTTGAATTAAACAACAGACAGAATCTCTGTTTAACAATTTTATTTGGATTTTTCAAGTTTTTCTGGCCAATTTTAATATGTGGGTGGAATTCGTGAATTAGTCCACCAAGTTCATGTCCCGAGTACTTTCGGCACTTCGAAGGGCCATCATCAGCGGTGATTAATTCCACCCAAACATTAAAAGTTGGCCAGAAAACTTGAAAAATCGCAAATAAAATTGTTAAACAGGAGATGTGTCTCTGTTGTTTAATTCAACGCATACATATATATATATATATAATATATATATATATATATTATATATATATATATATATTGTCCACTTTTTCCAAATTTGTTTCATTTTTACCGAAGATGCTTCGTAATTCACTTCCATAAATAGCTATTTAACAAATTAGTCTCGCAAATATAGCTAGCAGGCGCGATCTATATTGAACTAAAAAATGTTTTGTCCCAGGCAACTAAACTGAGTATATTCATAAGAACAACCCCTTGCAAATGATTAAGATGAGGTCATCCTAACGGTCTAATGTTAATGTCTCCTTGTTTAAATTCACCCACTTGAGATGGCTGCTTGGAAAAGAACAATAATGATACACAGCAAAATAAAATCACCCTCCGGGCGATGTAATTAGATTTTGAAACAATTTGCCTGAGGGGTGGAGTAAAAAAATTCAATGTCAGCGAGTTTGTACCCTAAGTAAGTAAAATCATCAAAATTTATCAAAGGATTAAAAAATAAAACAATTTGAAATGTTACTTTAAATATGTATTAAAATAAAACAAATATATATATATAATATATATATATATATATATATTATATAATATATATATATATAATTATATATATTATACCAGTCATGTATTATTAAAACTTGTTTTAAAAAACAATGAGGACTGTCTAATGTTGCATGTTCAAATTTTGAGTGTATTTATTCTATGTTATGACGATTTTGGGTAATGTGACGTAAGCATTGACGTAGTTCTTGTTACAGACAAAAACCGGAAGCAAATCCCCATTATTAATAGATAATAGATATACTTGCAAGCCATTGTTAGTAATCGGAACCGTGATGGTCACCGAAGATCAGTAGAATGAAACAAAATATTAATGGCATACTATCATCATATTCAGCCATCTATATAGTTGGGTTTTTTTTTTTTCAATACGAGGTTTAAAATGTCTTATTTTTCGGGAATACCAATATATATGTAAATAAAAAATGAATAGAATTTCACCTTATGATTGTCTCATCTATTAATAAAGTTGATACATGAAACTTTTTGTAATGAAACAATATTAAGAACGTAAGATTTTAATTACTTTTAGATTTATACTGCTCTGCACGCCAGCATTTAAGCACTTTCTTGATACGTAAAACGTTTTTTAAACGGATCTGTATTTCATTATATATATATATATATATATATATATATATATATATATATATATATATATACGACTGTCATAGTACTAAAATGAGAAGTAATCGTTCTGGTTTTTCCTATAAATAATGTCTGACAAAACCCCGGAAGAAAGAAACAGTGACATTGCATGGACATGTTAATTTCAACCTAGCAATTACTAATAGCTCTGTTCACCTTTTTATTTACTTAGTTAAGCTTCTCTCCTACCTTAAAACTCAATGATTCATCCTATTTATTACTCAGTTAACTCTGACACACTCGATTTATAACAGGAATATATATATTATATATATATATATATATATATATATATATATATATAATATATATGTGGTGTGTGTGTGTGTTGTGTGTATATGTAGATAATCATTGCATTTTGCAACACATACAATGTACATGTATACAAACATACGCACACATATATATGTACATATGAATGCAATATATACAATGCATACAAGCACATACATATGTATGTATGCATGCATATACATACATGTATTACATAATACCATGTAATATACTTGATTTGCATATACATACAGAAGCTACAAAACATATATTTGCATTTTTACACCATATTTAGTTACAGGAAATTGGTCTGTGAAGAAGGTATATACTAAGAAATAATATACTCTGAATCAATATAGAAAATCTCTCTCTCTCTGTCTCTCTCTTCTGTCGTCTCTCTCTCTCTGTCTGTCTGTCTCCTCTCTCTCTGTCTCTGTCTCTGTCTCT
>CM042137.1:79001103-79011340 GCA_023376005.1 Doryteuthis pealeii
TTAAAACTGGATAACTGCACCTTGATTTGCTAAAACTATCTAAACTACTAAAATATAAGGTATATATTGTTGTCAGGGTACCATGAAAGGTAGTTACTTACCCATCCCTTTCACAGGGGTAGGATGTGACACAAGGTTGCAAGTATAGGTATCCAACGAAAATCACAACTCGCTATTTAGTAGTAAGGATGCGCCAATCTAGCTTGCTAACCATTACACCACGCCTTTATTTACGCAACACATTCGCCACGAGTAATATGACACAAGGTCGCAAGTATGAGCATCCAGTGAGGATAAACTTGCTAACATTTTAGTCAAAAAGCGAATTTAAAAAATGTGTTTAAAAATACGTTGAAAAAAAATTTGGAATACCCAACAAGAAATAAAAACACAAAAACGTCTTCGGCATAAAATAACCCAAAAGTTGACATTGCCGTAAATCCATCCAATCAACAAACCGATGTGGGTGGGGCGATAAATCAATAATTCTTCTAGGCTGTAGCTGTGTCAGTGCTTAGAGTATAGCTGCACAACTTGGACTCGAATCGATTTAATAAAGCTAGATGTATTTACATTGTATGTTGCCATTTCATATGTATGTCTTGAACAAACCTGGAAACAGCACCCCACAAAAAAAAAAAAAAAACAACTATACGGTCATTTACATCCGATCGCACAAACTATCCAAGTAAGACGAACAAGACATGCCGGAACAGCTGAAGGAGCAAGGGCGAATTCATAAGTCAAGTTCTCATGCGGGTACCTTACACGTGGTTAAAACAGGGTGGGCCGACCAGCAAAGAATTACATTGATCGGCTTTTACGGTACTGGATGTCGTGGGAGTACTTGCCAGGAGAGTATCCGATAGGGACTGTTGGATATATATATATATATATATATATATATATATATTATATATATGAGAGAGAGAGAGAGAGAAGAGAGAGACTGGGAGTCACATGGATCTGTGCTTGTCAGCACGACATGATGATGAAGATGATGACTGAAATCGAAACAGTTAAAAATTTGTCCTTTAGTATAGCCTAATGTATTGCACAACGCGGGATTACCCTTTATAACATTAATGCAGATTAGGTTGAGAAAGGCATCAAATATAAGATACTTACTGAGAATCGTGCTCACTATTCAGTAGTACTTGATCTGCGAGACTATCGTGCTTACAACATTGCACACAAATGAGATGCCCCGAGGGTCGGTAAAAGAGTTGATGTTCAACGTGAGTTTTAGTTTGGCCATGACCAAAGCATATCGAAGATAACCAGCTAAAAAAAAACACTTACAATTTTCTCACTTTTTTAGCGGTTTACTCGAGTTTCATGTCGCGAAGTGGTCAATATTCTATTCCTGCCTGAAGATTGAGCATTTGGCTACGTGAAACTCGAGTATCATCAAAAAAATAAAACAAAAAATTTAAGTGATTCCTTTTTAGTCCATTAATATATTATATATATATATATATATATATTATATATATAATATATATATTATTTGTCACTCCCTTCACTTCTCTCAATATAACATTCTTCATTTCACTTTCTTCCGTACTCTGCATCATTACGTCTTCTTTATTTTTTCTTCTCCTATGTCATTCCATATTATTCCCGTGCGCTGTCTTCTCCCAATTTTAGCTCCCCTTGCATCCTCTTTTCCCTCAGTCGGGAGCAAATTGTCCAAGCAAGTACTTTTTCCCGTGCCTGACCTTTGCTAAAAGCTCGATTTCTTATGAAGGAGCCTGACTTGTTCGGTGAAATTAAGATATTCAATTACTCTTCCAAACACAATCCACATTTCAAGAAAACTGCTCGACACGCTTTTGATTTTTTTCCTTTTTTTTTTTTTACTGGAATGATAATATTTTATCATAACAATGGAACTTATAATTTTATCTATTGTAAGACACGTTAGCCTGACTAGTAAACATTTATATCTATACATTTCAATAAAGGGTCAGTGTATAATATATGCAGTGGTATGTGTATTAGAATTATTAAAGATCTCCAACGTGGCTCATATAGTATAAATTTCCCGAATGTTGTATTTGAGTCATAACAAACCCTTTAATTTTCATAGTGTTCAAATGATAATTTTATGACAACCCTTCGTATTTGGTGTTGCAGCATCTTCTTCTCATTTTGTCAGCTGATGATGCACACCTGGTATATCTATATATTTCTATGCTAGGTACCTAAAGTTTGAAAAAATAAAGGAAACAGAAGAGAAAAGAGAAATAGAGAGAATTTTGTCAAACATTATTGTACTGAACTTTTTTTTACATAGTTCTTAAGTAAACGTATCAAACTTGTAATAGTCAAATTATCATACAGTTGTATATCCACGGTTTGCGGTATTATCTATAATAACTCTAAGACTTTTTGAGGAAATAGAACTCAAATTACTATATAGTATAATACTTAATTGGTAAATTAAGACGGCAAATCCCATAGAGAACAGGTAAATAAATCCCCGTAATATATTTAGAATATCCCATTGGAAAAAAGTTTATGGTAATGTTTAAAAAGTCATATATAGAACTGTACTAATTACATTTCACAATTCACATAGAATAGTTTTCATTGATTGAATTATTTTTTTTAAACATTGATGCACTCAAAATAAGTGAATAAATAGATAAATTAACTACGTACAAGGTGGCAATATTGATTTTTTTCAAGAGACAATGCAATTCCTCTGTCAGAAAGATTTATTTAAACATTCATTCGGTGAGAGAGTTAAAAATAAAAAAAGTTTAAGAAGTTGTTTATTTTTCTGAGTGCAAAAAAGTTATAAATAAAACGAAGCTGACTGAAAGTTACGTCGGTCGTGTTGAAAGTCCAAAGGCTGACCAATCTCTCTTGGAATGAGACCAATAAGGTTGATTTTTCAACATAGCCACGCTTGGCGTCCATACCACACACATTTCAATCGGTGTTTGCAGTACTTGGATCCCACTGTTAAAAATCATTAACAGCAGATATGACCTCATCCATAAAGTTTTCAACCTTTGCACTTTCAGCCCATCCTCCGATACTCATATGCAAGATCGGGACTTTTTATTTTTGACTATCAAGCTTTGTGGCTTTATTAAATACTAAATCCATCCTTTCGAAAGCAATCGTGGGATTCAATCCATAGTTGGGGGATGAGGTGTTCTTACCTCTTACCAAGGGTATTATTTCAAAAGGAACTTTAATAAGCCACAGGAGTTCTAACTCTATTACTAGGATATCACAGTCCAGAACGTTAGTCCAAACGACCGCTGGCAAGACTGGGAATGTAATAACACACACACACCACACACACACACACACACACCACACACACACACATATATATATATATATGTGTGTGTGTGTGTGTGTGTGTGTCTGTGTGTAAATGTGAAACATTTTGAAAAAACACAGGATTAAATAAATGAGGGATATTTATTCAGCCCACGCTGCAGTGTTTCAATCTGTTTAGTAGATCTTCTTCAGGCTTTCGTTGATTATAAGGGAAAAGGAAAATTTATCACAGAATAATAAGGAGATTGTGTGGTTTTGTTTATATATTATTACTACGACATTATATATACTATATTATATATAATATATATATATATATATTATGAACATTGCCAATGCCTTTTATTTAAGTGAATCTACTCTATAAGTACCAAAATCTTTTCTTTTTATCACCAATTCTCTTATTCATATTCCATTTGAGTATCTTGGTCAACCTATGGACTTTTAAGCTAAGCTTCGCAGATCTGTTTAGAATTTCTTCGTATTCGATAGGATGATATGCACAAATTCTTAAGAAACAATTACACTAAAGTGTAATATGAACGTACAATGAATAAGATTCCCTAGCGTCACAGCATAAAATGACCCAAGACGGCATGTCATGCCTTGGAATCAACTAATCAATCATTCTCTTCTCGAGTTTTCTTTTTGCACTGTTTCTTTTTCCCCTTCTTAATCTTGTTTTTCCTACGCGCAAGAGAGATGAGCATGAGTTTCACAGTGGGTGGCTTCTTGATGACTCATAAGTCCGACCGAGCACTGAAATGTTGGCAACATGTAGACAGGAGTGGTAGCTGGTGCTGTCCAGGTGTATGAGTAAAATGCCTTCTCCTTACATTACTGATGTTTCAGAATGGCATTGCCAGTCCTCTGCTTTTCAAAGTCGGCGACACCAGGCGGAGACGTCTGCGTCATGCTGAGCTATTGGAGACTAGAGCTTCCTATGTGTCTGGCAATGCTGCCGCGCTTAGACGAGTTTTTTAATTTATTAATTTTCTTAACCTTACAATACTTTTGCAGAGAGAAAGAAGCTTTTTTCAAGGGAGTATTACGTGGGAGAGTAAAAATATACGAAATTTTGTTTTTAATGTATTTACACAAAAGCAGGGATAGAAAACTATGCTATTTTTTCTATTATAGTCTCATTCTTTTTCAATTGTATTTGGTCCAATGCTCCACAAGCTTACGTATTCCCTCCCGTAGAAGGTTTATAGTTGGTCGTGCAAACCATTTATGGCCCGCTTTTTTCTATCTTCACTAATGCCTCACGCTTGTCTGGTCACTTTAAAAGTTCTCTATTGACTCATATACACTTCTACGTGTACTACAATATTACGTGTGTGCTATAGCCTCCAATTATTTCAGCCACTGACACTCCTTCCGGACCCAAAGAAATGTGGTTACTGCTCTTGTTCTTCCTTAGTGCATACTGCTAGTTGATCGGCCATTTTTTGCACTGTAAAGACAGCAAGTAAATCCACACAAACTTTGCTTACATTAACTACAACGGTGGCAACAACCAAGCCCAGCGTTCACAGAAGCAGTGTGACAATAATAAGATATATTAGGGTTAAATTGCGGATAAATTTGACTCGTACAATTGCGTTTTCATTCAAGCTTCTAACAATTTCTACTGCGGTTATCTTCATGGCTCTTAAATCAATCTTCTCAAGACGAATCTCTGTTGCATATCCTGAATAAGCAGTATGAGGCATTGGTCACTGCGGAACTCAGATAACACAGAGTTCATGTGTATCAATCAATGCTTGCATCTCATTAAATGACATATATATATAAATTAGTAGATCAGCCTTATTTGTATTCTTTTGTCATTCAAAGGTCACTGCTTTTGTCATCATCCTAAAGACGTGCACGGTTCCTTTGAATATCTTTGGTCATCCGTCCCTATCGGGCACTTCCTTTGTAGGTCCTTTAGATGACACACTCTTGTCCTCACAGAGCTGATCAATTAGTATTTTTCTGGCCAGCAACACTGGTTTGTACATATGAGAACGTCCCTTTTGATTTTTTCTTTCCTTCTTCAGCAGTTCCCAGAATGCTCGCTCGACTTTAACTCGAAGAATTCCGTTTTACTTTTGTGTGAGATCAGATTTCTATATGGTATCTAAAGTGTCCGTAATAAACCACGCTTAACTATGCGTATGTTGATTCGCTATCCGTAGATAAGATACTGTTACGAGGCATATGAGCTAATGTGTATTATATTCAATTGAGAAGATTGGCAACAACTGGATTAAAACACCTGAACTCCTGTTTTATCTGGTTAACGTGGAAACAAATGTGTCATGCTGCCTGATCCAGGATATGCTACCGAGATTCGCCTTGAGCTGGGTAAATTCAAAAGAAGCACTAGATCATCTACGTAGCGTGCATCGGTGATAGTTTCCCTGGAATATCGTCGGCCTTCTGTTTCTTGTGTTGTCAAACTATTTTAAATTCATTAGAATATATTGATGTTCATCTACTAAAATGATGCTTTACAAATACATGGAGGCCATGGTTTGCTTACCTGATAGTGAACACTGATTTTCTGACATCATCACTGTTTTTATAATATTATTTTTTCTCGTTTTTTTAATAAAACCTCGTGAGATAAACTAAAGCTTGTGGATATTTTGCCTAGAGAATTTATTGTTGTTTTTAAATAATTCTTTTGTCAATTGTCAGACAGTAAGCTGCCCCCCATGTATTGGTATGACGTAGGCAGGTAGGCTTACTGAAGATTCTTAGTGAGTTCAATTTTCACCGTATGTTGTACTTTTGACTTTTTTTTGCCTAAAGTAGCTAAGCTTAATAAATGACAAATGCTATGTAGACAAAGTCCTTGTCCACCTACGTCTGATTTCTTACACTGTTTGGCCCGCTGTGAGAAAATCCATTTTTGTTTGTTCAGACGACGTTGAGTGCATGTTTGCCGCTTTGTCAAGTGTACCGTATTTCAACACTCGCGCGACCGGATGCGACACAAAGGTCAATCCTAAGCGGAGTTTATCATTTTTGCATTCAGGTTTTCCTTCTCAAGACTAGTGCCTAACAAGGTTAAAGAGCAATCCGCCTATTCTTTACCCATAGATGTTCGGAAATAGCTTGAATGCATACCTCTTCATATGTCTTGTGCGTTATGGGAAATGCACCAGCCACGTCCACGTTTGAACACGTGTAGTCGTATCCATTTCCTACGACAATAACATTACATCCGTGAACCACTTCATCTAATGTGCCGTATTGAGGTATATTCTAAAAAAAAAAGTTTCTGCAGTGAAAGGACAAACAAGATGTTAACGAGAATTAGGTTGTTCATATCAGGCAAAAAGAAAACCAGACACGTGTCACAAAACACACACTCGTTTCTAGTTGCTTCATTACTATCTACGGGTCAAAATAGATCTGTTTAGAAATATCGTATTCGATTAGACAGCGTTGAAGAAAAACACAAGAAACAGGTATACAAAAATTGTTAAATTTGAACTCACAAATGACACGATACGCGTAACGGGTGAGACAATCCGTTGAAAATTAAGTAATCAATCAATTTACTGCCGATGTTACAACTTCTCCTAGGATCAGTATCAAAAATTGGAAGACATGAAGTGGTTATTTCGAATCGATCATTGATTATGTGCTTAATATATCTATAATAACTAACCAAACCTGGTTATGGAATAACAGGGTTTAACCTCGAAATGCATTGATATAGTGAAATTCATACTATTTATTTGATAGTTCTTCCAGGCCCGTTGTTGTGCGGTGTCGGCTGTATGGCTGCACCACCTGGACCTACAACTACGACTAGAGAATTAAACGTAGATGGGAACTGCACAGGATTGCTGCGCGGGTGATCATGAACCAGGACGTGGAAACAGCACCTACGAGGAAAGCAGCTGTACGGCCACCTACCACATATCACCCAAACCATCGAGTAAGACGGACAAGACCACGCGGACACTTTGTGTGAGAAGCAAGGACGAGCTAAAGCGACGTCCTTCCTGTGAGAAGCCAGCACATGGACGGGCCAGTGTGCCGACCAGCAAAAAACGTACGTCTGACAGCTCTGTTTCGGTATGCAGGTGACTGCATAGAGGACCTCCGAGATGCATGAAGCGATAGGGACGG
The DNA here is from genome assembly GCA_023376005.1 of Doryteuthis pealeii. Lineage (NCBI taxonomy): Eukaryota > Metazoa > Mollusca > Cephalopoda > Myopsida > Loliginidae > Doryteuthis > Doryteuthis pealeii. The sequence continues at coordinate 79,008,541 of CM042137.1, forward strand.
ATGGAGAGAGAATGTCTGGAATCCGCGCTGAAAGCGCGACATGATGATGTGTTCTATTATCCTTTGGTTGTTCCCTAAATTCTTAGCTTGTGCCAACTCAAACAAATATTTTTAATAATACTTAATTGGCTGGTACATACCTTCCTTGATCTTATGCGTTGCGTAAAAGGTACATTTCATGTTATATGAATGTCCGTCATGTTTGATAATATCGACGACCACATCCTACGCAAATACATTGCTTAGGGGCTGAAGAAGGGACTCGCTCCCTTCCAGCTCCATTTCCAATTTGCAGTAGTGTCGTGTTTCGATGACAAGCAGTTGCCAAGACGATGCGCCTGTTATGAAGGATTTCCATTCAACTGCCGGAGACACAGTTCCTAACTTGTAAGCGTGCTAGGTTAGCATGGTCTTGCACGGATTTGTTTATTCATTTTTTTAACGCATTCAACCTTTATGTTTTACTTAAATGCCGGAATTTAATTTATTTGCTAAATTTTTTAATGATCAAATCTATTTCTCTGCTACAATTGCTTATGTAAATCAACTTTTTATTTACTTTTTATGAGCTCAATATTACCTTATCTACATTAATTGTTTTATATGGCAATTTAGCCTCAAGTAATAATTCTTAATTCAAATTATTAAATACAGCTTAAATGGCTACAAGTGTTTCCAATATAAAATGAGAATTATATTTCATAATAATAATGTGTATTGCATACATTATGTGGTATCAAGTATTATCATTGAATGCTAATACGCCCTGTCGGCTGGGGCGTTAGAATGAGCAGTTTCATGACATGACAATACTTCCACTTTGGCCTATATTGGGCTAGCGGACGAGTCGTCGGAGAGAGCCCCTCGATCAATCGGTGGTCCACGTCAAGCCACTAGCACCTATTGATTGTCCCCAACCCTATTGCCCTTATGCAACCCCAACCCCTTTTTAATATATGGTGCTGGAAGGCGGTGGCTGCGGTCTAATGTCCTGGGAAGGACGTATAAACTCTATCTAATGGTGAGGTTCCAGTTTGGAGGTTTGGAATGTGGAGACCCTTCATACCATTGCTCCCTGGTCCACTTGACCCGAGTGGTGACTGTTAGGATCCCATCTATCGTTAAATAAAATGTATTTATAAAAAAATTGTATTATCCTTAAGAATTTGATTATTTCAAAACTTTTATCGGCCTTAAATGACCCACTGAGGTTGAATATGCGGTAAACAAAACAAAAAACAAACAAATATGTACATACTAATATTTTTTAACAGATCTATTTGTTGCTGGCATTAGATGAGATCTAAGAAAATACTACGAACTCCTGTTAGAGATGGGCCTTGGGAATAGAAATGAAGAATACTCTGCACTCATCAGAGTTCCAGAACTAGAGGCATCATTATCAGATTTGATATTAGGTTCATCTCAAAGACAACCGTTTTTGAAAGGCTACCCCTATGCAAATAAGGTCAAGCAATTTATATTTCTACACAATTACATAGTTTCAAGTCACTATTCCTAATTTAATTGATAATTTGATTGCACACAGTTGTAGGTTTATCGAATTCTTATTTAACACGAATAATTTGCTAAGCAATTTATATTTTATCAATTACTAATAAATCTATTTAGCTAAACAATATAACTTTTCTCGTAATTTAAAAAAAAATATGGAACGCTTCACGGATATTAAATTCATCATATGCAGCGGATAAATTTAGTATATGTTACTACCGAAACGAGTAGGATCTCGCTAACATGACCTATTCGAGTGCCCCAAAAAGATAAATGCCCCCAACCAGTAAGCTGTCTTTTTCTTCTAGTCTCTCTCCACCTTTAGAAATTATGTTTTTATTTGTTTTTTATCTTACAGCACCTTTGTATTTCCGCGTAGTCAACAAATTTAGTCCTGGCAGTTTCAATACGCTTCTCTTTATGGAGGAGGCACTATGGTCGGATGTTTCTCGTTCTAGCGAAATAAATCGGTGACGTGAGTTCAAATCCTTCTCATAGCATACTAATAATGTGAGCGGTATAGATCCAAATTAGTCTTCCTTTAACTATGAGAAAGTAATAGAGCTGACTGGCCAATTAGCCTGGATGGTAACCAGCTAGGAGAGGTAAACTTTGAATTAATACCATCAGTTCTGTTTAATGTGACCTTGTATCGCATCCCGTTCCAGGGCGATTGGGTTATACATACTTGAGGTACGACGAGAATAGTATATTATTGATATAGGTGTAATGCTTTGAACTGATTGTTGCTGCATTGCAAGTAGAATTATCTGCGATTTTGCAGAGATCATATTATCTTCTTGTGTGTCTGTTCACCCTTTCTACCTTAGCCTGCATGAGGGGAAACGGCTAAGTTTTTTTTTCAATCCTATTCATCCCTGCACAATAGTGCTACGTTACTTGATTACGTAGCATTCTTTGATACCTTGTTTATTTCAATCTCTAAATCGTGAATGAGAGATAGATTCTCAGGTAAAATAGAGAGGCAAAAACTTCATATCAGCTTTTAACCAGCAAGGAATAATATAATGTATACGTTACTAATTACAAAACGTTCGCGTCGTATGGCCATCTAGTATTTCACGGCCTCTTGAAGTAAGGCGATTTACTGAGATTCTGTTGTGGAGAAAAGCAAATAGCAATTATCTTTATTTATAACATTTCCAATCAGTTGTGTTCATAACTACTTGAAAATCGAGGAGGGTTTCTGACTCACTCGCATTATCAAATATCGAGTATTCTACTACATTAAATAATACTATATTGCCACTGATCTCTCTCTTTT
>CM042137.1:79013940-79041108 GCA_023376005.1 Doryteuthis pealeii
CAAATTTCCTGATGGTAAAATCCTGTAAAATTTAGTAATATTAAATTTTAGGGTGGATAGTGAGTTTCACTTATCCATGCGTTTAGAAAGTATTTTTTTCTTGTGTGGGCATGCCTTAAATATTTCAGATTTTTATTTAGACTGTTTTCATTCAATATTAAGGATTTCAATATCCTGAATTTTTCGGTCACACATAGATTACATTTTTTAACCATTTATGTAGCATTTGGGATAGTCTAATATTCCCCACTTTATCTTATATGGTATATCTTTTTCTTTTAATTTCCATATTTTACTTGCTAAGGATGTCGCTTCTTTCTTTTCCCTTTTCCTGAAAGTTTCTGTGTGAGAATAATATCTCTGTTTAAAATTGCCTTGTGTCATTCCCACATATGTTTCATTGGTCTTGGGATGATTATCACGGGTGGTGGTAACTTTTGTTTCATATACAACCGAATCAACATTATATTTTTGGCTCAGGGGACAGTCTTCCTTAACCCTGCATGGGGTTTGTTTTAGGTTTAGATTTTGTTGTAATTAGGGACTTCATAGAAAGCTCACATGAGTAGCTGGTTGTAATAGTATTTCTATTAAATATTTAATTGTATCTATTTTGAGGTGGGAAGTGTTTGTCTATTAAATCTAGGAATTTTTTACCCGCATTTGTTCTGTTTTAGAAAAGGGGGGTGTAAACCTAATTATCTTTCTTATTCTGTTTATGGATTTATTCTGTTTTGTGGATGTTATCTATATAGTAGATTTTTTTTCTTTGAATCTGCTGTCTTTTAAGGCTTTATTATAATAAGGAGCTGCTTTTTCAAAAATATCTTTATTAGATGACAACTCAGAGATCCTACGGCTAATATTAGGGAATAGGTTTTTTTAAACTAATGGTGGGTGGTTGGAAGTTACGTTAATATACTTAAGCCTCTCATTTTGTTTGTGATATGGTTTATATATATTATTTTTTAGATCTAACTTAACATCAAGGAAATTGACATTTGTTAGGTTAGCATCTATGGTTATCTTAAGTTCCATATTTTGTAGGTGTGCGATTATATCTTTACGTAATCTATCCAGTGTTTTACCGCAACAGTCACGTGAAATACAAAGGCCGTCGTCACGATAGATTGCGAATGCATGAGTTGGAAATTTTTGTTTCAGTGAGTCTAGTATGAGTCTATATATATATATATATATATATATATATATATATATATATATATATATATATATATAACGGTCTTTTTTCCCGTCTTATTTTTGTTGATGACCCGACCCACGTGCGGTTGATACATTATAATGCAATAGGGTCCTCATATTATTTGAGGATGGGCCGGTGTTTGCTTTTTAAAACGTCAAGAGAAAATTGGCCCCGAAACGGTTTTGCACACTTTCTCTTCTGATGAGCCTATTTCAGTTGTAAACATCGTTTGTTTTTTCATTATATCTTATTCATACTGTGGGATTAATTTCCATTTTATTTTCACATACTTGTCCATGAAAAACTTTACATTTGAATGTTTACCCCCTTTTTGATGATATCCATTAACACCACGGATTTACCTATAAATGTGGGCTACTTATTTTACAGTTGGATTGTATTACAATAATTTTTGATATTCTATATATACTTTTTATACATATTTTACACTTTTCTATAACTTTACATCAGACTTTTGTGAGTCTTATTTCATTACTATAATGCTTCTGATTATTTTCAAAAATTGAAAATGAGATTCATTTTATTTTTAAATAAATTCATTTTATTTTAAAAAAATTCATATTATTTTAATACAGACAGCACAATTTTTTTTTTTTTGATTAATTCCAACGTTTGACTAGCAGCGTTCTGTTTTTTACTAACGGTCTTTTTTCCGTCTTATTTTTGTTGATTGACCGACCCGTGTGGTTGATACATTATAATGCAATAGGGTCCTCATATTAGTTGAGGATGGGCCGGGTGTTGCTTTTTAAACGTCAAGAGAATTGGCCCCGAAACGGTTTGCACACTTTCTCTTCTGATGAGCCTATTTCAGTTGTAAACATCGTTTGTTTTTTCATTATATCTTATTCATATGTATATATATATAATATTACTGATGCAGACTACCAGCGCAAATAAAGCAGAACACAAATTCTGTTTTTATTCGGGTCACACTGTATTATTATTATTATCATTATTATTATTATTATTATTATTATTATTATTATTATTATTATTATTAAAATTTTGATTTTGATAATCGTATATATATATATATACCAACCTCATCCGCATGAGCGGAATGTGGTACAAGGTCAGTTTCTTAAACGGCTTTAACAGGGTTGAATTCTGACTTTTCCTTTTCTTAGATTGGTTGCCATACCTAGGTTAAAGTCAATCTGCCCTAATATTTACCCATAGCTGGAAGGAGAATAGTTGGATTCATACCTTTCTCAAGGGTATTAGCACTATGTGAAATGCAAACACACACACACACACACATAAATATATATATATATATATATGTGTGTGTGTGTGTGTGTGTGTGTGTGTGTGTGTGTGGTGTGTGTATGTGCGTGTGTGTGTATTGAAATTACTACTGAGTTGTGAGTTCAAACATAGGTGTCTCATAATTATATTCTTGGGCCAAACTTAATTTACACTTAGTACATAATTATCCAGTGAGTTTAAAATGGAATACAATTTGACAACATGAATTTAAACAATTTCAAATCTAAACAAAACTTATAGAAAAGATAAAAGTCACATTATGGTAGACTCTTTTTCTGTTCATTGAAGTGGAAAGGAAAAAAAGAAAATACGGGAAAGAATAAAAGAAAAGTTGTGGATAGGTGATGTAGATAAATAGGAATAAAGGGGAAGAAGGAGAAGAAGAAGAAGAAGAAGAAGAAGAAGAAGAAGAAGAAGAAGAAGAAGAAGAAGAAGAAGAAGAAGAAGAAGAAGAAGAAGAAGAAGAAGAAGAAGAAGAAACTAGATAGTTGAAGAAAATATTAAAATATTTGAAATCAAGATCAAAAGAAATCAAGAGAAGAAATCAAGAAAGGAAAACGGTGAATAAGAATGGGAAATAATTTCGAAAAGCTGATAGCTATCTATCCATCCATCTATCTATCTATCTATCTATCTATCTATCTATCCATCTAGCTAGCTAGCTAGATAGATAGATAAATAGATGGATAGATCAGAAATATAACAATATCTACTCCTAATTGGCCTCAGGATAGATGTATGGATATGAAACATCGAAGGGAGGTTTTCGTTGATACATATGAACATTTTAAATATTCATGATGGGATTCACATAGATCACATACGTTATGAGACAGGAGCTCAAGTAACAAATAGGCAACTCCTGATTGGGCATCACCCTTCGGGGCAGTGTCTTCCCATTAGATTAAGAGGTGTAGTGACAAGAGAATAGCAAAACAGGTGTCACCTAACTGTTTATGACAATATTAGGGACAAGATATCAGTAGCACCTACCCACATAAAAGAAATTCCGTTGGCTTCTCAATCCGTGGGTATGCAGATGAGACTAAAAACAGTGTCCAAGAGAGGACACAAAGATAGGTTAATATATATATAATATATAATATATATATATATATATATATATATATATATATATATATCCTCATGATAAAAAAATAAAGCTAAAAATAATTTAAAAAAGAAAAATAAAGGAAAAAATAAAAAATAAATTTTAATAATGAATGAAAAAGGGAAAGGAAAAAAACGAATAACTAAAAACGAATTAAGAAAGATAAAACAACAAAAATAAGAAGGAAACACAGAAGTGCTACGCAAAGGAAATAAATAAATGAAAAAGTAAGAGATAAAAGCAAAACAGAAAAAAAAAGAAAAAAAAATAACAAGGAAGAAAGACAAAAACGTAAAAAAAGAAAAAATACGAAATATAGAAAAAATCAAAAAGACAAGATTTAAAAGATAAACAGTAAAAGAAGAACAACCATTAGAAAAAGTGAAGAAGGAAAAAAATGAAGAGAAGCAAAAATAAAACAAGTAGGAAATAAAAGGAAAACAAAATAATATATATAAAAACAAGAAAAAAAGAAAGAAAAGATTTAAAAAAAAGAAAAAGTAAGGTAAAAGAACTAAATAGAATACTGTAATATTTTGTATATATTACACCCTCATATATAAGACGCATCCCTTTATTATGACTACGAAATTTTGGAGAAAATAAATTCTCGTCTATAAAACGCATTGACTTTTTTAGCAATAAAATTTGACCTAAATTTAGCATTTGTTCAAATTTTTATCTGTTCATATTGACTAAAAATTTGTATTTATATAGTTTGCATTTTCTTTTGAAATAAACAATTCACACAGTATTTAAGAAAATACAAGGCATGCTCACATAAAAAATGCAACAAGATTGCAGCAAAATACGTTTACATTGGTAGAAACAAAATTATAAACACACATTACAGTGAATATTTAACGGCTTAAAGACACATTATTTTAGTTGGTTGGTTGGTTGTTCTGTTTTCGAGTCATTTAATTCAAAATCAGTACCTTGTTTAAGTGGTCACCCAATTAAGTATTGAACAGGCTCATTGATGTGTCGGTGATCTGGACATTATTATGGACTAGATATGACTTATTTTTTATAATCGGGTCCCGAAAGTAGTGAGGAATGCACCCGGAAAAAAATAATTATATAGTTCTCGTGTATAGCACATCCTTATTTTGGGCCCAAAAATCTAGAAAAATAGTGCGTCTTATACACGACTGATTACAGTGTTATGAAGTTCTATCTCTGTCTTATAAGTACTACGGTGAGTCAAAATTTTCACAATATTTTGGTAACGTGAGGGACTATTCCGCAGCTCCAGATGCTTTTGTCGAGGTCGTGAAGATGACGAACCAAATTGAGGTGAAAGACGCTGAGTTCGTCTGATACTCTCCTAGTGCTACTCACCAGATTTATCTCAATTGCTTTAATTTTAGAACTTCCTAACCTTACCTGATTGTCCAGGTCCATACAACCCGATCGAAATTATTTGAACCATCTAGTTAGTGTACTGTTATTGGCTGCGTCGTCACTTTTCGCATAACAAATTCTTGCTTCCTCGGTGTTATGGCTCAGTTTCGAACACATAAGGCATAAGTTCTCAAATTAGTCTACGTTTCACGTTCATATGTGCGACTTTAAAATCACATACAAAAGATGCAATGCAAAACGTGTCAGAGCACCAACTACCACGGTACTACTAACCACAGCAGTAGCTACTTGTACTGCTTCTATCACGTGATTTAAGTACCACAATCTAGCAAGTTTTAAAATATTACAAAATCTTTGACTCACCCTAATAATGCAATTGCATAAGTTTTATTAACTCTTTTTCTTAGAAACAATGTATCTTGTAGAGTGAGTGAAGCCTATAAAATCTAATATATTATTTTGAGGGGTTAACAATTTTCTCTGGAAATGGTCGCTTCGAGTTCAAATACTGAACGAGACAGTTTGCATTTAATCCTAAGTCATAGGCCTTCGTACATGCAAGCATCCAAACCTTATTCCTTCAGCTGTGGATAAATAGAAAAGGACAACTTCAAATTCAAATCACTTGAAAATGGCCTCCATTTGTATCCTGTCTGTGGCGGAGGGGTTGGGTAAATAAATTCCCAAATTTTGTTTGATTTTGATCTTGAAGTCCTGGTAACAAAAACACGCTTTTCACACTTCAAAATGGAGAATTTTAACAAACCTTGCCTTCTAAATCAAATTATCTTTTCTGTTCTCATCTTAGAATGTTATCTGGTGTAACAATCTTAGATTTTCACTTGCATCTTCTGCTGCTGAGAAAGGTTGGTTTTAACGTAAAGAGGAGTAGAAATACTGAAAGCCTTAGACAAACTGGATATAGATGCAGTAAAAACCATCTGTGGATTCATGTGTAGGAAGGGTCTTTGGCATTATAGATGATTCCATTCTGATAGACTTCATAAAACTTGAAGTGGTGAGTTTTTTTATATCGAAAAATATTTGCTCTGCAATGTATTTCAATTTTCATGCGATAATATACAGGTTTTAGTACTGTCTTACATCTTGTCTAATGTTTTATCAGTGAGTTTAAAACTGTATATTTATATTATATTATATATATATATATATATATATATATATATATATATATATATATATATATGTGCTTAATTGAAGTCATACCTAATTTTTGAAAATTAATTAATTGATAATTAATGAATTAGGCGGGAATACTTATTCAAATGTAAGGCTAAACAAATCGGTAAAGATCAATCTCTGTATGTACATTTCAGCTTATTAGGCCTCATCAGCAGAGCTATAGACAGGACGACCGATTTGTGCGTGATTCGAACCCTGACTGTCAAGCTGATAGACAGAGACTCCATCCACTTACACCAGCAGGCCCTTTTTCGTTTTGTTTAGAAGTAAATTATGGTGACTTTTACTACACGACAGTATGAGAATAAACAAAAAACGATGTGTTTTGATATGGCTTTTTTTAGCCGACAATTTTTGGGAGAATATGTGCTTAATTAAAGTCGTACCTACTTTTTGAAAAATAATTAATTAATAATTAAAGAATTAGGCGGGAATACCTATTAAGATGTAAGGCTAAACAAATCGAGAAAGATCAATCTCTGTATATACATTTCAGCCTATTAGGCCTCATCGGCAGAGCTATCGACAGGAAGGCCGCTTTGTGCGTGATTCGAAGATACAGAGATTGATTTTTCTCGATTTGTTTAGCCTTACATTTGAATAGGTACTCTTGCCTAATTCATTAATTATTAATTAATTAATTTTCAAAAATTAGGTACGACTTCAATTAAGCACATATTCTCCCAAAAATTGTTGGCTAAAAAAGCCATATCAAAACACATCGTCTGTTTGTTTACTTCATATATATATATATATATATATATATATTATATATATATATATATATATATTGTTCTCGGTATGGCACTAATTACCCGTTGATAACGCTTCAGTTCTGTAGTGTGTCGATTTACTCTTTCATTGCGATTACTCTCAGGTCCATTTTGTTCCGGATCCCATCGATTGATCCCATCTATGTGAAGAACCCATTTACGGGTTAAATCTATCTGTTTGATAGGATGAAGTGTTTACCTATTTAAAATTTGAAGATACGTTTTTGTATCACATATAATTAGAGTTCATAATTGTTAAACTGACTTCAGCAGAAAATAACTCAGGAAGGGTTTAGATGCCGTAAAACTAACAAAACCAACAACTAGAATCATGCATATATATGTATGTGTATGTATGTATGTATGTATCCAACCCATCCATCACGAACAGGACGCGACGAAGCTCATTTTTAAGCAAATTACAGCTGGTTGGAATCCATAGTTTTCCTTCTGCAAGTCTGCTTACCTTATTAAATAACACAATCTGCCATAATATTTACCCGTATTTACCCGTAGCAAGAGAGAGAGAGAGAGAGAGAGAGAGGGAGAGAGAGAGATGGGGGAGAGAGAGAGGAGAGGGAAAGAGAGATAGATAGAGAGAGATGGGGGAGAGAATATATGAATTCATACCTTTCCCACGAGCATTCTCGTATAGGATTTGAACTTTTTTATACCCCTTGTATATATATATATATATATATATATATATATATATATATATATATATATATATATATATATTCATTTCATACACCACTGATATAAAAAGTGATTTTCTGTTTGGAATATTTTTGTCATGTATCAACGGCCTTAATTAATTCTCTTTTTATTTTATGAAACTCTAATGAACAAATTATGCATTTTAAAAGAATGTTCAAATCACAGATTGGTTTTGTTTATTTCTTTTTGTTTGTACGCAGATACAAAAAGCGGGGGGGGGGGTAAAGTATTGCTGAACTAGGTAACTATTTTGTTTCATTTTTTACGTATTATTTTTATATTGCCAGATGCAATATGAGGTCCTATTTAAGTATGGCCGGTTTGAATTATGTTTCCCTTCTACTAACCAAGGCTAAAGAGCCCGTATGCCGTACCACAGAGGAGAGAAGAGATATTTATACCTTGCATATATATATATATATAGAGAGAGAGAGACAGACAGACAGACAGACAGACAGAGAGACAGAGAGACAGAGAGAGAGAGAGAGACAGAGAGAGTGAGAGAAAGACTATATGAATTCATACCTTTCCCAACAGCATTCTCGTCTAGGATTTGAACTCGGGAAGTATGTATATGTAGCTGTCAAGGCACTTGTGGAATATCCTTATAGAGCAAAGTCGAAAAACTGCAGCATTTCGAAGTGGAATGTGGTAAACCTTGGTAATGAATAATAACTAATAATATTGTTTTGCTTGCATAATTTTTCAATAGAAATTAGATAGAGTGGAACTATTTAACCAAGAGCTGTGGGTGTAAGGGTTTACCTTGCTTAAGGGTAATAATCCTAAAGTGAATGTAATAGCTCGACTACGATGACGCAGTGTAAGCATGTTAGCCACTACGCCGTGGGGGCTTGCATGGTAGATTCTTGAAATGATCAATAACAAATAATCCCGTTTTGCTTCTCTAATGTTCCAATACAAATATTAGAATTTATTAATGAAAAATAACTAATAATCCCGTTTTGATTGCATAATGTTTGAACGGAAATATTTGGTCATAAATAATAACTATTAATACCGTTTTGGTCGTAAAATATTCAAACAGAAATATTGTAGAGTTTGGTAACGAATAATAACTAATCTTATTATAATGGAGATTGTGTGTTTTTCTGTCTGTAACCGAAACTATATTACTACTCAAGTCACAATTTCCTTCGTTATTTACATCACATTCTCATGATTTTATTTATATTTAAACCTCAATTATTAATAAATTTGCTTCACCTTTTTATTAGTGCTGTCCATATCTACATACAATTAACATGCAATTGTATTTATATATACAAAAATAGCAGTACAGTATGAATGGGAAGGCTAATTTGCATATTGATATTAAAAATGTGATTTATTAAAATATGTGCTTAGTATTATTGATTTCTAATTGTTTGGTTTTATTTAATGAAATAAGCAAAAATCTCTCCAATGAATCTTAAATGAAATCCATTAACAAGAAAAAATAACTGTCATTTTATTCTTTATTTCCTAATTTAACTAAATAGTTAAATAAGTAAAATTCAGCAATGAAAGACGGGAGTGATAGAAGAGTAAGTTTCATTTCTATTTTTCTATTATACCCCCACTCTGTAACATATCTTTTTATCTGCTTTCTTATTAGACTTTCTAATTTAATACGATATTTCATTACATTAAAACTTAAATACTTGCTAGTACTAATAATACCGTTTTGGTTGTAGAAATCCAGTAGGAATGATAAAATCCTGGAATCTTTATTTTAGAAGAAAATTAACATTAATTTTTTTTTAAATCGCGGATATGTATCTATCTATTGACGATATTGTAGATATTCGAGGAAGTGTTAAAATTGTCCTGGCCACAGGGATTTTGGGGGTCTGTATGGACACTGACAAAAATATGATAATTTTGAGTTGACTTGCTGTCCTCAATCTCCGGGGATATCCATTAGATATCTGGTGTTAACATGCAAACGCATGACATAAATAATAATAATGAATCCCCCACCGGACCGACCACCCTCTTACCATGCCTCTGCAACCACTTCAGGATGTCCTGTCGTAAAGACAACCATCACGTGGGTCAGTGATACCATATTGGACTGTCGCTATAAAAATGTCCAATTTCCTGTCCAAGAAGTCTGAGAGATGAGACGGGTCCACGCCAGCAAACGAACCCACCACTCCTTTCTCTATACCACCCCACATCTGTCCTTCTCTATTCTCATCTGTCTCTTTAAGGCCGTCCTGATGCACCCTTCCCTGGTTAGCCTGGCCATTGAAGACTGGGATTTGACGAGTAGAAGTATATGCATGTGTGAGTGAGGGATAGAGAGAAAGAGAGAGAGAGAGAGAGAGAGAGGGGGGGATTAGGTGAGTGTATGTGTCAGAGAGAGAGAGAGAGAAAGGGAGAGAGAGAGAGAGTTCGCGCATACGCCCTACTTAGTCGTACGCTGTGTGAGGGATAATACAACCTTTTATGTTTTTTTTATTTTTTATTTCAGATCCATTTTACTTTCCCGCCACCAGTGCACTGTCATCGGCGCGTTCTTCTTGAACATGTGCCGAGTGAGTCGACTCTTCAACAGTGTGTCCAACGTTCATGAAGTTTTCAGAAGTCTGTCAATTAGCGGACCGGTTGGATTTGGTTTAAACAAGAAAAAGAAATAGGATAACATAGAAAAAAGCAGAGAATTAAGGTAATAGAAGAGAGAAATATAAAAAGGCGAAAAGATCAGCATCAGAAGAGTGAAACAGAGAAAGAAATGAAAAAGAACGAAAGAAAGAAAGAAGGAAAGAGAACATAATGATATGTCGATACGATATATTTAAAATAAGAAGGATTAAGAATAGAATGAAGAAGAAAAAAATAGAATAAAAAACTAAGAGAGGTGCAAAATGGGAAGAAAGGAAGGAAAAAAGAAAAAAGACAGAAAGAAATATAAAACAATTACAAAATATCAATAAAATAGATTAACAAATTTCAAAACAAAGAAAGAGAAAATAGTATGAAAAAGAAAAAGAGAACTAAATAACGATAGGAGAGGTTTAAAATATAGAACAAATGAAAGAAAGAATGAAAGAAAGAAAGAAAGAAAAAAGAAAAAAAGAAGAAAGGAAGAAAGATAGAAAAAATGAAAGAAAAGTAAAACAATGTGAAATATCAATAAAATAAATTAACAAAGGTAAAAATTAAAGAAAGAGAAAAATAGTATGAAAAAGAAAAAGAGAACTAAATAACGATTGAAGAGGTGCAAAATAAAATGAATGAAAGAAAGAAAGAAAGAAAGAACAAATACAAAAGAAAAAAGGAAAATAAAGAAAGAACGAAATAAAGATAAAATAATACCGAAATATCAATAAAGCAAACTAAGTCAAATATGAAAAAGAAAAAATACTATATAAAGGCCGAAAGAGAAAAAAAGAAGAGGAGTAATTCGAAATAAAGAAAAGGAAAGAAATAATAGGATGAAGATGTTATGTGAAAGAAAGAAAGAAAGAAAGAAAGAAAGAAAGAAGGGAAATGCACCAATTCCCGATATAAATAAAAGAGCAAAAATGAAAGAGAAGTGCGGACAGTGGGAGTGAACATAAAATTCCAAAAGAAAGAAAAAAAAAACAAGAAAAAAGAAATGGACTGAGAAATATTGGGAAGAAAATGAGAAAGAAATAAGAAACGACGGCAAAACAAAATAAAGAACGAAAGAAAAAAAGAAATGGACAATGAAATATTGGATATGAAAGAAGAAAGAAAGAAAGAAAGAAAGAAAAAAGAAAGAAAGAAAAAAGAAAGAAAGAAAGAAAAGAGAGGGACATAAGGAAAGACGGCCTAACGAAGCAAAGAAAGAAAGAAAGAAAAAACGAAAGAAATGTGCTATGAAACATTGGAACGAAAAAGAGAGGAAAATACGGAAAGACGGCACAACAGAAGAAAACTGAAGAAAAAATAGGAAAACGAAAGTGATCATAAAAAAAAACAAATTAAAACTTGACTTCCGGTCAAATAACATTTAAAGTACCGGTCCCTTTCAGATCCCATATCTTAAGCAGCAGCTATAAGCATGCTCAGTGCTTGAATAAGTGATCAATCATTGACAGCAGGTAGTGTAAGCAACTTGAGACCACCTGTGCTAGATGAATCAAAGCTTAAGAAATAACAAAGAAAATAAATGAGAGCCAAATATAAAGTTTAATATCAAAATGAGAAGAAATTAGCAAGACTAAAGCAACCAAGGATGGAAATAAACAAGAAAAATACAATATAAAGAATATATAAATAAATCCAAGTTTCTGTGATTAATCCTTTCTTTTTTTCTGTAGATGTAATGTGTGCCTCAAACATTCATTAATCTTGCATCTAATATTTTAATTTCATTCAGATTCTAGTCATATTTACTCATCTATTCTGAAAACACCACCTGGTCGGCGTTTTTCTATTACGCTGATTGCATCCCCTGCAAAAGGTGTGAGACACTCACACAAAATCAACGGGTGGATAAACAGCATCCGATGGTTAGACCTCAATTCTGGAATCAGGGGAATGTGGATTACCCATTCATGGACTAATTCCCACGTTTACTCTGATATGGAGTGGTAGTACCACTTAAGGTCCCATCTATCGGTCAAATAGATCGATATGTTAAAAAATATTTGTATTCGATGTGTGTAAAAAATCTTCAGAAAAAAAACTACAAAAATATCCGCCCTGTCGGTGGGGTTAGAATGCCCCGACTGCACCTCTGCAGAGGGTAAGACTCACCCAATGGGGCCACCTGTTGTCCGTGATTGGCGACCCGTGATGCTTAAGAATAGAGCTTCGTGGATGAGCAGTCCATGATATGCAACACTCCACTTAGAACCTTACTTAGGCTAGACGGGCGGTCGGAGAGGCCCCCTCCGATCAATCGGCTGGCCACATCAAGCCCTAGCACCTATATGATTTTCCCAAACCTATTGCCCTTATGGCAAGCCCCAACCCCTTTTTATCACATAGGTGCTAGAAGGCGGTGGCTGCGGATCTACATGTCCTGGGAATGACGTTAAATTCTATCTGATGGTGAGGTTCCAGTTTTGGAGGTTTGGGGAATGTGGAGCACCCCTTCATCATCATTGCTCCCTGGTCCACTCTGACCCGGAGTGGTAGTACCTGTTAGGGTCTCATCTATGGGTTGAATAGAAAAACATGAGTTTATAAACAAATTGTATTATCCATTAAGAATTGATTTATTTCAAAACTTTATCGGCATTAAATGACCCACTGAGGTTGATATGCCGTAAAAAAAACAAACCAAACAAACCAAACCAAATACAAAAATATGTGAATGAACACGATTCCCAAAACTTTACGTGTAAAATAATCCTAGACATGTTGAAATGCTATAAAAATCAATCAATCAGTCATGTTCAAAAAATAAAGGAAATTGGCAGTTCGAATTTTCGTTATAAAAACCATTTTGAGTAATGTTAACATAACGTATTTCTCGTGACTCGCGTGTTAGATCAACTTTGAGGAGCGCTAGAAACAAAATTGCCTTTAAACGTCATTCGATTTGATTTATGTTCCGAGTTAGTAAATTTGAAAATTTTTTTAATTCTTATATTCTTCCTTGTCTTTTTAACCAAACATGCATTAACAAAATAACTTTAGACACACACACACACACACACACACACACTCATATATATATATATATATATATATATATGTGTGTGGCGTGGGGCCGCGAGTGTCGTGGTTTAGCGCAGAATAAAATTAAAGCAAAAAGTATTATCAAACGTAATATCGTTTTCCTAACGCACCAAAATGACACCATGCATACAAGAGCCTTGTGATTCAGCACAGAATAATATAGGGGCGTATCAAAAGTACTTTCGTTGTGTTAATCCACCAACATTTACCAAGAATTTGGATGACACGCGGTTTAGAGAAGGATAATGGTAGAGCCAATAAGAAGTATTTTCGTTTTTTTTTTTAGAGAATATTATTTCGGACAATCAGAGGTATTGTCAATGTTCTAATCTATGAACGCTGAACCAGGAATATATGATATCTTGTAGTTAGGAGCCGAATAATGTAAGCCCATGAAAAGTCTTTTCGTTTTTCTAATTCACCAACATTGCAATAGAAATATGACAGCTTCGTGGTTTGAAGCAGAATAATACATAAGCCAACAAAACTATCTTCCTTTTCTGTAAACACGAATATTGCACCATAAATATGAAAACTTAGAGGTTTGGAGCAAAATAAGATATGAGGCTGTCAAAATTATTACCATTTTTTCGTAAAAACAAAACTTGAACCAGGAATACGTAAGCTTCGTAGTTTCAACATTTCACCAGGCATACGAAAGCCCAACAATATATGAGCCTATAAAAGTATTTTTGTTTTTTTGATTCGACAAAAATACACCAGGCATACGGAAGCTTCATGGTTTGGAGCCTAATAACATATTACCTTATGCAAAATATTTTCGTTTTTCTAATCCAAAACCTTGTAATAGGACTAGGAGAACCTCGTAGCATGGAGCCTAAACATATATGAGAATAATATATGAGCCCATTAAAAGGATTTGCTTCTCCTTAAACACGAACGTTGCACCAAGAATATGAAAACCTCATGATGCGGAGCAGAATAATATATGAACCAGTCAAAAGTATTTTCGTTTTTCCAATCCATTGATGTTGCAGCAGGTACATGACAGCCTAGTGGTTTAGAGCCCAATAATATATGAACACATCAAAAGTATTTTCCTGTTTTTAATTCATCAATATTACACCAGACATGTGAGCCTATCAAAATAATTTTGTTCCTCATTTTTACAAATATTGCAAAATAATATGTAAGACTGTCAAAAGTAGTTTGTTTTTCTAATCCACCAGACTTGCACCTGGAATATGACAGCTTGGTTGATTGTCGCCCAATTATATATGAGCATTTTCCCGGGTATTTTCGTTTTTTTGATTCAACATCATTTCAATAGGCATATGAAAGCCTCGTGTTTTTTAGCCGAATGATATATGAGTCTAAGTAATTTCGTTTCTCCTTTTAAGCAACATTGCACCAGACATATGACAGCCTAATGGAATGGAACCCAATAATATATTAAAGTCTGGGTTTGGAGCAAAATAAGATGTGAGATTGTCAAAAGTATTTTGTTTTTCTAATCCAGACTTGCACCTGGAATATAACATATTGGTTGATTGAGGCTCAATTGTATATGAGCGTTTCAAAGGTATTTTCGCTTTTCTGATTAACCAACATTTCACCAGGTATACGGAAGCTTCGAAATTATTTTCATTTTTCTAATCCACCAACATCACATCAGGTATATGATAGCATCATTGTTTGAAGCATAATGATATATGAGCCCACCATAATTTTTACCGTTTTTTATTAAAAAAAATAACATTGAACCAGTAAAATGTTAGCCTCGTGGTTATGTATGTGAGCTCAAAGATATTTTTTTTTGGTTTTCACTAATATTGCATGAATATGATAGACCCGTTGTTAGGAGTCCAATAAGATATGAGCCATTTTCTGATTCACCAAAATTTCTCCAGAATATGAAAGCCTTATGCTTTGAAGCCCAATCGAAGTAATTTCATTCCTCCTTTCACCAACATTTGGCATAATATAGCATAAAATATTTTTGATTTTCTGATTAACCAACATTTCATAGGAATGTGTCGTGCTTCGGAGCCCAATGATATATGAGCCAATGAAAAGTATTTTCATTTTTATAATTCAAGAACATAGAACCAGGCATATAACAGCCTTGTGCTTTGAGCCCAATAATATATGAGCATATCAAAAGTACTTTCGTTTTTCTAATTCACCAACATCGCACCAGCCATATTGCTAAGTGTATAATAAGGTAAAAAAAGTATTTTCGTTTATTTCAAACACCAACGTTGTTTGTAGCAGAATCCTATTTAATCCTATCAAAAGTATGTTCGTTTTTCTAACACACTAACATGTACCAAGAATATGGCTTCTCGGGGTTTGGAGCTGAATTATACATTTGCCTGTCAAAAGTATTTTCGTTTTTCCTAAACACAAACTTTAGAACAGAAATATGACAACCTGATGGTTTGGAGCCTAATAATATATGAGCCCATCAAAATAATTTTTCTTTTTTCTTAAACACCAAGTAAGAATATGAAAACCTCTCGGTTTGGATCCCAGTAATATATGAACCTATTAAGAATGTGTTCGTTTTTCTAACCCACCAACATTAGATCAGAAATATGACATCTTGTGGTTTGGAGCCCAATAATAGATGACCTTATAAAAATAGTTTTCTACTTCACCAACATTACATAGGGCATATGACCGCCTCGTGTTTTGGAGCAGAATAATATTTGAGCCCATCAAATGTATTTTTGTTTTTTCTAATCCACCAACATTGCACCAAAAATATGACAGTCACGTGATTTGGAGCAGAATTTATATGTGAGCCTATCTAAATTATTTTCGTTTTTCTAATGCACCGACTTTGTACGATTAATATATATATATATATATATATATATATATAATATATATATATGTGTGTGTGTGTGTGTGTGTGTGTGTGTGTGTGTGTGCATGGGTATTATCTAACATATGTGGCTGATTCTAGACTGACTTTCACCACAATAAACAAGTCATGTTTGTTGGTAGTTCAGCCATTCACATATTTAACTGAACTTTTGCACACACATACACACACACACACACACACACATATATATATATATATATATATATATATATATAAAATATAATGTTAAACTAATTATGTCTCTCCTTACACTTACATATGACTATAAGTTTTATATGTTAGTGAACGAAATCATCTAATCTGAGATGCGCGGATGAAATGTTATTCTATATTTAGTTGGAATTAATCATTATACTATTCTGCTCTAATGGAATTTTACCACTTTTTATCCTTTTTTACTTTTCGAAATTAAGTTTTCTATTAATTTCCACCACAAAAGATACAGGGAGCAAAATATCATCGTTGGATAAAGCAGGTTTTCCACAGTCAAGACAATTGTCGATGTACTTCAACCAGCGAATCTACGAGTCGCTTGCTCTTATTATCATATCTCCTATCGTATAATGCTGTCTCACAATGTTAAAGTTGGGTTTTAGTAACATGGTAATAGGGGCTGAACCGTCCCTCAAATAATTTCTCTATTTTTGCCTTCTTATAGATCGCAGTTTGGCTATAGTCTGGTAAAAAAAAAAAACCTAGGTGCGTCATCAAATTCCTCTGTGCGGAAACGAAATGCATTCATTAACATTCGTCGATGTTTGTGGGCGTTTAGGCATACCAGAATAATGGACATGTGACCGGTTTGGCGGAGGGTAATGTTTTTCAGTAGTGGGAACATCAAAAACAACAAATAACGTTTAAAACAACAGCCATCAACCGATGAAAGATTTGCACGGACAGCATTTTTCCGACTATGATGCAGTCATTGCTACTGTGAAAAAGTGAGTCAACTCTGATCGTGCAATTTAAACAAGCGTACCATGCAGGCGATTGAAAATCACTCGCAAAAAATCAGTCAGACTAATAGTGTTTTATGACTAAAGAATTGCGTCAATAACAGTGATTGTGTCCTTTCTGTATATGTTCCGATAAAAGATCATAGATATCAACTTCCCACTCCAGAAGACATTTTTTCCAAACTTAACGAAAGAAAGATATTTTCTAAAATCGACTTGTCGGAGGCATACCTACAAATTAAAATCGATGAGGAATGTTCCACATACCTAACCATCCATATGCACCAGGGTTTGTATACCCTAAAACGTCTTCCATTGGGACTAAAAGTGGCACCGAGCCTTTTCCAACAGATCATGGATGCTATGCTGACAGGACTAGAATACTCTATGGCGTATTTGGATGACATACTGAAAAAAAAGCAAAAATATAGGAAACATGTTCGGGAAGTATTTAAAAGAATCAACGAATACGGTTTTAAGCTAGAACCTGAAAAGTGTGAATTTTTTATGGACAGAATGAAATATCTGTGACAGATAATTGATCAAAAGGGTAGAAAACCCGACCCAGAAAGAGCGAAATCCATAAAAATATGCCCTCACCGGACAATGTAACAAAGCTGCAAGCATTTCTAGGTTTGGCAAGTTATTACAGTATATACATACCGAGAATGTATGAGCTAAGAGCTCCCTCAAAATACACACATGGAATTAATCCCAACCCCCACCCATACAACCTCCAACACCTCTATACCCCCCCCCCCCATAAATACATAATTTTTCCGAACAACTCTGCCTATAATATCGTAGATAGTCTTAACCTAGGAATCAAAACGGTCACCCTGGCCTCGAAAACTATTCGTAACATACTTAACACACATTCCCGGCATCGCATGAAATCGGAATATAAAATCGGCGTATATATGATCCATGCAAGGATGGTGATAAAAAAAGACAAGCAAAACCCCCAGGAATCTTAAAAAATGAATAGATGAACACCGACGTAACATTAGAATAGGAAACCCCAACAATTATCTATTCCAACACGTATCTGAAACAAACTATAACTTTAATTTCAACAGTGCCTCGATATTATCTCACATACACAACAAAAGTTTAAGACAAATATCTAAAGCAGGTGCCATAGCCACATTACTAAATACAAAGTCTAAATATGATTTTTTTCACTATTTCACCATTTTTAAGTAAAATAATATCTAATGGCTTTAAAATGACAAATTCAAACCGAGCCACCATTCCTAACCCTGTACAAAGCTTTCCATCATAGGATATCTCCTACTATACTTTAGTCCACCCAATTCTTCTTCTTAGTTACTCCCCTTCCGAAGTGTTCGCACCTCAACTATAATATCTTCATCTATCTTGAAGTCAAACACTAACTTTCAGTTTTACCAACCCTTTCAACTTACTACCTCTCACGTCCCCACACCCCAACTTCTTTCATGCGTTCTGGGATCTACACCGGCTGATACTGATTATTCCCCTTCTTAATATACAACCAGCACTTCTCATATTCTGCAAGTCACCCACCATTTCCACACAACATTTTACCACGTATCCTGATGAAGGTTGCATAAAAATAAAAGTTATAACGTCGACTTCACCATTAAGAATAATCTCATCTTTTGGAATACTTCGTGTTTTACCTTTTTTTTCTCTACATACCGTCGGATTTATTTCCCTATTTTACTCCCATATATAATTATGTAAGCGCTAATCTATGCATGTGCTATTTCTATATGATTATATAGCTGTTATTTACAAAGCTTTGTTTAGTTTAGCACAAAGCCAGACCTATTAGGAATGTAGTGAGAATAAAACTCACTGATAACAGTCTGGAAATATACGAAAGTAGGATGAATATTATCTGCGTTATTCGGACTATTGTCCTCATTTTCATTGTTATCTGTACAACATTTCGTACAACGTACAGATAACAATGAATATGAGGTAAATAGTCCGAGTAACGCAGATAATATTAATCATCAAGTCTCATCTCAAACATTCAGAGAAATAGAATATTTCATACACTAAAAATGATGACGTTATTTCTGATATTCGTGACACTTTTTACCAATGAGATCCAAACACTGCAACTCCGATGGAAAAAGTGTGTGAACCGCAAGAAGGCGGGGGACTATCTTAAAAATATAAACCACATTTGGTCACATTCCATGAGAGTATCTTGGTCAGCCTATGAATTTTTATGCCAACCCTCGGAGCTGGCTTAGCATGTGCAAGTGCGTAGCTGAGTGAGCAATATATACGCACTGTGCTGATCATTTTGTTTTTGTATGTGTACTTGTGAATAATTGTTTTTGCTTGTGAGTATATGAGCAAATAGTGAGTATGTGCAGATGTTAGTAGACGTATGTATGCGTAAGCGACTGGTGGCGTAGGTGAAGCAGTGACTGGCTGTGTTCACCGAGGCAGCTGGCTCGACGTTTCTTTGACCTGCAGCAAGGAAATCATACAAAATGAGCCTTTTCTTTAAGTCTCCATTCCCAGACTCGTCCTTCCGTCATTTTGAAAACATCGGGCATGGCACAGAGCATTTTTTTTCGATTTTTTGTATTTGTTTACCTATTTGACATATTAATGATACTTTTTTCATATAAAATATGTTTCTCTCTTCAATTAAGGACAAATATTTCTTTTTCTTTTTTTTCTACCTGTAATTTCTTCGTTACTTTTTTTTTTACTTCTTCTGACAAATGAACAGAAGTAAAAAAAAAAAATTTAAAAAAAGAAAAAAAAAAGGAATATGCGTCTGAACGATATATTTTCTTCCTTCCTTCTGTCCATTTTCTTTCTTGGATTCTTTTTTTTTTCTTCTTTTTTGTGACTATATTCTTTTACTGATATTGTTCTTATTTTACTTTCGTTGTCTGTTCCTTTGCCAAATTTCTTCCATTTATCATTTCTTCCTTCTACCCTTCTTTAATTTATTTTTAATTCTTTCCACTTTTTTTTCTTTCTTTCTTTTTTTCAACTTATCATTACTACTTTCTATCCTTTTTTATTTTCTTCTTTTTACTTTTTGCTCATTTCGTTCTTTTATTATTCCTTCTTTTTATCCTTCTTTATTTATTTCCTATCAACTTCTTTCGTTGTTTGTTGGTTGGTTTCTTTCATCTTTCCTTTGATTATTTCTTATTCCTACCCTTCTTTATTTTCATCTTTTTACTTCTTTCCTCGTTTCTTTCTTTCTTTCATTCATTCATTCTTTCTATCGTTCTTTATTTTTACCTATTTCCTCTATTTCTTTATTTCTCACATTTATCATTCCTTCTTTCACCCATTCTTTATTTTCTCCCCTTTACTTATTTCTTCTTTTTTTCTTTCTTTATTCCATTCATCATTATTTTTTTCTTAATTTATTTTTTTTCTTTTCTTTTCTTCATTCCTCATTTATTTATTTCTTTCTTTCTTTCTTTCTTTCTTTCTTTCTTTCTGTTCAATTAAGTATTTTCTTTACTGTTTTTGTTTATTTTTTAACTCCTGTCGAAGTTCTTTTCTAAGTTTCTTCCATTCATAATTCCTTCTTTCTATCCTTTATTTTCTTCTTTTTACTCCTTTCCTCATTTGTTGCTTTCTTTCTTCGATTTATCATTCTTCTTTTTTCTCTTTATAATTCCTTATTTCTTTCTTTCTTCCCATCTTTTTTCTTTTTTCTTTTTACTTCTTTTTTCCTTTCTTTCTTTTTTACTTTCATTTATCATTTTTTCCATATTTATTTTCTTATTATTATCATTTTATTCCTCGTTTGTTATTTATTCCCTCTCTTCATTTTCCTACTTTATTTTCTTCCATTTGTCATTATTTATTGCCTTTTTTCTTTTTATTTACCTTTTAACATATTTCGTGGTTTGTTCCTTTGAAACTTCATATTATTTAACATTCCCTTTTTATTTTATTTTTTTACTGCTTTATTTCTTTGTTTCTTTTATTTATGATTTCTTTTTTCTTTCCTTCTTCATTTTCTTATTTTTACTTTATTACTTGTTTCTTTCTTCAATTTATAATTCCACTTCCATTATTTGTTTGTTTCGTTATTCGATTAGTTATTCTTTCACTCCTTCTTTCTTTCCATCGTTCTTTTCTTCTTTTTACTTCTTTCGTCGTTTGTTTCTTTGTTTCTTTCTTAAATTCATTATTCCTTGTGGTATAATGTTTATCCTCGTATGAAATGGACATAAGCTATATATGGAACGTGTAATTTAGTTAACTATGTATTCCGTGTTTAATTCTAATCTATTGTTTACATTAGGACCTAATTTAGCTATTAATAAACTTTCTCTAATTCTGAGATTACCAATTATTAATTTAGTTAACTATGTATTCCGTGTTTAATTCTAATCTATTGTTTATATTAGGATCTAATTTAGATATTAATAAACTTTCTCTAATTCTGAGATTACCAATTATTAATAGCTAAATTAGGTCCTAATATAAACAATAGATTAGAATTAAACACGGAATACATAGTTAACTAAATTACACGTTCCATATATAGCTTCTAGTTTATTTAGTATACATATTTTACACCTATATATGTAATTTTCCTCATCACAAATTTAAACCTACTAACAATCAACTATTTGCATATTTTTACTTTGTTCCCTCAGGAAATAAGTCCAAGGTGGACACTTGAAATGACGGATTTGAATTATGTAATACATCTATAATAGATATCTATTAGCACATACAATTGATCCTTAACATTTCATGCACTCAGAATTAAAAAAATTGGAATTAAATATTAAAAAAAAGAAAAAGAAAAAAATTACGGTTAATTTACCATTATTGACATACTTATTAAATTCTTTACATGACATTATTTCTTTAAACCATGACGTCATGCACCTCTGAAGATGAAGTTCCTACTTCGAAATCGATAAGACAAAAATAACATCTTTTTGTTTTTATTTTTATACGCATTGTAATTGCCTTCAAATCATTAATATATATATATATATATATATATATATATATATATATATATATGGCGAGGGCCGATATCGAACCAGGAACCTTGAGGTTCCCAGCCGAACACTCTCTACCGACTGAGCTAAACCAACAATTATCAGCCTATGAGTAGTGCAGGGTTCTGTGCGGTAAAAATGAGGAACTAGTGGTAGGTGTGGTGCTTGCCCCAGACACTAAAAACAATCTCCTAGGTCTAGCTCCAGTAAAAAGGGGATAGACACCCTCGCTGTCTGGCTGATACCGACTTTAGGCCACCCGACGACTTTATATATATATATATATATATATATTATATATATATATATAGTTCAATAAGAAATCAAAACAAATAAAAGTTTTTGCTTTTATTTATTTAATTACGGGAACGGTATTACGACCACGGTTTCTTGCTGAAAGCATTCATCGGGTAATACGAAAATTGTATTACCCGATGAATGCTTTCAGCAAGAAACCGCTGGTCGTAATACCGTTCCCGTAATTAAATAAATAAAAGCAAACACTTTTATTTGTTTTGATTTCTCATTGAACAATCAACGCTCTATCACAGATATTGAGCACTCTTCTAATAACACTGTACGTTGGATTACTATTACTTTATATATATATATATATATATATATATATATATATATATTGACCAGAGGTCAAATTCTAACAAGGGTGTTTTCATTTCACATAGCATTAATGCTGTTAGAAAATGTATGCATACAAATATTCTTCTTCCAATTATGGGTATATAGTAAAACTGACTGGGCTCTTTTACATGGTATGGCAACGAGTGTACGAGAAGGAAATATGTGAATTCAAAACCGTTTACCTCTGCTTAAAGATTCACATTGTGTCATATCCTGCTCATGCGGAGAGGTTGGTAAAATATGTACATTTATCATTTCTTCTTTCTTTTCTTCTTATCTCGTTTGTTTGTTTCACCCGTTTATCATTCCTTCTTTCTTTCTGTCATTATTTAATTCTAAGTTCCTGCATATATTTTCTTTCTTTTCTTATTTCTCTTAATGTTTTTATTGTAATTTGTTCCATTTTATCTTTATTTAATCTTTCCATTCCCATTTCCTGACCCTTTTTCTTTCTTTCTATCAGTATTTGTACTTTCACCCTTTCATTCTTTATGTTTCCATTTCTCATATGTTTTTATTCTGATTACTTCTTTCTCATCCTTGTCTTTTTTTTTCTTTCCTCAGTCCTTCCTTCTTATTTTCTTTTTCCTTTTGCTTCTTCATTTTCGTTTTTTCTTTTATGTTGATATTGTGATTGCTGCTTACCTTCATTGATATTTTCTTATTCATTTTCTTTTTCGTTTCTTCAATCCTCTCTTTCCCTTCCTTCATTGCTTCCTTTCTTCACTTTCACTTTAGATTATAAAAGAAATATCTATAATATACGCAGGATGCTCGAGTTAAATTTTAAAAAATTTTATTGTTTCCCTTCGTTTTTTTTTTTCAGAAACCAATTGCTTAATTAATGAGCAAGAAACGGCGATTGAAAGATTACAGATTAGGATTGTAGCTGAGAAAAAGTTAGTTGACAGTAAGGACTGAAAGTTTTCTGAATATAGGAAAACAGTTACCTTATATAATGTCGATTCCCGTCGGATATCAAAATGCCGACATCGCAACTGCTGCTCAATGCACTGAGAAGAATGTAGAGGCTGTAGAGACGAGTCATAGACAGCCGGAACGGAGACTACGAAGCCATGGCCAGCAGGAAGGGACACAGCAGACGTTATGACTGTGTACGCAATCTGAAATTCCTCTAACTGCAGGACAGGGTGATGGAAAATCTTTGCAATAAAATCGGGGCGTTAGCGATATAAATGGGTGTTGGCGTTACTACTATGAAGCTAGCCATTAAGGAGGAAACTTTGCTTCCACTCGTATGATTTTTTTTTTTTTTTTTTTTTTTTTTTTTACGGCATATCAACCTCAGTGGGTCATTTAATGCCGATAAAGTTTTGAAATAAATCAATTCTTAATGGATAATACAATATTTTTATAAATACATTTTTCTATTTAACCCATAGATGGGACCCTAACAGGTACTACCACTCCGGGTCAGAGTGAACCAGGGAGCAATGGTGATGAAGGGGTGCTCCACATTCCCCAAACCTCTAAAACTGGAACCTCACCATCAGATAAAGTTTAACGTCATTCCCAGGACATGTAGACCCGCAGCCACCGCCTTCTAGCACCCATATGATAAAAAGGGGTTGGGGCTTGCCATAAGGGCAATAGGGTTGTGAAAATTATATAGGTGCTAGGGCTTGATGTGACCAGCCGATTGATCAGAGGGGGCCTCTCCGACCGCCCATCTAGCCCAATATAGGGCCAAAGTGGAGTATTGCATGTCATGAACTGCTCATCCACCTGGGCTCTATTCTTAAGCATCACGGCTCGCCACCCACGACCAACAGGTGGCCCCATTGGGGGAGTCTTACCCCTCTGCAGAGATGCAGTCGAGGCATTCTAACGCCCCAGCCGACAGGGCGGCCACTCGTATGAGAGACGCTCAAGAAAAATGTTCACAGATAAGGCCAAGGTAAACCGCTGCATGCTACACGTAGGAAAAGATTATGGAGCAATGTTTTTTAGCTGCTTGTGAATTAGATCAAAATTATTTCTGTCCATCATATTGAGTAATATGCAGGTATCTATGACAGAGTAATACTTAGCAAGCTCTTATTGTAGGTAGTTCTATAACTAGCCAGGTAGAGTGGCATGCTAGTGACTAGACCTTATTTAAGATGCATGGTGATGAATGGGAGAATTGGTACATGCATTTTCCAAAGACATTGACGCGAAGAGAATAGATATAAAATTGATTATACTCAGCTGGATCCATAGAATAGGTCGACTATAAAGGCCTTAAATTTCTTAATCATAAGGCAATTACAACTCCATTTCACAAAAGGTTTGGATTGTGAAAAAATTCTTCTCAAAGTAATTTGGAAAAGCGAATCAAGATTTAACCATTTTGGGTCAACTTATTTTTAAACGTAATATGGGATGACGAACTGGAAATTCTTCATAGGCAACAATTTTAGGATACTCAAATTATTATTAGACTCAAAACCAGAGGGAAGAGAGCCTCAGATTGTCCGAGTCTTCCTTAATCTCGATGCCATGGGGAGTGGAGACTAAGTGCATGGAAAAATGAGGGCATCACATCAAAATTTGCTCATAGGTAGGCCCAGAACCTGGCACTGTTGCCAACACCATCACCATTACCACACGACAATAACAAACATCACACACATATAAACACACACACATACACACATATATATGCATATATTTTTGTGTGGGTTAGTATGTGTAAGCATATATATTATTATTATTATTATTATTATTATTATTATTTATATATACATATATATTTGTTTGAAGGCAATTACAATGCGTATATCGTATAAAATTCGATAATTATTGAAAATAATCATGACGAGTGAACTCGGCAAATATTGTGCCCCGCGTAGAACATCGTACAGCTGTTTCAACTTTATTAAGTCTCATCAGCGATGTATACTTACGATTTCCCTCCGACAGAAATCGAAACCGGGAATCCAGCAGGCAGAATCAGAGACTCTATCCCAGGGCCACCGATACGTAGCACACAATACATGCGGAATCAACTTGTCAAGGATAAACACGTTACTACTATACAAAGTACAGTGGACGTTGAGAAGATCGCAAATCAGGCCTATGCTCCGGCGTAAAATTATGAAATCTCATATAAAACGATAGTGTCTTCAGTATTACCCTAAACAGCACCTAATGATTAGACCCCACATCTGGAAATCTGTGGCTTGTAGAGTACCACTTCATTGCTATTAATCCAAAGTCTACGGAGTGACAGTATCTTGTACGTTCCCATATATGGCTCAAATAGATTTGTTTGAAAATTATTAATATTAGATAAGAATCATTGATATCACATAGCTGCATGCAAAAAAAAAACTCTTAAGAAACTACAACACAAACAAAAGGAATATGAATGATCAATGTTCGTTATTCCCTTACACCTAGGAATAAAATAATCCAAAACTTCTTTTCAAAAAGTTGTTAATTGAAATAAAATTAATTCAACTTTTGTTTATCATTATTAATTTTGAATAGGATTCTAAATCAGACTTTTAACATATATATGAAGCTAATACTATAACCTATTATAATTAAATGTAATATCTATTTATAATATGGCCTAAATGTTTACGACACGCGCGCGTTAGAAAGTTAATCCACATTAGAAAATCTCCTTATGTTCCGTATTCTTATTTTGTTACTTCGTCCGATTTGTGTGCTTCTTTGTTTTCTCTAGCGATCACCATCTGAAGAAGTAGATGTCCAGTGTCCGGTGATTGACCGCTCATGGTCCTATCTGACATGTCCGGAGTGTCCGCATGACGTGATGTCTCTCTGATTTCGCATAAAAGTTGAATGTCTACTCGCAAGGATGGGTCCGTGTCACAAAGGGTAAACCACTTACTGCACCCGACGATGGACAGTAGAGGCTGTCACACGCTTGAGTACTGTACAACTTTCGCAGCTGCAATGGATCTAATAAATTGTTCAGCCTTTCCTGAAAAAAAATAAGCAGAAAGAAATCAAATGAAAATAAAATGTAAAAAATCAAATATTGAGAGTAAATATTAAAAGAAAGGTAGAAAGGTAGAAAGTGTTAGAAGAGTAGGAGAAATTAGGAGTTTGCTTTAAGAAAAGGAATAGGAAATAATGAAAAATAAAGTAGTTAAGTTGAAATGAATGATGAAATAAAGAAAAGCTGAAAGTAAGATGGATGGAAGAAAGGAAGGGCAGAGGGAAGGGAGGAAGAGCGGAGGGGAGGAAGGAAGGAAAAGAAAATGGTTGTTTGTTTGCTGTTCTGTTTAATGGCATATAAACCCTTTTCGCGTCATTTAATGCTAGCTATACCCAAAATGGTCCTAAATGGCGTTTTTGATCAAATGACTTTAGTCCCCCCCCCCTACAGAAAATAATTTATCA
>CM042137.1:79041308-79070210 GCA_023376005.1 Doryteuthis pealeii
AAATAACGCCATTTAACTGTGTGTGTGTGTGTGTGTGTGTGTGTGTGTGTGTGTGTTAATAATGCTCCATTAATGTCAAGAGCTTTTAGTATACTTGAAATAGTGGTAATATTACTATTGTTTAATGGATAACTTGTCCGTTGACCGTCTATCACAAAAGTAAGGATGCTGGATTTTTTTAGATTACCTTATATCTTTCTATAAAATTCTAATCATATACCGTCGGATTTATTTCCATTTTCCCTGATATTATGTATATAATCATTCTCTGAATCTCTTGTTTTTCATATTTTATTATATTTCCATACACACAACCATACATGACTACTATACAATAGTACTGACACGGCTACATCTTAGAAAGATTTAAATAAACTTGGAAAAAATGTATAAAGAATATTGAACTAGAGGATTAAAATGTGAAATTTTGTAATAAATCTGTTTATTCAAGGCTCTAAATTATCACCTCTTTCAACATCTTCTTACCACTAATTAATCAGTATGGGTAAAAATAAGGATAATTTGCCTGTAATATTTTACATTTCAATATGTTACTCCTGTTGGCCTGCCTTAGTGTGACAGGGAATCAAACATTGAAGTTTGTCGGTAAAATTGAAACTCGTTGAAATTCATGAATGAAAATTGGTTGCTTTTTTTAATGGTGATAAAATTATTTTGTACTTTTAACTCTTTGAATTATATCCTTTTGGAAAATGTAAATAAGGATATCTCTGATTATTTATGACCCAATATATTTTATAACAAAGAGATGATGTCTAAACATCTAGACAACGGTCTAAACCAGAGTTTCTCAAAGGGGACCAAAACATTTGCGAGGGTCCACAACGCCAAGTGCTAAAAGATTGGGAATCCAAGGAGCAAAGAAGAGGTTACAGAAAATATAGTCCCAAAACTATTTTTGTAAGTAATTATAGTTTAAAATAAAATTTAACTTATTATTATTTTTGTTATTTTAAGTTATTTCTTAGTTATTTAAATATTTAAATTTCAACTAAATAATTAAGTTATTTTCTTATTATTATTTAGTTAAAATGTAAAATAAATCAATGCAATTTTTTAAACATAAATATTAAATTTATTGTATGTTTTAATCTGATCTTTGCAAAGTATCAATTTTTAGTTTTCGTTTTCTTAAATTCAAAATTCCTAAATTATTGTTTAAGATTTAAAGAATAAATTTGTTTTAAAATATGATGATGCATTAGTTTTGTTTTTAAATACATTGTTTCAAATAAAATATTTATAAATAATATATTCTTTATTCCAACTGGAGTTTTGATGCTATACAACTGTCTTAAGTGCGATCTTTAAAATTCCTATTTCTCTTGATGAATTAAGTTGGTGGACGGAGCGCGAGGGAAGGGAGGATAAAAAAATGCCGTAGAGGAAGCAACAAATAACTCGCCGAAATTTTGAGAAACACCGATCTAAATGGCTAAATCTTTTCTGCACGTGTCAGTGTCAATTCTCACCAGTCATGATGATGTTAGATTATCAGGTTTTCAGTAAATACAAGATTGCGAAAGTACATCACCCTCCATACTTTAGATCTAACAAAGTGTGACTTTTTCGGAAAATTAATCTCAAACATAAGAGATTGTGGAATGTGGAGACACTAAAATAAATATAATGGCTCAGTTTCCCACCACACAAAAAGTGGTGTTTCAAAAGAGCTTCGACCAATGGAAAACTCGCTGGAATGGAGGATTATGAAATTTCCCTAAATGTTCATTTCTTGTTGATAAATATATCTCCAATCTCAATACTTTCATATTGCAGTTTGTGTTTGAGGAGAAATATAGAATAGCGACGCTTAACAGCATATTCCCAGACATGTTGGTGATGGCTAATCATCTGTGGTGGGGGACTCAAAGACACAAACTCATCCCTTCCCTTTAGCTCCTTAATCCGCGAAATGATGTGGGAATGGATAACGGACACAATGTTCGAGGTTGATTATTCGTTCTTCTAGGAAACGGCTTTTCAGTTCGAAATCCAGCCGCGCTATTAAATTCACTTTTGGACTAATACCCTTGGGAAAGGTATGAACACCAAAATATCAGCAGCTATGGATTAAATAGTACCACTAATTTTCTTCTTCGAGGATTGCTTTGGCATTAAATAACCCACGAAGGTTAATATCCTGTTGAACTAGAAACCAAATAAAACCATCTGGTATTTTTTAATGGTTCAGTCGCTCTCCTTCCACATGACCACTTATCTCGTATCCCTAGCCATCAAATAGAGAGAGAGACAGACAGAGATAGAGGGATAGAGATGCACAGTGAGTCGGCAAATATATCATTTTTATGGGGGTTTGCAATGAATAACTGACTGCATGGCATATGAATTGATGTAGGAAGAAGGATAGAAAAATACTTTGTAATAATGGAATCCTTTTTAACGAATATAAGATGAAGTGAATTCTTATTTTCTTATATAAATAAATAAATAAATAAATAAATATATATATATATATATATATATATATATATATATATATATATATAAAACATTTGTTCTTCATTTTCTTATTTATTCACTTTTTTTTTTTTTCACTTTCCGCCCTTCCTTTTTTTCTCTTTTTTCTTCCATTGTTTTTATTATATTGCTTTTTCTCTTATTTACCTCCTTATTTTTATGTTTCTTCTAATATATTTCTCTATTTTTTCTCATTTTCTTCTCACCTTCTTTTTCATTATTTGCGGTATTCTCGTTCATTCTTTTTTAAGTTGTTACTCTCTTTGTGTTCTTCTTTCTTTCATTCTTTATTTTTTATTTTCCTTGTCTTTCTCTTCTTTATTTTTTTTCTTTTACTACTTTATTTATTTCTGTATTTATATCACGTTTTCTTTATCGCTTTTGTTTTTTACTTTCATTCTTTTTTATTTCTATTTTCATTTTATATGAATATATTTTATTTCTTTTCTTCTACTTTCTTACTCAGTTTATTTCTTTCTTCCTCGTATTCTTTCTCATGTTCTTTCTTTATATATGTTTATATATATTATATATATATATATATATATATATATATATATATATATATTCTTTCTTTTCTTCTATCTTCCTCCCTCTTTTCTTATTACATTTTTCTTTTTTTTCTCATCTTTTTCAGTTTCTTTCTAATTTTTTAATCTTTCCTTATTTTGTTGCTGTTGTTATTGTACTCGCTACTGTTGTTTTGTTGCTTCTGTTGTATAAAAATCATTCCCTAATATATCCTTTACTTGCACCATCATTTCATTCCAGTCTTCATCGTTCTAAAATTCCTTTTACTTAACCTCCTGTCTGTCTTTCACTCGGCACCAAATTTGCGCATCTTTTATTCAGTTAATCCCCAAAGTACCATCTTTCCATCCCTCCGATATTTCATTGGAATTTATTGATCGCTCCCACGAACAACATGTTCTGAGGCAATCATCTTTAATTCATATTTCTATTCTTTCTAATATATACTTTCGAACACTATATGTATATAAATGTATTCTTATTTCCTTTATATACATTGTGAATATATATATATATATATATATATATATATATATATATATATAAACTCCAAGAATATATAGTGATACACGAGTCTGTATGTGCGACCGTGCATGCGTGCCTGTCTGGATGTATAAATACTAGCATAGTACTCGTCAGAACTGACGAGAATACGAATGGATTGGCATATATTGGTGACCAAGAGGTTACTTCCCGTAACTGTACACTACATTTTGTACACCAATACATTTACAGTGCACTCCAGGAAAGTGTTCTACAATATATAATGATTTTTTTTGTGTTTGCAGATACACATTTTATGTCACATATTGGACACACACACACACACACACACACACACACATATATATATATAATATATATTATTATATTTGCGTGTGTATGTGTTGATTGGATGGAACTTCCGTTAGTTACCCGTATTTCGTTCGATGGTCACTAGGTTCATGAACTGGATGTTCATAAGCTGGAATACTACTGAGAATGAACAATACAAAACAAACATAAATATACATTTCGTAAATTTTCACTAATACAGAAAAAGTTTCACTAATACAGAAAATGACAGTGCACGTATCATTACAAATGTTAAGTTTGTTTTATGGAAGGCACATTATATCGTTTATATAATTTGATGAAATTAATATTTTTCTCGAAATTTTCTGATGCAAAAAGCATCAGAAAATTTCGAGAAAAATATTAATTTCATCAAATTATATAAACGATATAATGTGCCTTCCATAAAACAAATTAACATTTGTAATGATACGTGCACTGTCATTTTTTTAATTGACGAAATACTTAACACCTCTAAGTAAATAAGTAATGGATTACTGGCTTAAGAAATTTTATTCACATTAGATTAAGCATTACTCATTTGAATTTTAGGTAGCTCTTCCATCCACAGACGTATTATTATTACATTGCATTTATTATTACTTTTGATGATCATTGCTGACCTGAAAATAAAACGGTCTTAGTTTATTCGACACATTAATGGAAAAAAACACAATTTTAAGCATTTCAGTCTCAAATTTTTTATTGGTTTTGGCAAAAGGATGATAAGCGAATTAAAAAAAAAAGAAAAGAATTAACATAAATTTTACTGTTTTTAATGTCAATGTTTATTAACTGAAGAATAAATAAGTATGGTAGATAATGTAATAAAATAAGCAATCTACCAAAAGTGATCGTCAAATAATGGATAAAAATGAACGATAAAAATATACGATAAATAGTAATCGATTATATCTAAAAAATTAAAAAGCTTTTAACATAGATTTAAAAAGTCATCTATTTTCCTTCATTGTCCAGCTTTCTATTAAAATAAATTAATTTATACTTCTGATATATATTATAGATTAATGAACAACACTT
Organism: Doryteuthis pealeii; assembly: GCA_023376005.1. Classification (NCBI taxonomy): domain Eukaryota; kingdom Metazoa; phylum Mollusca; class Cephalopoda; order Myopsida; family Loliginidae; genus Doryteuthis; species Doryteuthis pealeii. Next base: position 79,046,217 of record CM042137.1, read on the forward strand.
AATAATAAGTATTTGAAACATAAGTACTTACTTAATCATTAAACTTCGTATATATATATATATATATATATATATATATATAATATATATATATATATTATAATGGATATTCATTGGCTGTCTGAAACCGAAACTACGTCACTGCTTACGTCATAACACAATCAGGAATTGCGTACTTTTATCAATGACTACTTAAATTATAGTCAGAATTATTAATACATAGAATGGATATTATTTATTAACGATGATATATTAGATTTGCCTCAAAACAGCCCATGTTATAAAAGCGTTCAAAATCCTGCAATATGCCTTATATATCTGTAAGGTCTACATAATATATGGTATGGTCAATATGTATACTGGCTTTAGCAAAACCTGGTTTAGTAAATAATTACTTGGTGTTATTTATCCCTAATGTTTCTGTTTCATTCTACAACGTATTAAAATCAATCTTATGAATTATTTTACACAGAAACCAATTGAGTCCTAAATCGAAACCAATTGAAATATAATTAAAATGAGTGTAACATTTCATATGCGTTCTTAATTAGTTTTTCTTAATTAGTTTTAGTTTTTCTATTTTAATATATTTCATTACTTTAAAACTGAAATACTTACATCCGGAGGGTGCATATTCTTGCTAGTATATTTAATTAAATGACCATGACCAAACCCCTGTCGTGGTCATTTAATTGTCTATAATTCCTCTCTACAATACATATATTTCCTTGCTCATCGTGGGCATGGGAAGTAGGAAGCGTACCACAAGTCGTTGCTTTAGGTGTGATCGTGCCCTCTGTTGATTGATGCAACTACAAGACATATTTTTTACGCAGTTGCACGTTTATCATTGACTAGTTGATTTGAGAGGTTTCGTGTGCAGAAATCTTGGTGGTTATATGGTCTGATAATATCCGCAACAGACCGTTTTTCAATAAGTGTCACAAACTTCAGGCCTTGAGCCAAACTAAGCAAATCGTTTGTAAGAAACATAGGCCATATATTCAAAATGAGAGAAATATTGCTTGAGAGCTAAAAAGAAGTGAAACGTGATGGCGATACCAGTTGCATCTGGTGCCATAGGGACGGTCCCCTGAACATGGGAAAGAGAATGGAAGAACTAGAGATTAGAGGAAGAATTGAGACCATCCAAGCTACAGCAATGTTAAAAGCAGCTAGAATACTCACAAGAGTCCTAGAGACCAGGCAACACTTGCTATCACTCTGACTTCAGTTAAAAACACTTTTTAAAACTGGTCTAAGAAATTTTCAGAGAATTATCATATTATAATGTAGATCATGTGTCTGGAACCGAAACTATATCACCAACGGTGTTACAATTCCCTTAATCATTTACGTTACATTTCAATTAAGAAAATATTTCATATTCTTAATATTATTGACCTTATATATATATAAATATATTATTAAATTACTATTATTATTAACGTCCAATTGTTCTTGTCTATACAAATAGATGGTGGTTCACAGTGAGAACAAGAAGGCTAATTTGCTTATTAGTTTTAGAAATTGATTTTGATTTATATTGCTTGGTATTCTTGATTTATAATTGTTTGTTTTTTATTTTAATAATATGAGCAAATTTCATGTGGATATATATATATATATATATATATATATTATATATATATATCTTGAAATACATCCATTATCGATGAATAAATCATCGTAACGTTATTCTTTTTTAGCTTAGTTAAAATATAGCAATGAGAGCCGCGAGTGACGAGAAGCCCTGATGCCATAGCTATTCACTTTTTAGATTATAACCCCTGTTTCATATAAGTTTAACAAAATAATTTAATTTTTTAAATAATATTAGATGCTCCTATAATATTTATTATATTAAAACTTAAATATCATTTCTTGTAACAATAATAATAGATATAATAATAGATGTAATAATTGCGATGTCGGGAGCTACATTCTTTTCAGTTTATCTTTATAATGCTATTTATTTTTTCAATTTCCATTTTATTGATGGGTTTTTGGCTTCTTTTTTCATTCACCAGCTGTTTCGACAGAGTTGAGTTGTTTTCCGATTTTTCAATCTTCAGCGACATTTTATGAAAACACATTTCTATCTAAATACATATAAAAAAAGAAAAAAAGAAGACAAAACCCCAAAACAGTAAAATCCGTTGAAAAATCAAATAACATTATAAAGCGAAACTCGAAAAAATGTGACCTCTGCCAAGAAGGGAAAAATTAGATAAACGGAATGAATTGATATCAAAATGACACGAAATAAAAAATAAATTCTTAGTAGAAAATAAAAGTTTACACCAGAATAACAGATGAACATAAACAAAATATTAACAAATACAATCAATGAAAGTAGAACAAATAATGACAGAACCTAATGATGGGAAACCAACGCCAGTTAGATAAAAGGAAAAACAGGGTTCTGTATAATGGCAAAAGTCGAACTATCCATTTGAAAATAACTATTGCATGAAACATAAGAAAGATTTTAAGCACGGTACATAATTTAGATTATCTGATCAGTTTTGAAAATCGTATATACATTAATGTTTTCATTTTGCATTTCTGATCAATATTTCAGAACAATAGACAAATACATTATCTAAGTTTAATGATTTAATTACATTATAATTATTTCCCTGAAAATGAAAAATAACTAAAATGAAGTTAAGTATTCTTATAACTTGTCATATGGGGGCTGTGCATCGATCGCTTGGTAGCGATGAATCATGTTCCCGGGGCAGTCAGTAGCGAAACATTTTCTTTTGGTGTGACGTTGTACCAATAAACCGCTTCTATTCATATTTGTGTGTGTGTGTGTGTGTGTGTGTGTATGTGTGTGTGGTAATGATCCTCGTTCACTGGAAAATATCGCTGGGATTTTAAAATCACAGGTGAAGATGTTAACACAGAAAATCAAGTCGTTTTCTTTTTCAGGTATAAAGCAAAAATCTCAGCTTCTCCCCACGGGGCAGAAAGTTTGTCTTTTTATTGGTCTCAGAGCCCATGCTATATCTTATACATCTGGCTGCCTGAATCGAGACACACATTGACGAACGCGAGTTCGATCCAGGAAGGGTAGCCAAGTTAAATGTTTACTCATTTCGTCGAGTCTTGTGTATGGTTAATAATGAAAAACGTTGGCCGAAAGAAACCAAGGACTGCAAGTTCTGTACGGATACAGCAGTGTTAATTCCGCTACCGAAAAGGATTGGAATAATCAAAAATTCTACGAATAGTTAGTAAAGGGGAGAAAGAAAAATATTTACAATATTTATCTTTAGATTTAACCAAATTTAGAAAATAACAAGAACTGTTAAACAATGCCGAAGAGGGAATATTCCATTGTAGGCAGCCAAGAGATTTTTTCCAGACGACTGATTGAGAAGAGACTGACACAATTTTGAGGAAGAAAGTAACAGAAAAAGATTTGTGAAAAGAAAGCCAATTTTGAGACGGTTGGATCCAGGGAAAAGGATGAGACAGTAAGATTTATAAAAGCGGAAGGAACTATGTTTTCACTCCCCGAAATGAATAGAACATTTTTCTGAAGTTTAATGTTTACTCATTTCGTTGAGTCTTGTGTATGTTTAAATATGAAAAACGTTGACCGTAAGAAACCAAGGACTACGATTTTCCTTTCCAGAGATGGAAAATAGTATTTTTTAAATACTTACGAACTTATATGTTGTTTATTTTCACATTTGGCTTGTCGTGTGTTGGAAAAAATTATTTAATGAAATAATCATTTCAACTTATCTGGCCTTCTCAATTATTTCGAGTTTAATCCTTGTTGAAATAGAACATTTTAACTACATCTTTTCAAATTTGTTTAGTATTTTTTTCTAAAAGTACAGTCGGTTTTTTACTGCCTTTTATTTACCCCTTGCTACAACGATGACTGCATGAGGAAAAGGTCTGATTTTCATTGTAAAATAAAGTTAAAGCTTAAATACAAAGTGCCAGGTATATAGCCTTTTCTTTGGATACACTAGACTTAGGTAACAGCCGTTAAAGTGGTTATATATCTAACTGGCTGTTATAAGAACAAAAAGACTTAGATTATAGCTGACAAAGTACCCTATACATTTAATTGAATGTTATACGAACTTTTAGGGTTATATACCAGCTGATAAAGTGGCTATATATTGATAAATATTATTAAAGCTACTAGGCTAAGGTAACACCTGTTAAAGTGGCTACATATATAACTGGCTGTTATAAGAACAAACGGTCACAATATAATTTGCTTCTTCTTAAATAAGGGCCTATTTTAATTCTAACGCGAACGGGTGTGAAAACAATTCTAGTAATTCGAATACTTATAAGTAGTAATGTAAGTAGATTAAATTTTATTTCTGTTGAAATAGACAAAACATGATTATTCTAAACGTTTCTATTTATATGTAACCAGCTAGAAAGAATTAATTTGAAGTCAGAGGAGAATAAAAAATAATAAGCCGGAATAACCAACCATAACAATGATTTATTCAAAGAAATGACATACAAAACAGCCTACAAGTTTAATCGAAAAAAAAACACAGTAGAAATATAATATCATTTGCTGATATAATGTCCATTTTTTAGTGACTTCAAACCACCTGCTGTTTATAGAAGTTAAATTCAGTGTTTTCCCAGGGGTAATGGATTACCTCCCCAAATTCATACTGAAAATTAAAAAAAACGTTTTTCAAACTGGCCTCAAATTGATTATAGTAGCTATTGTTCCTAAATAGTCACTCATCTATGTTTCTGAGCAAACTCATTGTTGCTTAACGTGAACGTGCAGGCACAGTTATTTTCAGCGTGAGTGATTGATCAACTGATTGGCTGATTTTAACGGCAGATTTCATGCCTGAGGTTAGGTTGGTTGGGTTATGTAAGTTCAAATCTATCCTCGTAGACAAACATTGTTTTTCCGTCATATTTAGAAGATGAGCGGTCCATACCTTTCCAAAAGATATTAGTCCGAAAGCGAACTTAATAGTACGATAGGAGTTCAAACTGGTTTGCTACGATGTTGCAGTCCAGTACGTTAGTCACTAAACTCCCTTAGATGTTAGAAAACACATTCATTTTATGTGGTTCGTTCGTAACAAATAATGTGTACACAGATTTTGTTATTAATTATTCTTATCTAATACGAATAATTATATGGTTTCAATGATTCTTATCTAATAATTATTTAAAACAATCTTTTAAACAAAGTAACTATTTTAATACTAATATTTTCAGTTATATGATATCAATTATTCCTATCGATTATGAATAATTTTAAAAACAAATCTATCTACTTCATAGATAGACAGCTACTACAACTCTGGATTAGAATGGACCGAGGAATAATGGTAATGAAAACAGGAGCCTCGCCATCAGAGCCAATTTAGTATCATAATTATGACACGCATTTTTTGGGTGAGGGGCTTAATCTTCTGCTTCTGCAGAGGATATTGTCAGCGTATTCTAGACAGGACATTTCAGTAGGATCTGACTGTAAGTCCTTACATAAAAAGAATAATTTTTGCTTAAGTATTGGGCACCGGTTTAGCTCAGTCGGCAAAGTATCTACTAAGGAACCACAAGGTCCTAGGTTCCATGCTAACTCTCTACAATTCAGTGCGTTTGCAGCACAGTTGGATCTATGCAGTATATTGGGATCTGATTGTAGGTGTGGTGCTCCACCCAGACGCAAAAACAATCTCCAAGGTTTAGCGCTACTAAAGGAGAGAGAAAGAGAGAGAGAGAGAGAGAGAGAGGAGGGAGAGGGAGAAGAGAGAGAGAGAGAGTCTACTTCACTACTAGTCTAGTTTGTACACTAGTTTTTCAATTTTTGATGAACATTTATTTTGCTTTGAAAAAATACGCCATTGATCAAACACGAAATATTTTTGATCGCCTTTAGATCTGATCAACATGAAAACTAAGTGTTATTGATCATTTTTGAATAGTATTTTCTTCATCCAAATTTTGGTTGCTTTTTTAATCGCAACTTACATGGGTCACTGCAAGGCAAAGAGCGCGTATAACAACAATGAACGATGAAGTTCTCGTTGAGATTATAACACTTTAAATCTATATTGTATAATGCCTCCAACCAATACCCCATGTAACTCATAAGAAGTTTTAAGGCGTAATAGACAGGTAATAGGTCCAAGTTCACTTTAAAAGCAAGTTTGTTTTCAAAGTCACTTTGAGTTTTCAACAGAGAATACCGGTTTGATTTTCTAAAACATCAACACACATATGCATGATTGTGCATGTCTTTCACCACCTGGGTTCAAGTGATATCTTCTTGTGACGCTGAAAGCAAGTAATGTAAGCAACCCGAATCCTTTGTTTATAGAAATGATTGTTTCGCCATTAAATGAACAAAAAAGGGTTCATATGCCGTGAAACAATGCTACCAACCAACTAACACTGAAACTTTACATAAGGGATTTAAATTACTACAACAAAACAGCACAGTACTCTAATATCCAAAACATATTTGATTGCGTTGGATTCTCCTTAGACAAATATATGTAAAATGTATGCAAACCTTAACCAAAAAGTGCTCAATATATTTCGTAAAATATAGAGCATCTATATTTGTATAAAAATGACTAGACTAAGAAACTAAAGTTTATACAAAATAATTAAAAGCTAGAAAGAGCATTAAGAATAATTCAAAACCACACTAATTGGCATACGGACAAGAAGATATAAAATGTAGCAACCTAAATTTTTTTTTTACTTCTGCTGAGTAAGGTGTACCTTAAACATCGAAACTGTGGCAGAAATAAAATCTTTTTTCTAAAACTATATAAATATAAATGTCATATATATATATATATATATGTATGGCGTATTAAAGAGCGTATTTGTGTTTTGGTGGATGGTAATGTATAATATTTCGTGTTGGATGTAAATATAATCAATTTAATAATTTATTATTATTATTTTATTATTATTTATTATTATTATTAATTATTATTATTATATTATAATATTATTATTATATTTATTTGTTTATTTACTTATTTGTATCTAATTCAATTTATCTTTTTTTTTTTTTTTTATTTATTTTTTTTTTTAATATTTTTATTTCTTTAATATTTTATAATATTTTTAATATATACATATATATTATATTTATTTTATTTTTATTTTTTTTAATTATTATTAAAATAATTAAATAAATATATACATATATGTATATATTAAAAAATATTATAAAATATTTTTTAAAAATAAAATAAAAATAAAAATAGATAAAAAGATAAATTGAATTAGATATAAATTAATAAATAAACAAATAAATATAATAATAATATTGATTATAATAATAATAATAATAATAATAATAATAATAATAATAAATTATTAAATTGATTTATATTACATCCAACAAGAAATATTATACATCACCATGGCCACCAAACACAAATACGCTCTTTAATACGCATATACATAGGCACGTGCAATCCCGCGCTAGGATACAGTCATAACGTCACAAACAAACCCGCATTTTCATGGACACGCGCATGACAACAAGTACAAAAAACAGCATTCACGTAAACATATAACACGAGAATACAGTTATATAAAAATACCATCATTTAAAAAAAAAATCATTTAAAAAGAAATGTCATAACTAGACTGCTTCAGTTCCAGTGATCGTTTGAAAAAGAGATATTATCTCGAAAATTCAAGAATTAAATAAAGGTTAACACATAACATCATTGTTACTGTATTATTATTTTTTCTTTACACCTGCATTGTGTAGCCTTCTAAATCAACCTCCTGACATATATATATATATATATATATATATATATATATATATATATAATATATATATATAAACCTAATGAGTCAGAAATACCTACTAATAGTTCCACTTAGTAGCTCATCAGGGCAAGAATCTGAGTAACTTGAATCAACCGTACTTTTATTACAAAAACTACTCCCACCGTGTTCCAAACAAATTAGCATAAAAACTTTTTACACCTTTTTTCATGTCATATTCATGTGTGCTATTTATTATTAATATTTTAACACCTCGTAGTGTCAATAGCATATTGTTTCTTTATCTCTTTTCAAACAAATATTTATCTATCATTATTATTACTCTTAACTGGTTATTTTCTTCTTTTGGGATACTTTTTAATTGCAATTCATTAGAGTGGTTATCTCTCTGGCAACGTGGAACAACGCATATTTACTGTTACTTCACGTAACAGTAAATAATAAGCTCTCTTTCTGATTCACTCTCACGTCCGCTTATTGCTTCGAAACTCTGACGTTTAAGAATTCGTGCCTGCTAAATTTTATCTAAATTTATTCACATTTTTATCGGATTCGTATCGAAGGAAAATTATAATTTATTTAGTTTACATTATGTTTTGAAACAGAAAAAAAGTATTTACATAGTATATAAAGAAAACACACAGGCACTGTCACACAAAAATGAAACAAGCTTAGGGCGAGAATGAATGTCTCACTGAGAGAAACAAAACTATAAATATTCACACATTTCAAGCGGCTAGTGTCTATTTGTCTGCACTGGCGTACAAGAAAAATGTTTGTTAGTTTGTACCATAGATGTTTGTGCTGTATATAATATATACAGGGGCTTCTCAACGTGGTCCAATATGCCCCCTTTGAGTGAATAAAATTTTGGCAGGGTTAATAAAAGTATATGTATCTACCGAAGGTGAATTTATTATTTTTCTTGTAAAATTTTTTGTTTCTTTGATCGCCACATTTTGTACTGATTAAAAATAAGAATTTTTATAGTTCATGGTATGTCTTAAAACACAAAATTTACACAGTACTTAGCAAGTACACGAACGTGATCAAACGAAAATGCAATGTGATTACCGTGAAAATACGCTCACGTGAGATGAAACAAAATTATAATCACACACCAATGGATATGTTTCTATAATAAATAAAACACATTACCTTGGATTATAGATATAACTTGCTTTTAGTCATCCCATTCCAAATATGGTGAGGCTTAATAGCCTTAATAAAGTTAATAATTCTCATGTATAATAGAAGCGTTTGGGCTGAAAAATCGGGTAAAATATTGTCTTTGACACAAATAACTACAGCTTATTTAAGCTTTTAATTTACTTTTAATTTAGTTTCATTTATTGTCTTTTTTCCTTCTTTTTTCCTTTCCAGTGGCCGGAATAAAAAGTTAATACATAGTTATCGTGTATAATACACACACACACACACACACACATATATATATATATATATATAATTGTATATATATATATATATATATATATATATATATATATATATATATATATATATATATATATATATATATATATACGTCGATTTCGACGCATGAGGGTTCACACACACAATGAACACGCTCACAGTGATTTGTTTATAGTGGTGAAGGCTTGAGATCCACACTTTTTGGCACAGTCGATAGGAAAGAATTGGTGCATCAAGGGTTGCCACAAACCCAATCAACGACCGACCTCAGGAATTTTGAATTCAGAGTTGTCCCTCTCCTAGACTGGTTACCTACCCAAGGTTGAACGGCCCAGTTCCCTACTATTTATTATATATATATATATATATATATATATATATATATTATATATATAAATAAATATGTATAAATAATTATTCTTAATGAATCCCCACACTATTTACCTTATGCCAAACTAAACTAAATAATGTAAATAACAAAGAAAAAACATATTGTCAATTGTCCCTTGCTAAACCCTTACTTGCTGGAATGTACATAAGTTTTACTTCTTGACTGATTCCGTAACGTTGTTGATTTTTGGGCCAATGTGATTCAAGTACTGCAACACCGATGAAAGAAGTGTGTGAGGCTTTTCAGTCGATGCTTTATATATATATTATCACATATCAAATTGTCATATATATATATATATATATATAATTGTTAAATATATATATATTATATATATATATATATATAATATTATATAATATAATATATAATATATATATAAAACATGTTATACATATACTTACAGTATATAATTTATATATATATATATAATTATATATATATATATATATATATATGTTTGCATGTATTCTTATATTAAAATAACACTGTATAGCCACAAACACACATACATATATATATATATATATATATATATATATATTATATATATATATATATATATATACAGTGTTATTTTAATATAAGAATATATGCAAGCATTTACATTGAAATGAATAAATACTCATAAATAAAAACAAAGGCATATACATACCTAACAACCATCCTCTTTACCTACCAACATACATACATATGTATATACATATAAACAAATACATCCATCTATGTATACATTCATGTACACTATGTAAATAGATTGGTAAATAAGTCTTTGGGCATTATTGAATTCGGTATGTTTTAGAAAATGATTACCTTCAAATCCCCTCTCTTCATAGCGTCGCCCAAAATGTCGGAAAAGGCAAAAAGTAATAATTGTTTTTTCAACGCCTTCATCCAAAGGTTGATAGATTTATTTTTTGACCGACAGTTGGGACGACTGCTGGCAACTTGTGCAAGGTTATGTGAATTTAAATCGAACTAATTCTTCCAAAAATTGGAATGGTCCAATGGCATTTCTGTGCATATGCGTATATTACGGCACACTTATAACACACAGAAATACGGATACATATGCCATCTCTTACTCTCTGTACATCTCTTATATATATATATATATATATATATATATATTATATATATATAGATAGATAGATAGATAGATAGATATCATTGTATACGAATATATATATATATATTATATATATATATTATATATATATATATATATATATATATGCAAGTGTGAGTGTTTACGTACGCGCACGTGTTTGTGTGCAAGTTTAAAATAAATATAGATATATAAATTAGATGTATAAAATTCATCAATAAAGTAAAATATCAGACCGAGAAATGAATATTCTTTGTTTAAAAAAAAAATTTTTTCATTGGTATAGCAAAATATATAGAGACCTTTGAAATATATATATATATATATATATATATATATATATTAGGGCCGGTTTAGCTCAGTCGGTAGAGTGTTCTACTAGGAATCACAGGGTTCTTGGTACGATACCGGCCCTCACCAACTCAGCGAATGAGTAGCACGGGGATCTCTGCGGTAAAGTGATGAGCTGATGGTAGGTGTGGCGTTCCACCTCAGATGTTAAAATAATCTCCTTGGTCTAACGCTAGTGAAAAGGGGATAGACTCGCTCGCTGTTTGGCCGATACCGACATTAGACCGACGCCGACTTTTCTTTACATATATATATATTATATATATATATGTATATATATATATAGATATATAGATAGTAGATAGATAAACATAGAAAGGAATTCATTAGAATTAAATAATCACAACACTATAAATATATATATATATATATATATATATATATATAATATATATATATATATATATATATATATGAAAATGGATGACTTAACGGGAATATAAAATGTCGAGTTAATCCCAACTTCAACCGTCTATAAAATAATTAACCGAATAAGTCGAGGATAAAAAGAATATAGAAGTGCTCAATATGTTTGTCGTAAAAAAGTTATATAATTTACTCGTGTTTTACCACGTGGATCTTCAGTGTTAACAGCGTGAATTAATTAAAATTAATTAATCAAAAACAAGAGTGGAAGCATATATATATATATATATATATATATATATATATATATATATATATATATATATATATATATATATATATATATACAGGTATTATTGGAGAACGAAAAATGTTTTGGCAAACGTGTCAGATTAGTTATTTAAAACCATACAAATGTATGCAAATCATTTGATGGATATAATTGATATCACATAACCGTTTGTGACAAAAAGCTCTTAAGAAACAACTACCCAAAAATAGAAATATGAATGTACAATGAATAGATAATATCAAATCATATAATAACAAGACGGATCGAAAAGCGGTTAAAATTAATCAATCAAATTAACTCTACTAATATTTTGAATTTAACTACAACCTCCAGATGTAATGTAACTGCATTTAGCGAATGAAAGAACACCCCTACGATTTTTACTTTCTCTTTGGTTTTCCAACCTCAACATTTCCTCTGACCTTTTGGTAAAGGATATTACTCTTGAATACAAAAGGAGACATAAACTTGATGAAAATTGGGATTCAATTTGAAATGTGTCAAAGAAGAAGTAGTACAATAAGAAAAAAAGTTTTCAAAAATTAAAAATGAAATAAATGAAGTATTAAAAGAAAATAGAATGAAAAATGAAAATTCATATTTTAGGTATAGGTACTGGGGTATGATAATTTAATCCTAAGTAAACTACACAGATACTATATCCTGATCCTAGACAGAAGTACTCAGGAGCAATTCTAAGATTCAAGTTAGAGGTCACAGACACTACAATCTGACTTGAGACATAAATTTCGAATCCCACATAAATAATCCAATCCTGTCTGCGGGAACTCTGCTAGTAACAAAATAAAGCCATTGAATAATAAGAGAAACGTGAACACCATGAACACACAGAATTGTAAGATGAAAATACATCCCAAACACTGCAAGATTATAAGATGGCAGTTCTATCGATTCTAGAGGAAGAAAAAAAGTCACATCATTCGCTTCCCATACCCAGATTATAAACTTGTAATATCTTTAACTGAAACAACTAGCCTGGGGGTCACAGCTAAGCCCGAGGCATGAGACAATTCATTTACAACAACAACAACAATAACAAAAGCAAGAACAACAAAAACGCATGACGTTCACCGTAAGCACCATCATCGCCATCGTAAACCTTTTGCAATCACTATGCTTTTTAAAAGCAGTCCGACGTCAACCGTAAACACCGAACGATTCTGAGCGAGAAGGTCCGATGCCTGGAAGTAACCGGATATGTCTGCCGCAGGGCATGTGCAATTTTCCCCCGACTTTCCATACCCCCCACCTTAGTGGAAAGAGGTGAAAATGCCTCTGTTACATTAAATTATGCAACCACGGACGGGCAAAATTTCGCAAAAAATGTCAGCCGGACAGTCAAAAAAGGGGGAACGTCTATGCACGTTTCCTGCTCTCCTTGGAAGTGACCCCTTCTATTATCCTGATAAAATGAAGCAGGCTGATAAAATAGGATAACCAAAGGAAGTAAGGAAAAAAGAAGAAAAAAGGTAATAAAAAGTGAATAATTGGTGCTGATCGTAGTTCTCTTCTCTATTTCTTTCTCATTGTCACTGGTGATGAACATGATAAGGATAAGAAGAGGGAGACATTGGTCGAGTATATTTTTTATTTTCTGAAACCAAATGCTTCTAAAAGCAGAGACACTATATGTACACCTGTGTCGTCAGCCCTAAAATAAATACATGTAGTAGGTTACTTGAAGGTAGGAAATATATTTAGCCCCCACACAAAGAACCAATATTAGCATCAGTATATCCGTGATGTTCTAACACTGAATAAGCAGAAAGAAAGGCAATATAAGCCCATATACACTGTTGTGTTCTTAAAAGGGATAACATCAGACAAGATTGTTGTCGAGTGAAAGGACCAGTCAACATGTTCGTAGATTTAAGAAATAGGGTTTTATTGCAGAGAGATACAATAAGACAGACAAAGAATAGTGAGGTGCGCAACTAATCCTCGAAGCCAGATCAGTATAATGCCGTTCTTACTATATATATAATCAGACTACATGGATGAAAGAGAGTGTGGAATATTCCATTACAACATACACATACAGCAACATTTAATATAGACATAATATACATATAGGTAGTATTGAAAAAATACACAAACATGTCACAGCAACAATAAGTATGCAGATATGTTTCTATGAACAAGCAGTATGTGGAAGGGCTACTTGATGAAAATGACCAGGGCCATGTTGGCTTTATTGTTCAGTGATACTGCAAAAGACAATATCACTACTAAACAAAGAACAGAGGCAAAATAGATCGAGAATGGACTACTGTCATCGTAATTCGACACTCAACAAGGCGCCAAATGGACATGCCCATATATTTTTTGTCTCTCCCTCGATGCAAACGGGATCATGGCTTAGTAATATTTAGATTAGTAGGATACTAAGTAAAATAATATCAGTCTGTCTTAGTGTCCATCTAAAATCTTTGAAGATTGGGTTGGTAAATATTTCTAAAGGATGCAACACTAGGTCAATTTCTTAAGCGGAGTTTAACAGGTTTTATTCCAGAGTTTTCCTTCTGGTTGCCTAATCAAGGTTAAAAAGCCCAGTCTGCCCTGCTATTTACCCATAGCTGGATGGAGAATAGTTGGATTTATACATTTACGAAGATATTAGCGCAATGTGAAATACAAACTGCCTCGTCCAGGATTTGAACTCGTCTCGTTGTATCCATTTTCTATTACGGTAAACATTATACCAGGGGCCTATATGAATTTCGAAACATCTGGTTATCAATATTTCATATGTCCAATATTTTGAAATCGAAAGTCTTCATAATAAAAATCAAGCAATTCCTAAAAGTTCCACGCATTTGTAATGTTCAAGCAGTGCGACTGGAGGTTATACTTACATTTGTAGAGAAAAAGATGGAAATGAAAGGACATGAAGGAAAAACTGAAAACAACGGGAAGAAAATAGTGAAAAACTTAATCTTACCAAGTGTCCACCAAACAGAATGCATTTGAACTTGCAAGGTATTATATTTAGCGAGTTTCCCAAATTTCAAGTCACTATTCAATCCGATGGTAGATAACACAGAAGCCTAGTATCATGACATGTTATATTGTTGCCGAGTTTAAGCTTTTCGATTATCACAAAGAAAAGATCATTAGGACAGTCAATAAGAATTGGACTCGTAACGTTATCAATATAATATTCAAATTCACTTCTATAGTTCCAAGTTCCGCAGAATTACGATGGCGTCAAAAATTATCCACACTTTCGCTATAATATATCTGTATCATTGACACACTGAGTTCTGCATATGCATGGTTATAGTTGGCATAGGTGGTCAGATGATCGAAATTGCTTGCTACCTTTACAGTGTAAATACGACCGCATCACTAGCAGTATACACCAAGGAAGTAACCCATTTTCTCAGGTCGGAATGGGTGTCTGGGCTGAAATCCATCAGAGTATTTGATCACAATAAGGGGATAGTGCAGCACCGCGTCTAATTGTGTATTAGTGGATAGAGAAGTTTAAAATGTCCGGACAAGCGTGGCACCTGAAGATTGAGCAGGAAACCAGTCAACCTCAAATACTGTTGAAAAGATTCAACAAGCACTTATTATCATCGATGATGTACCTTGTTCTCTAGAGATTAGTCATGGTTCTGCCTAACAAATCATCTCCGAAGTGCTTGGCTTATATAAAACAAGAGTGCAGATAAATTTTTGTATATCCCTCGTACATCGAATATTCCTGTCCACAATATAGTGAGGCTCCAATCTCCCATTTTGATGACACTTAACTTGTTCTCCAACATTCTTGGATGTTATGTTTTGGTATAATTCTCTTATTTTTAATTGGTCCGTGTATAACTGCATTCTTTATTATACGTATTCCTAACTTTCGGCTACGAAATTCAGGAAAAATATCTCATTTATACTAAATTTTAAACAATTGTTCAATTTTCTACGGTTTGTATCGATTAATAGACTCTATAGTTTATATAATGTTTCGAAGCAAAAATTTGCGAAAGAATTTTCCTGACCTCCCACAAGGCCGATTGGATGACACAAGGACTTTTAACGCGGATAGCAACGCATAAACGAAGCTCATGAAGTGGCAATGCTAAATGTGCGTGATCTTTTGGGGCGCTCCCTGCACAGGGCAATAAACCTGGCTCAGTCCCTTTAAACGAGGGGGAAGGTACCGATTGTTTTGATTCTTACCAATCCAGATGCCGAAGCCCATGAACAGCAAGTAAATATTTGCACAGTATTTTAGGATAAAGGTGGAGATATGTTCACATGAATATGTAAGAACAGTCGAAGAAAATATGTTTCACAATAGACGGAATTACTGTTGTAGTATGGCCGACAGCGAATCTAATCCCCTTTCCACTAGTGTTAACCCAGGGAAAGAGAGATTGTTTGCGTCTCAGGTGGAAGTCAACACCTATAATCTCAAATGCACAGCCCAAGACGTGCTAACTCATACGCAAATTTGTCGAGGACGCGGTATCGAACTCGTGGTTTCTAGGCGGATTCTCTACAGGCTGAGATAAACTGTCCCTTAGGTTATGAACACAGCAATCCAGTCGTTTCTTTGAAGGAGTACAAAACGGAAGTGTTTTTGTAACATACTAATTAGTTTGGAAAACAATATATTTACTTTGGGTCACACCATCCAGGAAATGGTGACACACGCGGCTGAAAAAAAAGGTAATAATCATTTCCCGTATAAAATACACCTCCTAAAGTTGGGATTTTAAATTTCAGGAAGAAATATTGGTATAATGGTTAGCAAGCTAGATTAGCAGACCATTGTAAGTGCGTTCAATCTCACTAGGCGCTCACACTTCTGTCCTTGTGCCTCATCTAAGCAAAGCTTAGTAAATAACTATATACAAATAATTATGTATTTGATAATTGTTCTTGAGTATTTTATTCTCACTTCATTAGCTCCACAAAATAAAGAATCGTTACCTTTCGTTCACATTTTCCCTTTGCAGGTGTACCCTTTTTTTCTTGGTCCCTGTCTTTTGTAGTTGTTCTTTACTCTTCCTTCTTGCCTGTCCGTTCTTCGTTATTTTTTCTGTCCAGCTTTTTGGACCAACCCAACGAATGAATTCACACCCTATATTCTATATATGAATACACTAGTAAATATCATTAATTGTGATAATTTTTCATATTATGTTAGTAAACAAATACAACCAATTTAAAATGAACTTATTAGAATGAAACCCACTTTGAATGTTTTTCTTGTATCACAAAATCTTGATGTTATTATGACAGAATGGTATTAAACCTAAAGCATATTACAATTATTACACTAGTGGATCGCAATTAAAGTTTCATTTGGCCTGCACAACTCATTAGAACGGAATGTAAGATGATTGCTAAACATTTGTAAATATAATCTGTGTATACTTCAAATGCTACAATTGAACTACCCTCACATGGAAAATGTTTTTTTCTCGAATGGGATAGAGAATGAGAAGAACACTGGGAAATGTAGAGAGAATGAGCAGGGGCATAAGATGATGGATGATCTTTATATCGACTACCGTAGAGATTTCCATGTGTCTAGCTATTTATTATTATTATTATTATTTATTATTATTAATTATTATTATTAACTTCTTTTGAGTTTTCACATCAGCATTAGCTGATGGTATTTCACTGGAGTCTGAGTGACAGCAAGTCTCTCGGTCCTCCAGGACTCTTCTGAATATTCTGGCTGATTGCAGCAGTGCAGTGTTCTGAATGGTTTCAATCCTTCCTCTGATATCCAAACTTTCCAAACCTTTCTAATCCTTTTTGGACTGTTCCAAGTGCACAACTATTATTATTATTCATTATTATTATTATATTATTATTATTATTTATTATTATTATTCCGGTAATGGAAATATCTAATAACATTCGTTTTTGAATGCGGGCATCCAGTATCCGCGGCAGAGTTAGTCAATGTATGTCTTTGCTTGTACGGCCCATGCTGGCGTACCCATTGTTATCCTTAACGCGAATAATAATAAAATAATAATAATAATAATAATAATAATGTATAATATAATAGTTGGGTGACTTGGAACAGTCCCAAGGATTGAAAGGTTTGGAATTTGGATATCAGAAGAAGGATTGAACCATTCAGAAACCTGCCACTGCTGCAATCAGCCAGAATATTCAAGAAGAGTCCTGGAGACCCGAGGAGACTTGCTGTCACCTCAGACTCCAGTGAAATACATCAGCTAATGCTGATGTGAAACTCAAAGAAGTTAATAATAATAATAATACATAATAATAATAATAATAATAATAAATAGCTAGACACATGGAAATTCTACGGTGTCGATAATAAAAGATGCATCCATCATCTTTATGCCCCTGTCATTCTCTACATTTCCCAGTGTCTTTCATTCCTCTATCTCCATTCCGAGAAAAAACATTTTCCCATGTGAGGGTAGTTCAATTGTAGCATTTGGAGTATACACTAGATTATATTTACAATGTTTAGCCAATCAATCTTAACAGTTCGTCTAATGAGTGTGCAGGCCAAATGAAACTTAATTAGCGAACCACTAGTGTACATAATTGTAATATGCTTTAGGTTTAATACCGAATTCTGTTCATAATAACATCAGAATTTGTGATTAACAAGAAAAACATTTCAAAGTGGGTTTCATTCATATAAGTTCATTTTAAATTGGTTGTATTTGTTTACTAACATAATATGAAATATATCAACAATAATGATATTTACTAGTGTATTCATATATAGAATATAGGGTGTGGAATTCCCCATTCGTTGGAATTGGTCAAAAAGCTGGACAGGAAATATAACGAGAACGGACAAGGCAAGAAGGAAGAGTAAAGAACAACTACAAAGCAGGGACCAAGAAAAAAAGGGGTAACACTGCAAGGGAAATGTGAAGAAAGGTAACGATTCTTATTTTGTGGGAGCTAAATGAAGTGAGAATTAAATACTCAAGAACAATTATCAAATTAACATAATTATTTGTATATAGTTATTTACTAGCTTTGCTTAGATGAGGCACAAGGACAGAGTGTGGGAGCGCCTAGTGAGAATTGACCGCACTTAACAATGGTCTGCTAATCAGCTTGCAACCATTAACCAATATTTCTCCTGATTTTAAATCCCACTTTAGGAGGGTGTTTTTAATACGGGAAATGATTATTACCTTTTTTTTTCAGCCGCGTGTTGTCACACTTTCCGGGATGGTGTGCCCAAAGTAAATATATTTGTTTCCAACAATTAGTATGTTACAAACCTTCCGTTTTGTACTCCTTCAAAGAAACGACTGGATTGCCTGTTTGTTCATAACCTAAAGGCAGTTTATCTCAGCCTGTAGAGAATCAAGCTAGAAACCACGAGTTCGATACGGTCCTCGACAAATTTGCGTTGAGGTAGCACGTCTTGGGGCTGTGCATTTGAAGATTATAGTGTTGCACTCCACCTGAGACGCAAACAAATCTCTCTCCCTGGGTTAACACTAGTGGAAAGGGATAGATTCGCTGTTTCGGCCGATACTAACACAGTATTTCCGTCTATTTGTGACATATTTTCTTCGACTGTTTGTTACATTTCATGTGAACATATCTCCACCTTTATCCTAAATACTGTGCAAATATTTACTTGCTGGTTCATGGCTTCGATCTGGATTGGTAGATCAAACAATCGTACCTTCCCCTCGTTTAAAGGGCTGAGCCAGGTTTATTGCCCTGTGTAAAAAAGAAAAAAAAGAAAGGGGAGCGCCCAAAAATCAACGCCATTTAGCATTGCCCTTTCATGAGCTTTCGGTTTATGCGTTGCTATCCGCGTTAAAAAGTCCTTGTGTCATCAATTCGGGCCTTGTGGGAGGTCAGAAATTTCTTCGCAAATTTGCTTCGAACATTATTAAACTATAAAGTCTTATCTTTAATCGATACAACCGTAGAAAATTTGAACAATTGTTAAACTTTAGTATAAATGAGATATTTTCCTGAATTTCGTAGCCGAAAGTTAGGAATACGTTAATAAAAGAATGCATGTTATAGCACGACCAATTTAAATAAGAGAAATTAACAAAACATAACATCCAAGAATGTTTTGGAGAACAAGTTAAGTGTCATCAAAATGGGGAGATTGGAGCCTCACTATATAGTGGAAGGAATATTCGATGTACGAGGATTAATACAAAAATTTTATCTGCATCTTGTTTTTATATAAGCCAGGCAACTTCGGAGATGATTGGTTAGGGCAGAACCATGCTAATCTCTAGAGAACAAGGTACATCATCGAGATAAAAATGCTTGTTGAATCTTTTCAACAGTATTGAGGTTGAACTGGCCTTTCCTGCTCAATCTTCAGGTGCCACGCTTGTCCGACATTTTAAACTTCTCTATCCACTAATACAATTAGACGCGGTGCTGCACTATCCCCTTATTGTGATCAAATACTCTGATGGTTTCAGCCGCAAAGACACCCTTCGACCTGAGAAAATGGGTTAACTTTCCTTGGTGTATACTGCTGTGTGCGGTCGTATTTACCTGTAAAGGTAAGCAAGCATTTCGATCATTCTGACCACTATGCCAATATAACCATGCATATGCCAGAACTAGTGTGTATGATCAGATATATTATAGCGAAAGTGTGAATAATTTTTGACGGTCATCGTATCGCGGGACTTGGACTATAGAGTGATTTTGACTATTATATTGATAACGGGTTACGAGTCCAATTCTATTGACTGTCCTAATGATCTTTTCTTTGTGATATCGAAAAAGCTTAAAACTCGGCAACAATATAACATGTCAATGATACTAGGCTTCTGTGTTATCTCTAACATCGGATGAAAGTGACTTGAAATTTGGGAAACTCGCTAAATATAATACCTTGCAAGTTCAAAATGCATTCTGTTTGGTGGATTGGTAAGATAAGTTTTTTCACTATTTTCTTCCCGTTGTTTCAGTTTTCCTTCATGTCCTTTCATTTCCATTTTTTCTTACAAATGTAGTATAACCTCAGTCGCATGCTTGAACATTACACATGCGTGGAACTTTTAGGAATTGCTTGATTTTATTATGAAGACCTTTCGATTTCAAAATATTGGACATATGAAAATATGAAACCAGATGTTTCGAAATTCATATAGGCCCCTGGTATAATGTTTACGGTAATAGAAATGGATTAACGAGACGGTTCAAATCCTGACGAGGCAGTTTGTATTTCACATTGCGCTAATATCTTCGTAAATGTATAAATCCAACTATTTCTCATCCAGCTAATGGGTATAGCAGGGCAAGACTGGGCCTTTTTAACCTTGGATTAGGCAACCAGAAGGAAAACTCTGGAATAACCTGTTAACTCCGCTAAGAATTGGACCTAAGTGTTGCATCCTTTTAGAATATTTACCAACAATTCTTCAAAAGATTTTAGATGGACACTAAGACAGACTGATATTAATTTTACTTAGTATCCTACTAATCTAAATATTACTAAGCATGATCCGTTTGCATCGAGGGAGAGACAAAAATATATGGGCAATGTCATTTGGCGCCTTTGTTTTAGTGGTCGAATTACGATGACAGTAGTCCATTCTCGATCTAAATTTGCCTCTGTTCCTTTGTTTAGTAGTGATATTGTCCTTTTGCAGTATCACTGAACAATAAAGCCAACGATGGCCCTGGTCTATTTCATGGCGAAGTAGCTTCCACATACTGCTTGTTTCTAGAAACATATCTGCATACTTATTGTTGCTGTGACATGTTTGTGGTATTTTTCAATACTACTATTGTATATTATGTCTTATTAAATGTGCTGTATGGTGTATGTTGTAATGGAATATTCACACTTCTTTCATCCATGTAGTAATGATTATATATATAAGTAAGAACGGCATTATACTGATCTGGCTTCGAGATTAGTTGCCGCACCTACTTAATTCTTTGGTCTGGTTCTTATTGTATCTCTCTGCAATAAAACCTTTTCTTAAAATTAACGAACATGTTGACTGGTCCTTTCACTCGACAACAATCTTGTTCTGATGTTATCCCTTTTAAGAACACAACAGTGTATATGGGCTTAATATTGCCTTTCTTTCTGCTATTCAGTGTTAGAACATCACGGATATACTGATGCTAATATTTGGGTTTCTTTGTGTGGGGGCTAATATATTTCCTACCTTCAAGTAACCTATACTGTATTTATTTAGGGCTGACGACAACAGGTGGTACATATAGTGTGCTCTGCTTTAAACATTTGGTTTTCAAAAATAAAAAATATACTCGACAAATGTCTCCTCTTCTATCCTTATCATGTTCATACAGTGACAATGAGAAAGAAATAGAGAAGAGAACTACAAGAATGCAGGCACCAATTATTCACTTTTATTACCTTTTTTTCTTCTTTTTTTCCTTACTTCTTGGTTATCCTATTTTATCAGCTGCTTCATTTATAGATAATAGAAGGGGTCACTTCCCAGGAGAGCAGGAAAGTGCATAGACTTTCCCCTTTTTTGACCTGCCGGCTGATTTTTGCGAAATTTTGCGTCCTTGGTTGCATAATTTAATGTAACAGAGGCATTTTCACCTCTTTCCACTAAGGTGGGGGGTATGGAAGTCGGGGAAAATTGCACATGCCCTGCGCAGAACATATCCGGTTACTTCCAGGCATCGGACCTTCTCGGCTCAGAATGCGTTCGGTGTTTACGGGTTGACGTCGGACTGCTTTTAAAAGCATAGTGATTGCAAAAGGTTTACGATGGCGATGATGGTGCTTTAGCGGTGAACGTCATGCGTTTTGTTGTTTCTTGCTTTTGTTATTGTTGTTGTTGTTTGTAAATGAATTGTCCTCATGCCTCGGCTTTAGCTGTGACCCCAGGCTAGTTGTTTCAGTTAAAGATATTACAGTTATAATCTGGGTATGGGAAGCGAATGAATGTGACTTTTTTTCTTCCTCTAGAATCGATAGAACTGCCATCTTATAATCTTGCAGTGTTTGATGTATTTCATCTTACAATTCTGTGTGGTTCATGGTTTTCACGTTTCTCTTATTATTCAATGGCTTTATTTTGTTACTAGCGAGTTCCCGCAGAACAGGGATTGGTTATTTTGTGGGGATTCGAAATTTATGTCTCAAGTCAGATTGTAGTGTCTGTGACCTCTAACTTGAATCTTAGAATTGCTTCCTGAGTACTTTCTGTCTAGGATCAGGATATAGTATCTGTGTGTTTTACTTAAGGATTAAATTGATCATACCCAGTACCTATACCTAAAATATGAATTTTATTTTTCATTCTATTTTTCTTTTTAATACTTCAATTTATTTCATTTTTTAATTTTTTGAAAAAACTTTTTTTCTTAATTGTACCACTTCTTCTTTGACACATTTCAAATTGAATCCCAATTTTCCTCAAGTTTATGTCTCTTTTGTAATTCCAAGAGTAATATCCTTACCAAAGGTCAGAGGAATGTTGAGGCGGAAACCAAAGAGAAAGTAAAAATCGTAGGGGTTGTTCTTTCATTCGCTTAAATGCAAGTTACATTACATCTGGAGGGTTTTAGTTAAAACTTCAAAATATTAGTAGAGTTAATTTGCATTGTTAAATTTTACCGCTTTTCGATCCGTCTTGTATGTTATTATATGATTTGATATTAACTATTCATTTGTACATTCATATTTCTATTTTTGAGTAAGTTGTTTCTTAAGAGCTTTTGTCACAAACGGTTATGTTGATATCAAATTATGTCCATCAAATGATTTCATACAGTTGTATGGTTTTTAAATAACTAATCTGACAACGTTGCCGAAAACATTTTTTCGTTCTCCAATAATACCTGTTATATATATTATATATATATATATATATATAATATATATATATATATATATATATATATGCGGTATCATACACACACACACACACACACACACATCAAGATATATATATTGCTTCTACTCTTGTTTTGAATTAATTATTTTAATTAATTCACTGCTGTTAACAACTGAAGACCACGTGGTGTTAAACACGAGTAAATTATTAACTTTTTTTACGACAAACGTATTGAGCACTTCTAATATTCTTTTTAAATCCTCGACTTAATCGGTTAATTATTTTATCGACGGTTGGAAGTTGGGATTACTCGACATTTTATATTCCCGTTAAGTTCATCCTTTTTCATATATATACTATATATATATATATATATATATTATATATATATATATTACTATATATTTATAGTGTTGTGATTATTTTAATTCTAATGAATTACTTTCTATGT
>CM042137.1:79070310-79112810 GCA_023376005.1 Doryteuthis pealeii
AAAAAAAAAAAAAAAAATAAAGAGAGGAGATAAAAATAAAAGAAGATTTTGGAAAAATTCGAGAGTAAACGAACAGATTGGATTGAAACAGAAATCCGGAAAAAAAAAAAGAAAAGCGAATATGGATTTCACTAAATAATCAAAAGAACACCAGAAAATGAGCTGACAAAGGGGAAGATAACCGAAGAACAAAATGGCTGAATTCCCTGCCTAAGAATTTAAATTTCTTTAAAAAAAAAAAAAAACCCAGAGAGGAAACATTGGAGAAAGGGAACAAAATATATAACTTGATTTTAAAGACGAGCCAAACCGCGCTTTTACGTTTGTTTATTCCCATGAAAAAGCAGTCGACTGGAGAAATGTGAAACTGCAGACAGCAACTTCGAGAAGAATTTTTGACAAGTAATAGCCGTGTAGTGTTCTAAGCAAACAACGCCTGCTTTTGTTTTAAATAAAAACGAGGCTCATAAATCTTTGATGTTTATTTTCTTTGTGTACTTACAAGAATTTTAGCATCAAAAGAATATTAAGTTCAAAAGGTTAAAGAATAACATTCTTTTCATTAATGCATACGGTATTGCAATGGCTGCTTTTTCAGTTTCCCTTAATTAATTGTGCAAGGTAGAGTGCCTGCTTTTTGGAGAAGTTCGATGCTGGATCTTTCCTAAATCAGAAATGTAACACAGTGAATCTCGATTTAAAAAAATTCTTACCAACGAGTTCAGTCCCTGGTTTAGGTTGCTTGTAAATTCATTTTTATTTGGTTTTTTGTATACAACTTTGAATACTAAAATATTTGCTTGGTTCATTCAAAAGAATTCGGGTTTGGTTGTTATTGGTTGGGCTATATTTCAACTTTTTAAGAAATTGTTTTTTTTAGAAAACTTACTAAACCAAAAACTTTAACAAAGGAGTTTTCGCTTGATGATAAGCCAAGACCGAATCTAGTTAAGACAGGATTTACATAAACTAAGAAATGTAATTATCTGTTTTAATCACTTTTTATCTTCCCATTTTTTCTTGCCCCAGACGCACCGTCTCTCTCTCTCCTTCTCTCTCTCTCCTTCTCTTCTTATATAATATATATATATAATATATATTATATTTATAATATATCTTCGTTAAACTGTTGGCGATGGCAGATTGGATATGCCGAAAGCGCGTCGTAAATGAAACCCAATTGGGTGGATTGCTACAAACCCAGTTCCACCCTGACTTAAAAAGATTTGCCAGATTAATTAAGAATGAATCGAACAAAAACTCGTCCGAACAAGAATTCGTCAGTAAACAGTATTAAAACGCAAACAATAGTTTAAAAGAAAAAGATTGCTGCAGTGTGGCCTAGACCACAACTATCTTTGGCTAGGGGTCGTACTCAAGACTGGACCCGTTTTGGCCAGCCTGATTAATTCTTAATTCCTCTCGGCCAAGTGACGCTTGTAGTTGGGGAACTGATGTTTTTAAAAATCTTATTTAAGTACATAGGGTTTGTTTATGGGTACTTTTTACGGGTCACTGAAGAGATCAAATTTCCGGGGAAACGGATCATTGCTTATATGCGCTTTAGTAGTGAGAGTTAAATTTAAAAAAATTACCAATTTAGAGAGCTTCATACGCAAATTAATTGGGAGCAATATATTTGATAGTCCTCCACAAACACGTGTTTCGGCGGTTTCACGCCCTATTCAGTGTAGCTAGACACAACTAATTTTTGGGCTAGGGGTCCGAACTCAGATAGGAAACGATCAATTTGCTTATTATATAAATTATAATATTATATTATTATATAATATATATATATTACATATATATATATATATATATATATATATACATATATATAAATATATTATATATATATATATCAAGGAAATAATAACAGAAATATTTTAGATTTTTAGCTTTTATAGGACTTTTTCAGGGAAACCGAGAAAAATTGGTTTAGCAGTTCGCGTCAACCATATGCAAAACGAGGATTTCTTTATTAATTCGTAATCCCAGTTAAATAACGGATTTCTTTAATGTCCTGTTGGGTTCCTCTGACTTGTAATTCTCCCTTTTCAAGAGAGGTAAAACACAAATGAACCACTAAACTAGCCCCTGATACTCGCATTCAATGTAGTTATGGTGAATGTAAAGATATACCGTTTTCAATTGGACAAAATTCCTCCCAGGGTCCTCTCCATGAACAACCGGAAGTGATACGTAGCCTCTGTTAAAATACGTGCATGGGGTCCAAAATAGAATTTCTGTTTGTAAAGTATTTGCTTTTTGTTAAGGAAATATTTTAACATCATATTAAAATCTGTGCTAAAAATCCATTAGAGAATTATAACAAAAATGTAAATATAGAACGTATAATGTCGCAATTTCCCAAACGACGGGTGACATGTCATTACTCTCTCCCCTTCTCTCTCGATCCTCTCTTCTTCTCCCTCTCTCTCCATTTCTATTATATATATATAATATATATATAAAATATTATATATTATATATCATATATTATATATAATGTCCTTAACGAGACCACCGTGTTTTCGACATTATGTTCACGGTCCTCATCAGTGTGGCTAGAAACAGCAAAATTTACCTCTGACTAGGAGCCAAAATCCCTCTGACCTTTCCTTTCAGCCTGGGTTTCCCTTAAACCTCTAGGCTTGTGACAGCTGCCATTCAGGAAGCTTGTTTTAAAACTTATAATACAATACATCGGTGTAAAATTATTTTACGACTTCATCAGAGAGATAAAATCTGTAAACACACAGACGGATCGATATGCTTTATTATAATATATATATATAATATATTATATATATGATATATTATATATATATTAAGTGTATTTTTGGCAGCCATTTTTTTTCCTTTTTAATACCAAGTTTTGTTTGAAACCTGTTAAACAGACAATTCTTGTCGGACGAGTTTTTTTGGTTGATCCTTTCTAATTTTCGGGGTCAATCCTTTGGTCTCGGGGTGTACCGGGTGTAACAGTCCAACCAAAATGTTTCAAAACGAGCGCTTTCGGCAAATAAGTTTGGAAACGAATAGTATGGTTTCGTGTCTTCGTTTTTATTAACAAGAACAAGTAGTAGCAGGAATTTAGAAGTGGGAGGGTAGATAAACCATTGGTAGTGGGAGGTTGTTAAGTAAATAGAAAGGATTCAAACACAAAAACTTGTCCGAAACAGAGAAATTGTTCTGTACAGTTCAAAAAAACTTGTATATATATATATATATATATATAATATATATATATATATATTATATATATATATATTATTATAATATAATATATATTATCAAGAAATAAAAAAGTAATGCGGAGGGAGTTAAACTCAATGCTTCTTGGCCCTGAAACCAGGAAACAGAATTAAACCTAGACATTATGAAACGCTATTTCACACATATTCATCTTTCCGTATTATACAACACAACTTGGCACAATCGTTTCGTAACCCCCTTTTAAACCCTTAATACAAGTGCCATAAAAATAGCTTCCCCAAAAAGTTAGTTCTTTTTTTGTTTGTTTAGACAGAGGAATTTTCATCACTTTTCCTCTTTGATAATTATTTTTTCTACATCTTTTTTTTACTGAAATAAATTCCATACTTTTTCTTTGTTTTTTAAATATTTTCATTCCTGTTTCCCCGTTTCCAATTTCCTTACGATTACCTCACAATTGAAAAGCACTGGTTTCCAGCGACTAGATTATCGGAAGTTAAGTAGCGATGAGCCCTATTGTATAACTTAGATAGGTAATCACTTTAACAACAGCAGGTAATGTAAGAAAAAGAACCGAGTAAATGTTTTTTCATTAAATAACCTTGATTTTGACATTGAATTAAACGGGATTGGTTTGATATGACGTTAAACAAACAACTACCATTTACGGAATGTTAAGGCTTGCAGTGAGCCTATTTAATACTTAGATGGGTGGTTTTGCACTTTAAGCATCGACAAAATACAGTAAAGCAACCTGAAAAATGATCAAAATGACCTTCGGGGCCATTAAATTAGGTATGACCGAAAAAAAATCGTCTGCCTACGTTTTTTAAAAAAAAAACGGAATTAATTTAATTAATCTATTATTTAAAGGTCAAACTTTTGTCTAAAACGAATAAGTAAGTTAACATAAGAATGACCTATCAATTAAAAAATAGAAAAAATATTCATTAACATATGCCAGTTTATTTTTAATAAATTTAAAAACCAATTGTTTTGGTCAATTTTCGACGTGATCCGCCATTTTGTCTCTTTTTCAATGATTTGAAAGCGCTTGTTTACAATTTTAATGTAACATTCGCGATTGCAAAAAATTATCAAAATCAGGTATTATCCGATTTTTAATGAAATTTTCAGTATTAATTATCAGTTAAATGAATTTTTATAATGCATTCAGTTATTTTATTTTAAAACTTTCATCTATTTTTGCTATGAAAAATTAATATATTTAAATTCATTTAAAAATATGAAAAAAGCCTGATTTTAAAAGTTTAAAATGTTTATATTTTTAGATTCTAGAATGAATATCTATTTTAAATGCAACCTTATTTGATTACATCAAAATATACTTTTTGAAGAAAACTCGATTGAAAATGTACCCCCCCCCCCTTTTTTTAAAGCAGAAAAAAATATCGATGTATATATTTTTTTCTTTTATAAGATAATAGCCAATTAAAATAAATTATCGAAATTAGTAAAAATAAATCTAAAAAAATATCAAATTATTTTATTATTTTTTTTTACATTTTTTTTTTTCGATTTTTCGGGTACTTATTTCTCATAGTAAAAATCCACCGTAATTGTTTTTTCTTTTCATAACTTCGGTCTTTTATCGCTTTATTTATATTGTAATAGAAAACTATAAGACCACCCTTGAAAAGTGTTTTACACACGCCAAACATAAGGGGGGATAGTTAAAAATTAAGTGACCTGAAAAATGAAGAAAAGTTTTTGAAATACATATAATAATAATGATTTAATAAAGGATCATTCATTGATAATAAAAACACTTGAAAATTTTCATTAAAATCCGGATAAATCCTGATATGTTAGATAATTTATTTTTCTGTAGGGGGTGGGGAAACTAAAGTTCAATTTTAATCAAAAACGCCATTTAGGACATTTTTTGGTATAAGCTAGCCATTAAATGGACGCGAAAAAGGGTTTTAATATATTGCCATTAAACAGAACAGCAAACAAACAACCATTTTTTCTTTTCCTTGCCTTCCTACGCTCGCTCTTACCTTCCTTCCCTCTGCCCTTCCTATTTCTTCATCCCATCTTACTTTTCAGCTTTTCTTTAATTTCATGCATTCATTTCAACTTAACTACTTTTATTTTTTCATTAATTTTCCTATTCCTTTTCTTAAGCAAACTCCTAAATGTTCCTTTTCTTCCCTACTCTTCTAAACTTTTCACCTTTCCTAACCTTTCTTTTAATTTAACTCCTCTAATATTTGATTTTTTAACATTTTAGTTTTTTCATTTGGATTTCTTTCCTGGCTTATTTTTTTTTCAGGAAAAGGCTTGAACCAATTTATTTTTAGATCCAAAATTGCAGCTGCGGGAAAAGTTGTCAAGTACTCAAGCGTGTGACAGCCCTCTACCTGTCCATCGTCGGGTGCATAAGTGGGTTTATTTACCCTTTGGTGACACGGACGCCAATCCTTGCGAGTAGACAATTCAACTTTGTATGCGAAATCGAGAGAACATCAACGTCAATGGCAGACACATCCGGACATGTCAAAGATAGGCCGCATGAGCGGATCATCAACGACGCAACACTGGAACATCTACTTCTTCCAAGATGGTGGGGGAATCGCTTAGAGGAAAAACAAAGAAGCACCACAAATTCGGACGAAAGTAACAAAAAATAAGAAATACGGAACATAAGGAGATTTTCTTAATGTGGATTAACTTTTCTAACGCGCCGCGTGTCGGTAAAAACATTTAGGCCATAATATTAAATAGATATTACATTTAATTATAATAGGTTATAGGTGGTTAGCCTTCAATATATATGTCAAAAGTTGATTTTAGAATCCTATTCAAAATGAAATAATGATAAACAAAAGTTTAAATTAATTTTAATTTTCAATTAAACAACTTTTTTTGAAGAGATGTTATTGGATTATTTTATTCCTAAAGGTTGGGTAAGGAAATAACGAACATTGGTCTTTCATATTCTTTTTTGTTTTTGTTGGGTTGTTAGTTCTTAAGAGTTTTTTTTTTTTTTGCATACAGCTATGGTGGATATCAATGATTCTTATCTAATATTAATAATTTTCAAACAAATCTATTTGAGCATATATGGGAAAGCTACAAGATACTGGGCCACTCCGTGGACTTTTGGATTAATAGCAAATGAAGTGGTACTCTACAAGCCACAGATTTTTCCAGATGTGGGGCCCTAATCATTAGGTGCAGTTTAAGGGTAATACTGAAGACAACTAATCGTTTTATATGAGATTTCATAATTTTACCGCCGGAGCATAGGCCTGATTTTGCGAACTTCTCAAGGGTACTGTACTTTGTATAGTAGTAACGTGTTTATCCTTGACAAGTTAATTTCTCATGTATTGTGTGCTACCGTATTTGGTGGCCTTGGGGTAGAGTCTCCTGATTCTGCGTGCTGGATTCCCGGTTTCTTCGATTTTCTGTCGGAGGGAAAATCGTAAAGTATACATCGCTGATGAGACTTAATTAAAGTTGAAACAGCTGTAACGATGTTCTACGTGGGGCACAAATATTTTTGCCGAGTTTTCACTCGTCATGGATTATTTTCAATAATTTAATCGAATTTTTATGCGAATTATTAACGCATTGTTAAATAACTTCAACAATTAATATGTATATTATAAATAATAATATATATATATATAAATAAATCTTACACACAACTAACACACACAAAAATATCATGCATATATATATGAGTGTAATGTGTGTGTGTTTTTAATATGTTGGTGTGGATGTTTGTTATTGTCGTGTGGTGAAATGTGATGGAGTTTGGCAACAGTGCCCGGGTTCGGTCCCCACCTATGAGCAAAATTTTTGAATGTGATGCCCTCATTTTGTCCATGCACTTAGTCTCACTCCCCATGGCAATCGAGATTAAGGAAGACTCGGACAATCTTAGGCTCTCTTCCCTCTGGTTTTGAGTCCCTAATACTGGCCTTATCCTAAAATTGTTGCTATGAAGAAATTTCCTGTTCGTCATCCCATATTACGTTTTAAAAATAAGTTGACCCCAATGGTTAAATACTGTTTCGCTTTTTTCCAAATTACTTTGAGAAGAATTTTTTCACAATCCAAACCTTTTTGTGAATGGAGGTGTTATATTGCCTTAGGATTAAGCAAATTTAAGGCCTTTATAGTCGACACCACCTATGGATCCCCGCTGACTATAATCCAATTTTATATTCTTAATACACTTCGTCATGTCCCTTTGGAAAATGCATGTATCAATTCTTGCATTCATCACCATGCATCTTAAAAATAAAGTCTTTAGTTGAACTAGCATGCCACTTTTACCTGGCTAGTATAATAATAGCTTGCTAATTATTACTCTGTCATAGATACCTGCCAATATTACTCGAAATGATGAAACAGAAATAAATGATCTAATTCAAAGCAGGTTAAAAAACATTGCTCTATAATCTTTTTCCCTACGGGTGTAAATAATTGCAGCGGTTTACGCTTGGCCCTTATCTGTGAACCATTTTTCTTGAGCGTCCTCTCATACGAGTGGCCGCTCTGTCGGCTGGGCGTTAGAATGCCCCGACTGCACCTCTGCAGAGGGGTAAGACTCCCCCAATGGGGCCCCTGTTTTGGGTCGTGGGTTGGCAGACCCGTGATGCCTTAAGAAATAGAGCCCAGGTGGGATGAGCAGTTCAATGACATGCAAATACCCACTTTGGCCCTATCTTGGGCTTAGATGGGGGCCGGTTCGGAGAAGGCCCCCCTCCGATCAATCGGCCTGGTCACGTCAAGCCCTAGCACCTATATGATTTTCCCAACCCTATTGCCCTTATGGCAAGCCCCAACCCCTTTTTTACATATGGGTGCTAGAAGGCGGTGGCTGCCGGGTCTACATGTCCTGGGAATGAAAGTTAAACTCTATGCTGAATGGTGAGGTTCCAGTTTTGGAGGTTTTGGGGGAATGTGGAGCACCCCTTCATCACCATTGCTCCCTGGTTCACTCCTGAAAGGAGTGGTAGTAACCTGTTAGGGGTCCCATCTATGGTTAAATAGAAAAATTGTATTTATCAAAAAATTGTATTATCCATTTAAGATTGATTTATTTCAAAACTTTAATCGGCAATTAAATGACCCACTGAGGTTGATATGCCGGTAAACAAAACAAAACAAAAACAAAAAAAAACATCATACGAGTGGAATTTTTTCTCCTTAATGGCTAGCTTCATAGTAAGCAACACCCATTTATATCGCTAAACGCCCTGATTTTATTGCAAAGATTTTCCATCACCCTGGTCCTGCAGTTAGAGGAATTTCGGGAATTGCGTACACAGTTTAGAACGTCTGCTGTGTCCTTCCTGCTGGCCATTGGCTTGCGTAGTCTCCCGTTCCGGCTGTCTATGATTCGTCTCTAACACCTCTAACATTTTCTTCCTCGTTCCATTGAGCAGCAGTTGCAATGTCGGCCATTTTGGATATCCGGCGGAAATCGACATTATATAAGGTAACTGTTTTCCTATATTCAGAAAACTTTCAGTCCTTACTGTCAAACTAACTTTTTCTCAGCTACAATCCTATAATCTGTAATCTTTTCATCGCCGTTTCTTGGCTCATTAATTAAGCAATTGGTTTCTTGAAAAAAAAAAACGAAGGAAACAATAAAATTTTTTAAAATTTAACTCGAGCATCCTGTTGTATATTATAGATATTTCTTTTATAATCTAAAGTGGAAAGTGAAGAAGGAAGCATGAAGGAAGGGAAAGAGGGATTGAAGAAACGAAAAAGAAAATGAATAAGAAAATATCAATGAAGGTAAGCAAGCAATCACAATATCAACATAAAAGAAAAAAACGAAAATGAAGAAGCAAAAGGAAAAAGAAATGAGAAGGAAGGAACTGATGAAAGAAAAAAAAAGACAAGGATAAGAAAGAAGTAATCAGAATAAAAACATATGAGAAATGGAAACATAAAGAATGAAAGGGTGAAAGTACAAATACTGATAGAAAGAAAGAAAAAGGACCAGGAAATGGGAATGAGAGATTAAATAAAGATAAGAATGGAACAAATTACAATAAAACATTAAGAAGAATAAGAAAGAAAGAAAAATATATGCAGGAACTTAGAATTAAATAATGAAAGAAAGAAAGAAGGAATGATAAACGGGTGAACAAACAAACGAGATAAGAAAGAAAAGAAGAAGAAATGAATAAATGTTATATATTTTACCAACCTCTCCGCATGAGCAGGATATTGACACAATGTGAATCTTTAAGCAGAGGTAAACGGTTTTTGAATTCACATATTTCCTTCTCGTACACTCGTTGCCATACCATGTAAAAGAGCCCAGTCAGTTTTATACTATATACCCATAATTGGAAAGAATATTTGTATGCATACTTTTCTAACAGCATTAACGCTATGTGAAATGAAAACACCCTTTGTTTAGAATTTGACCTCTGGTCAATATATATATAATATATATATATATATATAATTATATATTATATAATATATATATATAATTATATAAAGTCGTCGGGTAGACCTAAAGTCGGTATCAGCCTGACAGCGAGGGGGTGTCTATCCCCTTTTCACTGGAGCTAGACCTAGGAGATTGTTTTAGTGTGTCTGGGGCAAGCACACACCTACCACTAGCTCCTCATTTTTACCGGCACAGACCCTGCGCTACTCATAGGCTGATAATTGTTGGTTTAGCTCAGTTCGGTAGAGTGTTCGGCTGGGAACCTCAAAGGTTTCCCTGGTTCGATATCGGCCCTCGCCATTATTATATATATTATATATATATATATAATATAATATATATTAATGATTTGAAGGCAATTACAATGCGTATAAAAAATAAAAAACAAAAAAGATGTTATTTTTGTCTTATCGATTTCGAAAGTAGGAACTTCATCTTCAGAGGTTGCATAACGTCATGGTTTAAAGAAATAATGTCATGTAAAGAATTTAATAAGTATGTCAATAATGGTAAATTAACCGTAATTTTTTTTTTTTTCTTTTTTTTAAAATATTTAATTCCAATTTTTTTTTATTGTGAAGTGGCATGAAATGTTAAGGATCAATTTGTATGTGCTAATAGATATCTATTATAGATGTATTACATAATTCAAATCCGTCATTTCAAGTGTCCACCTTGGACTTATTTCCTGAGGGATTAAAGTAAAAATATGCAAATAGTTGATTGTTTAGTAGGTTTAAATTTGTGATGAGGAAAATTACATATATAGTGTTAAATATGTATACTAAAAATAAACTATAAGCTATATATGGAACGTGTAATTTAGTTAACTATGTATTCCGTGTTTAATTTCTAATCTATTGTTTATATTAGGACCTAATTTAGCTATTAATAATTGGTAATCTCTCAGAATTAGAGAAAGTTATTTAATATCTAAATTAGGTCCTAATATAAACAATAGATTAGAATTAAACACGGAATACATAGTTAACTAAATTAATAATTGGTAATCTCAGAATTAGAGAAAGTTTATTAAATAGCTAAATTAGGTCCTAATGTAAAACAATAGATTAGAATTAAACACGGAATACATAGTTAAACTAATTACACGTTCCATATATAGCTTATGTCCATTTCATACGACGATAAACATTATACCACAAGGAATAATGAATTTAAGAAAGAAACAAAAGAAACAAAACGACGAAAGAAGTAAAAGAAGAAAAGAAAGATGGAAAGAAAGAAGGAGTGAAAGAATAACTAAATCGAATAACGAAACAAACAAATAAGTAATGTGGAATTTATAAATTGAAGAAAGAAACAAGTAATAAAGTAAAATAAAGAAAATGAAGAAGGAAAGAAAAAAAAGAAATCATAAATAAAAGAAAACAAAGAAATAAAGCAGATAAAAATAAATAAAAAGGGAATGTTTTAAATAATATGAAGTTTCAAAGGAACAAACCACGAAAATATGTTAAAAGGTAAAAATAAAAGAAAAAAGGCAATAAATAATGACAAATGGAAGAAAAATAAAGTAGGAAAATGAAGAGAGGGAATAAATAACAAACGAGGAATAAAATGATAATAATAAGAAAATAAATATGGAAAAATGATAAATGAAAGTAAAAAAGAAAGAAAGGAAAAAAGAAGTAAAAAGAAAAAAGAAAAAAGATGGGAAGAAAGAAAGAAATAAGGAATTATAAAGAGAAAAAAAAGAATGATAAATCGAAGAAAGAAAGCAACAAATGAGGAAATGAGTAAAAAGAAGAAAATAAAGGATAGAAAGAAAGGAATTATGAATGGAAGAAACTTAGAAAAGAACTTCGACAGGAGTTAAAAAAAAAAAACAAAAAACAGTAAAAGAAAATACTTAATTGAACAAAAGAAAGAAAAAGAAAGAAAAAAGAAAAGAAAGAAAGAAAGAAAAGAATGAGGAATGAAGAAAAAAAAGAAGAAAATAAATTAAGAAAAAATAATGTGATGAATGGAATAAAGAAAGAAAAAAGAAGAAGAAGTAAAGGGGAGAAAATAAAGAATGGGTGAAAGAAGGAATGAATAAATGTGAAAATAAAGAAATAGAGGAAAATAGGTAAAAAATAAAGAACGATAGAAAGAATGAATGAATGAAAGAAAAGAAAGAAAACGAGGAAAGAAGTAAAAAGATGAAAATAAAAGAAGGGTAGGAATAAGAAATAATCAAAGGAAAGTTGAAAGAAACCAACCAACAAACAACGAAAGAAGTTGATAGAAAATAAAAGAAAGAAGGATAAAAAGAAGGAATAATAAAAGAACGAAATGAGCAAAAAGTAAAACGAAGAAAATAAAAAAGGATAGAAAGTAGTAATGATAAGTTGAAAAAAAGAAAGAGAAAGAAAAAAAAAGTGAAAGAATTAAAAATAAATTAAAGAAGGATAGAAAAGAAAGAAATGATAAATGGAAGAAATTTGGCAAAGGAACAGACAACGAAAGTAAAATAAGAACAATATCAGTAAAAAAGAATATAGTCACAAAAAAAAGAAGAAAAAAAAAGAATCCAAGAAAATGGACAGAAGGAAGGAAGAAAATAATCGTCCAGACGCATTATTCCTTTTTTTTTTCTTTTTTCTTTTTTTTTTTTTTTTTTTTTTTTTTACTTCTGTTCATTTGTCAGAAGAAGTAAAAAAAAGTAACGAAGAAATTACAGGTTAGAAAAAAAGAATATTTTTGTCCTTAATTGAAGAGAAAACAATATTTTTTAATATGAAAAAAGTATCATTAATATGTCAAATAGGTAAACAAATACAAAAAATCGAAAAAAAAAATGCTCTGTGCCATGCCCGATGTTTTCAAAATGACGGAAGGACGAGTCTGGGAATGGAGACTTAAAGAAAAGGCTCATTTTGTATGATTTCCTTGCTGCAGGTCAAAGAACGTCGAGCCAGCTGCCTCGGTGAACACAGCCAGTCACTGCTTCACCTACGCCACCAGTCGCTTACGCATACATAACGTCTACTAACATCTGCACATACTCACTATTTGCTCATATACTCACAAGCAAAAACAATTATTCACAAGTACACATACAAAAACAAAATGATCAGCACAGTGCGTATATATTGCCTCACTCAGCTACGCACTTGCACATGCTAAGCCAGCTTCCGAGGGTTGGCATAAAAAATTCATAGCCTGACCAAGATACTCTCATGGAATGTGACCAAATGTTTGTTTATATTTTTAAGATAGTCCCCCGGCTCCTTGCGGTTCACACACTTTTTTCCATCGGAGTTTGCAGTTGTTTTGGATCTCATTGGTAAAAAGTGTCACGAATATCAGACATGACGTCATCATTTTTAGTCTATGAAATATTCTATTTCTCTGAATGTTTGAGATGAGGCTTGATGAATTAATATTATCTGCGTTACTCGGACTATTGACCTCATCTCCATTGTTATCTGTACATTGTACGAAATTGTTGTACAGATAACAATGAAAATGAGGACAATAGTCCGAATAACGCAGATAATATTTCATCCTACTTTCGTATATTTCCAGACTGTTATCAGTGAGTTTTATTCTCAACTACATTCCTAATAGGTCTGGCTTTGTGCTAAACTAAACAAAGCTTTGTAAATAACAGCTATATAATCATATAGAAATAGCACATGCATAGATTAGCGCTTACATAATTATATATGGGAGTAAAATAGGGGAAATAAATCCGACGGTATGTAGAGAAAAAAAGGTAAAAACACGAAGTATTCCAAAAGATGAGATTATTCTTAATGGTGAAGTCGACGTTAATACTTTTATTTTTATGCAACCTTCATCAGGATACGTGGTAAAATGTTGTGTGGAAATGGTGGGTGACTTGCAGATATGAGAAGTGCTGGTTGTATATTAAGAAGGGGAATAATCAGTATCAGCCGGTGTAGATCCCAGAACGCATGAAAGAAGTTGGGGGTGTGGGGACGTGAGAGGTAGTAAGTTGAAAGGGTTGGTAAAACTGAAAGTTAGTGTTTGACTTCAAGATAGATGAATATTATATAGTTGAGGTGCGAACACTTCGGAAGGGGAGTAACTAAGAAGAAGAATTGGGTAGGACTAAAGTATAGTAGGAGATATCCCTATGATGGAAAAGCTTTGTACAGGTTAGGAATGGTGGCTCGTTTGAATTTGTCATTTTAAAAGCCATTAGATATTATTTTACTTAAAAATGGTGAAATAGTGAAAAAAAATCATATTTAGAACTTTTGTATTTTAGTAAATGTGGCCTAATGCAGCTGCTTTAGATATTTGTCTTAAACTTTTGTTGTGTTATGTGGGATTAATATCGAGGCACTGTTGAAATTAAAGTTATAGTTTGTTTCAGATACGTGTTGGAAATAGATAATTGTTGGGTTTCCTATTCTAATGTTACGTCGGTGTTTCATCTATTCATTTTTTAAGATTCCTGGGGGTTTTGCTTGTCTTTTTTTATCACCATCCTTGCATGGATCATATATACGCCGATTTTATAGTTCCGATTTTCATGCGAATGCCGGGAATGTGTGTTAAGTATGTTACGAATAGTTTTTCGAGGCCCGGAATGACCGTTTTGATTCCTAGGTTTAAGACTATCTACGAATTATAGGCAGAGTTGTTCGGAAAAAATTAATGTATTTATTGGGGGGGGGGTATAGAGGGTGTTGGAGGTTGTTATGGGTGGGGGTTGGGATTAATTCCATGTGTGGTATTTTGAGGGAGCCTCTAGCTCATACATTCTCGGTATGTATAATATAATACTTGCCAAACCTAGAAATGCCTGCAGCTTTGTTACATTGTCCGGTGAGGGCATATTTTTTATGGATTTCGCCTCTTTCTGGGTCGGGTTTTTTCTACCCTTTTGATAAATTATCTGTCACAGATATTTCAATTCTGTTCCATAAAAAATTCACACTTTTCAGGTTCTAGCTTAAAACCGTATTCGTTGATTCTTTTTAAATACTTCCCCGAACATGTTTCCTATATTTTTTTTGCTTTTTTTTCAGTTATGTCATCCAAATACGCCATAGAGTAATTTCTAGTCACTGTCAGCATAGCATCCCATGATCTGTTGGAAAGGCTCGGTGCACTTTTAGTCCCCAATGGAAGACGTTTTAGGGTATACAAAACCTGGTGCATATGGATGGTTAAGGTATGTTGGAACATTCCCTCATCGATTTTAATTTGTAGGTATGCCCTCGACAAGTCGATTTTAGAAAAATATCTTTCCTTCGAGGTTAAGTTTGGAAAAAATGTCTTCTGGAGTGGGAAGTTTGATAATCATATCTTTTATCGGAACATATACAGAAGGACAACAATCACTGTTTATTGACCGCAATTCTTTTAGTCAGTAAACACTATAGTCCTGACTGATTTTTTTTTTTGCGAAGTGATTTTTTCAATCGCCTGCATGGTACGCTTGTTTTTTAAATTGCAAACGATCAGAAGTTGACTCCTTTTTCACAGGAGCAATGACTGCATCATAAGTAGGAAAAATGCCTGTCCGTGCAAATCTTTTTCATCGGTTGATGGCTGTTGTTTTAAACGTTATTTGTGTTTTTTGGATGTTCCCACTACTGAAACACATTCCTCCGCCCAACCGGTCACATGTCCATTATTCTGGTTATGCCTAAACGCCCACAAAACATCGACGAATGTCAATGGAATGCATTTCGTTTCGCACAGAGGAAATTTTGATGACGCACCTAGGTTTTTTTTACCAGACTATAGCCAAACTGCGATCTATAAAGAAGGCAAAATAAGAGAAATTATTTTGAGGGACTGGTTCAGCCCCTAATTACCATGTTACTAAAACACTTTAAAAAACATTGTGAGACAGCATTAATTAACGAAATGGAGATATGATAATAAAAGCAAGCCGACTCGTAGATATCGCTGGTTGAAGTACATCGACAATTGTCCTTTGACTGTGGAAAACCTGCTTTATTCCCAACGATTGATATTTTTGCTCCCTGTAATGTCTTTTTGTGGTGGAAAATTAATAAGAAAACTTTAATTTTCGAAAAAGTAAAATAAGGAAATACAGGGAGCAAAATAATCATCGTTGGATAAAGCAGGTTTTCCACAGTCAAGACAATTGTCGATGTATTCAACCAGCGAATCTACCGAGTCGCTTGCTTTTTATTTTCATACTCCCTATCGTATAATGCTGTCTCCACAATGTTAAAGTTGGGTTTAGTAACATGGTAATAGGGGCTGAAACGTCCCTCAAATAATTTCTCTATTTTTGCCTTCTTATAGATCGCAGTTGGCTATAGTCTGGTAAAAAAAAAACCTAGTGCGTCATCAAATTCCTCTGTGCGAAACGAAATGCATTCATTGACATTCGTCGATGTTTGTGGGCGTTAGCATACCAGAATAATGGACATGTGACCGTTTGGCGGAGGGTAATGTTTCAGTAGTGGGAAATCAA
Source organism: Doryteuthis pealeii (assembly GCA_023376005.1). Taxonomy (NCBI): domain Eukaryota; kingdom Metazoa; phylum Mollusca; class Cephalopoda; order Myopsida; family Loliginidae; genus Doryteuthis; species Doryteuthis pealeii. The sequence goes on from CM042137.1 coordinate 79,086,426, forward strand.
AAACAACAAATAACGTTTAAAACAACAGCCATCAACCGATGAAAGATTTGCACGGACAGCATTTTTCCGACTATGATGCAGTCATTGCTCCTGTGAAAAAGTGAGTCAACTCTGATCGTGCAATTTAAACAAGCGTACCATGCAGGCGATTGAAAATCACTCGCAAAAAATCAGTCAGACTAATAGTGTGTTTATGACTAAAGAATTGCGTCAATAACAGTGATTGTGTCCTTTCTGTATATGTTCCGATAAAAGATCATAGATATCAACTTCCCACTCCAGAAGACATTTTTTTCCAAACTTAACGAAGGAAAGATATTTTCTAAAATCGACTTGTCGGAGGCATACCTACAAATTAAAATCGATGAGGAATGTTCCACATACCTAACCATCCATATGCACAGGGTTTGTATACCCTAAAACGTCTTCCATTGGGACTAAAAGTGGCACCGAGCCTTTTCCAACAGATCATGGATGCTATGCTGACAGGACTAGAATACTCTATGGCGTATTTGGATGACATACTGAAAAAAAGCAAAAATATAGGAAACATGTTCGGGAAGTATTTAAAAGAATCAACGAATACGTTTTTAAGCTAGAACCTGAAAAGTGTGAATTTTTTATGGCAGAATGAAATATCTGTGACAGATAATTGATCAAAAGGGTAGAAAACCCGACCCAGAAAGAGCGAAATCCATAAAAATATGCCCTCACCGGACAATGTAACAAAGCTGCAAGCATTTCTAGGTTTGGCAAGTTATTACAGTATATACATACCGAGAATGTATGAGCTAAGAGCTCCCTCAAATACACACATGGAATTAATCCCAACCCCCACCCATACAACCTCCAACACCTCTATAACCCCCCCCAATAAATACATAATTTTTCCGAACAACTCTGCCTATAATATCGTAGATAGTCTTAACCTAGGAATCAAAACGGTCATCCTGGCCTCGAAAACTATTCGTACATACTTAACACACATTCCCGCATCGCATGAAATCGGAATATAAAATCGGCGTATATATGATCATGCAAGGATGGTGATAAAAAAAGACAAGCAAAACCCCAGGAATCTTAAAAAAATGAATAGATGAAACACCGACGTAACATTAGAATAGGAAACCCCAACAATTATCTATTCCAACACGTATCTGAAACAAACTATAACTTTAATTTCAACAGTGCCTCGATATTACCACATACACAACAAAAGTTTAAGACAAATATCTAAAGCAGCTGCATTAGCCACATTACTAAATACAAAGTCTAAATATGATTTTTTTCACTATTTCACCATTTTTAAGTAAAATAATATCTAATGGCTTTAAAATGACAAATTCAAACCGAGCCACCATTCCTAACCCTGTACAAAGCTTTCCATCATAGGATATCTCCTACTATACTTTAGTCCTACCCAATTCTTCTTCTTAGTTACTCCCCTTCCGAAGTGTTCGCACCTCAACTATAATATCTTCATCTATCTTGAAGTCAAACACTAAACTTTCAGTTTTTACCAACCCTTTCAACTTACTACCTCTCACGTCCCCACACCCCAACTTCTTTCATGCGTTCTGGGATCTACACCGGCTGATACTGATTATTCCCCTTCTTAATATACAACCAGCACTTCTCATATTCTGCAAGTCACCCACCATTTCCACACAACATTTTACCACGTATCCTGATGAAGGTTGCATAAAAATAAAAGTTATAACGTCGACTTCACCATTAAGAATAATCTCATCTTTTGGAATACTTCGTGTTTTACCTTTTTTTCTCTACATACCGTCGGATTTATTTCCCTATTTTACTCCCATATATAATTATGTAAGCGCTAATCTATGCATGTGCTATTTCTATATGATTATATAGCTGTTATTTACAAAGCTTTGTTTAGTTTAGCACAAAGCCAGACCTATTAGGAATGTAGTGAGAATAAAACTCACTGATAACAGTCTGGAAATATACGAAAGTAGGATGAATATTATCTGCGTTATTCGGACTATTGTCCTCATTTTCATTGTTATCTGTACAACATTTCGTACAATGTACAGATAACAATGGAGATGAGGTCAATAGTCCGAGTAACGCAGATAATATTAATCATCAAGCCTCATCTCAAACATTCAGAGAAATAGAATATTTCATAGACTAAAAATGATGACGTCATGTCTGATATTCGTGACACTTTTTACCAATGAGATCCAAACACTGCAACTCCGATGGAAAAAAGTGTGTGAACCGCAAGGAGCCGGGGGACTATCTTAAAAATATAAACAACATTTGGTCACATTCCATGAGAGTATCTTGGTCAGGCTATGAATTTTTTATGCAACCCTCGGAGCTGGCTTAGCATGTGCAAGTGCGTAGCTGAGTGAGCAATATATACGCACTGTGCTGATCATTTTGTTTTGTATGTGTACTTGTGAATAATTGTTTTTGCTTGTGAGTATATGAGCAAATAGTGAGTATGTGCAGATGTTAGTAGACGTATGTATGCGTAAGCGACTGGTGGCGTAGGTGAAGCAGTGACTGGCTTGTGTTCACCGAGGCAGCTGGCTCGACGTTTCTTTGACCTGCAGCAAGGAAATCATACAAAATGAGCCTTTTCTTTAAGTCTCCATTCCCAGACTCGTCCTTCCGTCATTTGAAAACATCGGGCATGGCACAGAGCATTTTTTTTCGATTTTTTGTATTTGTTTACCCATATTAATGATACTTTTTTCATATAAAATATCAATTAAGGACAAATATTTCTTTTTTTTCTACCTGTAATTTCTTCGTTACTTTTTTTTTACTTCTTCTGACAAATGAACAGAAGTAAAAAAAAAAAAAAAAAAAAAAAAAAGAAAAAAGAAAAAAAAAAGGAATATGCGTCTGGACGATATATTTTCTTCCTTCTTCTGTCCATTTCTTGGATTCTTTTTTTTTCTCTTTTTTGTGACTATATTCTTTTACTGATATTGTTCTTATTTTACTTTCGTTGTCTGTTCCTTGCCAAATTTCTTCCATTTATCATTTCTTCCTTCTATCTCTTTAATTTATTTTAATCTTTCCACTTTTTTTCTTTCTTTCTTTTTTCAACTTATCATTACTACTTTCTATCCTTTTTTATTTTCTTCGTTTTACTTTTGCTCATTTCGTTCTTTATTATTCCTTCTTTTTATCCTTCTTTCTTTATTTCTATCAACTTCTTTCGTTTTTGTTTTCTTTCAACTTTCCTTTGATTATTTCTTATTCCTACCCTTCTTTATTTTCATCTTTTTACTTCTTTCCTCGTTTCTTTCTTTCTTTCATTCATTCATTCTTTCTATCGTTCTTTATTTTACCTATTTCCTCTATTTCTTTATTTCTCACATTTATCATTCCTTCTTTCACCCATTCTTTATTTTCTCCCCTTTACTTCTTTCTTCTTTTTTTCTTTCTTTATTCCATTCATCATTATTTTTTTCTTAATTTATTTTTCTTCTTTTTTTCTTCATTCCTCATTCTTTCTTTCTTTCTTTCTTTCTTTCTTTCTTTCTTTCTTTTTGTTCAATTAATTTTCTTTACTGTTTTTGTTTATTTTTTAACTCCTGTCGAAGTTCTTTTCTAAGTTTCTTCCATTCATAATTCCTTCTTTCTATCCTTTATTTTCTTCTTTTTACTCATTTCCTCATTGTTGCTTTCTTTCTTCGATTTATCATTCTTTTTTCTCTTTATAATTCCTTATTTCTTTCTTTCTTCCCATCTTTTCTTTTCTTTTTACTTCTTTTTCCTTTCTTTCTTTTACTTTCATTTATCATTTTTTCCATATTTATTTTCTTATTATTATCATTTTATTCCTCGTTTGTTATTTATTCCCTCTCTTCATTTTCCTACTTTATTTTCTTCCATTTGTCATTATTTATTGCCTTTTTTCTTTTTATTACCTTTTAACATATTTTCGGTTTTTCCTTTGAAACTTCATATTATTTAACATTCCCTTTTTATTTTATTTTTTACTGCTTTATTTCTTTGTTTCTTTTATTTATGATTTCTTTTCTTTCCTTCTTCATTTCTTATTTTACTTTATTACTTTGTTTCTTTCTTCAATTTATAATTCCACATTACTTATTGTTGTTTCGTTATTCGATTAGTTATTCTTTCACTCCTTCTTTTCTTTCCATCGTTCTTTTCTTCTTTTTACTTCTTTCGTCGTTTGTTTTCTTGTTTCTTTCTTAAATTCATTATTCCTTGGTTAAATGTTTATCGTCGTATGAAATGGACATAAGCTATATATGGAACGTGTAATTTAGTTAACTATGTATTCCGTGTTTAATTCTAATCTATTGTTTACATTAGGACCTAATTTAGCTATTAATAAACTTTCTCTAATTCTGAGATTACCAATTATTAATTTAGTTAACTATGTATTCCGTGTTTAATTCTAATCTATTGTTTATATTAGGACCTAATTTAGATATTAATAAACTTTCTCTAATTCTGAGATTACCAATTATTAATAGCTAAATTAGGTCCTAATATAAACAATAGATTAGAATTAAACACGGAATACATAGTTAACTAAATTACACGTTCCATATATAGCTTATAGTTTATTTAGTATACATATTTTACACCTATATATGTAATTTTCCTCATCACAAATTTAAACCTACTAACAATCAACTATTTGCATATTTTTACTTTAATCCCTCAGGAAATAAGTCCAAGGTGGACACTTGAAATGACGGATTTGAATTATGTAATACATCTATAATAGATATCTATTAGCACATACAATTGATCCTTAACATTTCATGCACTCACAATAAAAAAAATTGGAATTAAATATTAAAAAAAGAAAAAGAAAAAAATTACGGTTAATTTACCATTATTGACATACTTATTAAATTCTTTACATGACATTATTTCTTTAAACCATGACGTTATGCACCTCTGAAGATGAAGTTCCTACTTCGAAATCGATAAGACAAAAATAACATCTTTTTGTTTTTATTTTTTATACGCATTGTAATTGCCTTCAAATCATTATATATATATATATATATATATATATATATATATATATATGGCGAGGGCCGATATCGAACCAGGAACCTTGAGGTTCCCAGCCGAACACTCTACCGACTGAGCTAAACCAACAATTATCAGCCTATGAGTAGCGCAGGGTTCTGTGCGGTAAAAATGAGGAGCTAGTGGTAGGTGTGGTGCTTGCCCCAGACACTAAAAACAATCTCCTAGGTCTAGCTCCAGTGAAAAGGGATAGACACCTCGCTGTCAGGCTGATACCGACTTTAGGCTACCCGACGACTATATATATATATATATATATATATATATATATATATATATATATATATATATATATATATTGACCAGAGGTCAAATTCTAACAAGGGTGTTTTCATTTCACATAGCGTTAATGCTGTTAGAAAATGTATGCATACAAATATTCTTCTTCCAATTATGGGTATATAGTAAAACTGACTGGGCTCTTTTACATGGTATGGCAACGAGTGTACGAGAAGGAAATATGTGAATTCAAAAACCGTTTACCTCTGCTTAAAGATTCACATTGTTCATTCCTGCTCATGCGGAGAGGTTGGTAAAATAATACATTTATCATTTCTTCTTCTTTTCTTCTTATCTCGTTTGTTTGTTTCACCCGTTTATCATTCCTTCTTTCTTCTTTATTTAATTCTAAGTTCCTGCATATATTTCTTTCTTTTTCTTATTTCTCTTAATGTTTTTATTGTAATTTGTTCCATTTTATCTTTATTTAATCTCTCCATTCCCATTTCCTGGTCCCTTTTTCTTTCTTTCTATCAGTATTTGTACTTTCACCCTTTCATTCTTTATGTTTCCATTTCTCATATTTATTCTGATTACTTCTTTCTTATCCTTGTCTTTTTTTTTCTTTCATCAGTCCTTCCTTCTCATTTTCTTTTTCCTTTTGCTTCATTTTCGTTTTTCTTTTATGTTGATATTGTGATTGCTGCTTACCTTCATTGATATTTTCTTATTCATTTTCTTTTTCGTTTCTTCAATCCTCTCTTTCCCTTCCTTCATTGCTTCCTTTCTTCACTTTCACTTTAGATTATAAAAGAAATATCTATAATATACACAGGGATGCTCGAGTTAAATTTTTAAAAATTTTATTGTTTCCCTTCGTTTTTTTTTTCAGAAACCAATTGCTTAATTAATGAGCAAGAAACGGCGATTGAAAGATTACAGATTAGGATTGTAGCTGAGAAAAAGTTAGTTGACAGTAAGGACTGAAAGTTTTCTGAATATAGGAAAACAGTTACCTTATATAATGTCGATTCCCGCCGGATATCAAAATGCCGACATTGCAACTGCTGCTCAATGAACTGAGAAGAATGTAGAGGTTGTAGAGACGAATCATAGACAGCCGGAACGGAGACTACGAAGCCATGGCCAGCAGGAAGGGACACAGCAGACGTTCTAACTGTGTACGCAATCCGAAATTCCTCTAACTGCAGGACAGGGTGATGGAAAATCTTTGCAATAAAATCAGGGCGTTAGCGATATAAATGGGTGTTGCTACTATGAAGCTAGCCATTAAGGAGAAACTTCCACTCGTATGATTGTTTTTTTGTTTTTGTTTTGTTTTGTTTTACGGCATATCAACCTCAGTGGGTCATTTAATGCCGATAAAGTTTTGAAATAAATCAATTCTTAATGGATAATACAATTTTTTTTATAAATACATTTTTCTATTTAACCCATAGATGGGACCCTAACAGGTACTACCACTCCGTGTCAGAGTGAACCAGGGAGCAATGGTGATGAAGGGGTGCTCCACATTCCCCAAACCTCCAAAACTGGAACCTCACCATCAGATATAGTTTAACTTCATTCCCAGGACATGTAGACCCGCAGCCACCGCCTTCTAGCACCCATATGATAAAAAGGGGTTGGGCTTGCCATAAGGGCAATAGGGTTGGGAAATCATATAGGTGCTAGGGCTTGACGTGACCAGCGATTGATCGGAGGGGCTCCGACCGCCCATCTAGCCCAAGATAGGGCCAAAGTGGAGTATTGCATGTCATGAACTGCTCATCCACCTGGCTCTATTCTTAAGCATCACGGGTCGCCACCCACGACCAACAGGTGGCCCCATTTGGGGAGTCTTACCCCTCTGCAGAGGTGCAGTCGGGCATTCTAACGCCCCAGCCGACAGAGCGGCCCACTCGTATGAGAGACGCTCAAGAAAAATGTTCACAGATAAGGCCAAGGTAAACCGCTGCATACTACACGTAGGAAAAGATTATAGAGCAATGTTTTTTACCTGCTTTTGAATTAGATCAAAATTATTTCTGTTCATCATATTGAGTAATATGCAGGTATCTATGACAGAGTAATAATTAGCAAGCTATTATTAACTAGCCAGGTAAAGTGGCATGCTAGTCACTAGACTTTATTTAAGATGCATGGTGATGAATGCAAGAATTGATACATGCATTTTCCAAAGACATTGACGAAGTGTATAGATATAAAATTGATTATAGTCAGCTGGATCCATAGGTGGTGTCGACTATAAAGGCCTTAAATTGCTTAATCCTAAGGCAATTACACCTCCATTTCACAAAAGGTTTGGATTGTGAAAAAATTCTTCTCAAAGTAATTTGGAAAAGCGAAACAGGATTTAACCATTTGGGGTCAACTTATTTTTAAACGTAATATGGGATGACGAACAGGAAATTCTTCATAGGCAACAATTTTAGGATAAGGCCAGTATTAGACTCAAAACCAGAGGGAAGAGAGCCTAAGATTGTCCGAGTCTTCCTTAATCTCGATGCCATGGGGAGTGGAGACTAAGTGCATGGACAAATGAGGGCATCACATCAAAATTTGCTCATAGGTGGGACCAGAACCTGGCACTGTTGCCAACTCCATCACGATCACCACACGACAATAACAAACATCACACACATATAAACACACACACATACACTCATATATATATGCATATATTTTTGTGTGTGTTAGTGTGTGTAAGCATATTTATATATATATATTATTATTATTTATATATACATATATATTTGTTTGAAGGTAATTACAATGCGTATATCGCATAAAATTCGATAATTATTGAAAATAATCATGACGAGTGAACTCGGCAAATATTGTGCCCCACGTAGAACATCGTACAGCTGTTTCAACTTTATTAAGTCTCATCAGCGATGTATACTTACGATTTCCCTCCGACAGAAATCGAAACCGGGAATCCAGCACGCAGAATCAGAGACTCTACCCCAAGGCCACCAATACGTAGCACACAATACATGAGAAATTAACTTGTCAAGGATAAACACGTTACTACTATACAAAGTACAGTGGACGTTGAGAAGTTCGCAAATCAGGCCTATGCTCCGGCGTAAAATTATGAAATCTCATATAAAACGATAGTGTCTTCAGTATTACCCTAAACTGCACCTAATGATTAGGCCCCACATCTGGAAATCTGTGGCTTGTAGAGTACCACTTCATTGCTATTAATCCAAAGTCCACGGAGTGGCAGTATCTTGTAGGTTCCCATATATGGCTCAAATAGATTTGTTTGAAAATTATTAATATTAGATAAGAATCATTGATATCACATAGCTGTATGCAAAAAAAAAAAAACTCTTAAGAAACTACAACACAAACAAAAAGAATATGAAAGACCAATGTTCGTTATTTCCTTACACCTAGGAATAAAATAATCCAAAACATCTTCTCAAAAAGTTGTTAATTGAAATAAAATTAATTTAACTTTTGTTTATCATTATTCATTTTGAATAGGATTCTAAATCAAACTTTTGACATATATATGAAGCTAACACTATAACCTATTATAATTAAATGTAATATCTATTTATAATATGGCCTAAATGTTTACGACACGCGCGCGTTAGAAAGTTAATCCACATTAGAAAATCTCCTTATGTTCCGTATTCTTATTTTGTTACTTCGTCCGATTTGTGTGCTTCTTTGTTTTCTCTAGCGATCACCATCTGAAGAAGTAGATGTCCAGTGTCCGGTGATTGACCGCTCATGGTCCTATCTGACATGTCCGGAGTGTCCGCATGACGTGATGTCTCTCTGATTTCGCATAAAAGTTGAATGTCTACTCGCAAGGATGGGTCCGTGTCACAAAGGGTAAACCACTTACTGCACCCGACGATGGACAGTAGAGGCTGTCACACGCTTGAGTACTGTACAACTTTCGCAGCTGCAATGGATCTAATAAATTGTTCAGCCTTTCCTGAAAAAAAATAAGCAGAAAGAAATCAAATGAAAATAAAATGTAAAAATCAATATTGAGAGTAAATATTAAAAGAAAGGTAGAAAGGTAGAAAGTGTTAGAAGTAGGAGAAATTAGGAGTTTGCTTTAAGAAAAGGAATAGGAATAATGAAAAATAAAGTAGTTAAGTTGAAATGAATGATGAAATAAAGAAAAGCTGAAAGTAAGATGGATGGAAGAAAGGAAGGGCAGAGGGAAGGAAGAGCGGAGGAGGAAGGAAGGAAAAGAAATGGTTGTTTGTTTGCTGTTCTGTTTAATGGCATATAAACCCTTTTCGCGTCATTTAATGCTAGCTATACCCAAAATGGTCCTAAATGGCGTTTTTGATAAAATGACTTTAGTCCCCACCCCCTACAGAAAATAATTTATCAACAATCAGGGATTTATCGGATTTTAATGAAATTTTCAGTGTTTATTTATCAATGAATGATCTTTATAATGCATTATTTATATTATTTCAAAAACTTTCTCATTTTTTCAGGTCACTTAATTTTAACTCCCCCCTATGTTGGGGGTGTAACACTTTTTCAAGTTGGTCTTATAGTTTTCTATTTACAATATAAATAAAGCGATAAAAGACCGAAGTTATGAAAAGAAAACAATTACGGTGGATTTTCTATGAGAAAATAAGTACCGAAAATCGAAAAATAAAATGTAAAAAAATAATAAATAATTGATTTTTTTTAGATTTATTTTTACTAATTTCGATAATTATTTAATTGGCTATTATCTTATAAAAGAAAAAATTATACATCGATATTTTTTTCTGCTTAAAAAGGGGGGGGGTACATTTTCAATCGAGTTTTTCTTCAAAAAGTATATTTTGATGTAATCAAATAAGGTTTGCATTAAATAGATATTCATTTCTAGAATCTAAAAATATAACATTTTAAACTTAAAATCAGGCTTTTCATATTTTAAATGAATTTTATATATATTAATTTTTCATAGCAAAAATAGATGAAAGTTTTTAAATAAAATAACTGATGCATTATAAAATTCATTAACTGATAAATTAATACTGAAAATTTCATTAAAATCGGATAATTACCTGATTTTTGATAATTTTTTGCAATCGCGAATGTTACATTAAAATTGTAAACAAGCGCTTTCAAATCATTGAAAAAGAGACAAAATGGCGGATCACGTCGAAATTGACCAAAACAATTGGTTTTAAATTTATTAAAAATAAACTGCATATGTAATGATATTTTTTCTATTTTTAATGATGGTCATTATGTTACTACTTATCGTTTTAGACAAAAGTTTGACCTTAAATAATAGATTTAATTAATTTTAATCCGTTTTTAAAAACGTAGCAGACGATTTTTTCGGTATACCTATTTAATGCCGAAGTCATTTTGATATCAGGTTGCTTACTGTATTTGCTCGTGCTTAAGTGACCACCCATCTAAGTATTGAATAGGCTCACTGCAGCTTACATTCGGTAATGGTTAGTTGTTTTGTTTAACGTCATATCAAACCATCCCGGGTTATTCAATGTCAAATCAAGTTATAATGATAAACATTACTCGGTTTTCTTACATTACCTGCTGTTGTTTAAGTGATTACCTATCTAAGTATACAATAGGCTCATCGCTACTTAACTTCGATAATCTAGTGTGAACCAGTGCTTTCATTGTGAGTTAATCGTAAGGAAATTGGAAAGACAGAATGAAAATATTTAAAACAAAGAAAGTATGAATTTATTTTCAGTAAAAAAGATGTAGAAAAAATAATTATCAAGAGGAAGTGATGAAAATTCCTCTGTCTAACAACAAAAAAGGAACTACTTTTTTGTGGGTAAGCGTATTTTTATGGCACTTGTATTAAGGGTTAAAGGGGGTTACGAAACGATGTGCCAAGTGTGTTGAATACGGAAGATGAATATGTGAAATAGCGTTTCATATGTCTAGGTTATCTGTTCCTGGTCAGGCCAAGAAGCATTGAGTACTCCCTCGCATTACTTTTATTTCTTGATATATATATATATATATATATATATATATATAATATATATATATATATATATATATATATATATATATATACAAGTTTTTTGAACTGTACAGACAATTCTTGTCGGACAAGTTTTTGGTTGATCCTTTCTAATTACTACAACCTCCCACTACCAATGGTTATTACCTCCCACTTCTAATTCCTTGCTACTACTTGTTCTTGTTAAAAACGAGACACGAAACCATACTATCGTTTCCAAACTGTATTGCCGAAAGCGCTCGTTTTGAAACATTTGGTGGACTGTTACACCGGTTACACCCCGAGACCAAAAGGATTGCCCGAAAATTAGAAAGGATCAACCAAAAACTCGTCCGACAAGAATTGTCTGTACAGTTCAACAAAACTTGTATAAAAGAAAAAAAATGCTGCCAAAATACACTTTATATATATATATATATATATATTATATATATATATATATATATTATATATATAAAGCAATGATCGTCTGTTGTTTACAGATTTTATCTCTCTGATGATCGTAAAATATATACACCGATGTATGTATTTATAAGTTAAAACAAGGCTCCTTAATGGCAGCTGTCGACAGCCTAGAGGTTAAGGAACCAGGCTGAAGAAAGGTCAGAGGGATTTTGCTCCTAGTCAGAGGTATTTGCTGTTTCTAGCCACACTGATGAGACGTGAAATGTCGAAACACGGTGTCTGTTAAGATATATATATATATATATATATATATATATATATATATATATATATATAGAGAGAGAGAGAGAGAGAGAGAGAGAGAGAGAGAGAGGGAGAGAGGTTAATGACATGTCACACGTCGTTTGGGAATTGCGTACATTATACGTTTATATTTACATTTTTGTATAATTTCTAATGATTTTAGCACAGATTTATATGATGTAAAATATTCCTTTCAAAAGCAAATACTTTACAAACAGATCTATTTGACCCATTGCACGTATTAACAGGTACTATCACTCCGTGTCAGAGAGGACCTGGGAGGAATGTCAATGAAAGGGTATTCTACATTCACCATACTACATGAATGCAGTATCAGGGCTAGTTTAGTGTCATTTGTGTTTTACCTCTCTGAAGAGGATACAGTCAGAGGAACACAGGACATTAAAGAAATCCGTTTTTAACTGACTTACGAATAATAAAGGAATCCTCGTTTTGCATATGGTGACGGGAACTGCTAAACAATTTTTCTCGGTTCCCTGAAATAGTCTATAAAGCTAAAAATCTAAATATTCTGTTATTATTTCCTGATATATATATATATATATATATATATATATATAATATATATATATATATATATATATATATAATATATATATATATTATAATATATATAAGCAATGATCGTTTCCTATCTGAGTTCGACCCTAGCCAAAGATAGTTGTGTCTAGCTACACTGAATAGGCGTGAAACGCCGAAACACGTGTTTGTGGATGACTTATCAATATATGCTCCCATAAATTTGGTATGAGCTCTCTAATTGGTAATTTAAATTAACTCTCACTACTAAGCATATAAGCAATGATCGTTTCCCCGGAAATTTGATCTCTCAGTGACCGTAAAATACATAAACAAACCTATGTACTTAATAGTTTAAAAACATCAGTCCCACTACAGCTGTCATTGGCCGAGGATTAGATATCAGGCTGCCAAACGGTCAGTCTGAGTACGACCCTAGCCAAAGATAGTTGTGTCTAGCCACACTGCAGCATCTTTTCTTTTAAACATGTTTCGTTAAACTGTTCTGACGATTCTTGTCGGACGAGTTTTTGTTCGATCATTTCTAATTATCTGGCAATCTTTTTAATGTCAGGGTGGAACTGGTGTAGCAATCCACCAATGGGTTCATTACGAGCGCTTTCGGCATATCCATCTGCCATCGCCAGTACAGTTTAACGAAGCATATATATAATATATATATATATATATATATATATATATAGAGAGAGAGAGAGAGAGAGAGAGAGAGAGAGACGGTGGTTGGGGCAAGAAAAGGGAATAAAAGTGATAAAACAGATATAACATTTTTCTAGTTATTTATGTTAAATCCTCTTAACTAGATTCGGTCTTGCTTATCATCAAGCGAAAACTCCTTTGTAAAGTTTTTTTTAGTAAGTTCTAAAAAACAATTTCTAAAAAGTTGATATGCCACCACATAACCAACAAACCCGAATTCTTTTGAATGCAAGATATATTTTAGTATCCAAGTTGTATACAAAAACCAAATAAAATGTATTTACAGCAACTAAACCAGGACTGAACTCGTTGGAAGAATTTTTTTAATCGAGATTCACTGTGTTTACATCTGATTTGGAAAGATCCAGATCGAACTCTCCAAAGCAGCATCTACCTTGCACATTAATAAGGAAACTGAAAAAGCAGCCATGCAATACCGATGCATTAAGAAAAGAATGTATTCTAACTTGAACTAATATTCTTTGATGCTAAATCTTGTAAGTACACAAAGAAATAAACATCAAAGATTATGAGCCTCGTTTTTATTCTAACAAAAGGCGTTGTTTGCTTAGAACACCTACACGCTATTACTGTCAAAGTTCTTCTCGAGTTGCTGTCTTCAGTCACATTCTCCAGTCGACTGCTTTTCATGGGATAAACAACGTAAAGGCGGTTGGCTCGTTTTTATCAAGTATATTTTGTCCTTTCTCACATGTTTCTCTCTGGGTTTTTTTTTTAAAGAAATTTAATTCTAGGCAGAATTCAAGCCATTTTCTTCGGTTATTCCCCTTTGTCAGTCATTTTCTGGTGTTCTTTTGATTTAGTTGATCCATATTCGCTTTTTCTTTTTTTCCGGATTTTCTGTTTCATCCAATCTGTTTTTTACTCTTCGATTTTTCAAATCTTTTTATTTTACAACTTTATAATAACGTTTTTCAGTTTTTTACTCCTTTTTCATTTCCAAACTCTTTTTTCTTTAAATACCTCTTTTATATTTTCCATTCCTTTTTCATTTTACGATTTATCCCATTCGTTGTCCTTTTTCACATTTTTTCTATTTTTCCTTCTTTTCTCCTCCTTTCTTTTTCTTTCTTTCTTATTTTCTATTCTTTCTTTCATTCTTGTTTTTTTAACTTTCTTTCATTCTTTTTTCTACTCTTTTTTCTTTCTTACATTCTTTCATTTTATTTCTTTCTTTATTTCCTTATTCTTTATTAATTTTCCATTCATTCTTTCTTTCTATCTTTCTTCATCGTTTATTTTCTTAGCTTCCTACATACTTTTTGATTTTCATCCTTCAATGCTTAACTTTCTTCATTACCCATATATTACCCATATATTCTTTTAGTATTTTGTCATCTTTACTTTTGATATTTATTTATCTTTATTTTGTCCTGCTTTCTATCCTTATTTCTTTCATTTATTCAACCCAATATCAGGTTATTTCCATATTTTTTATTCCTTGTTTCCTTCTTTCATTTATTTTCCAATTTTAATCTGTATTTCTTTATAATTTTCTCTTTCTTTACATTTAGGTAAATTTGAACAATTCTTTTTTATTTCTTTGTATTTCTTTATAATTTTCTCTTTCTTTACATTTAGGTAAATTTGAACAATTCTTTTTTATCTCCTTCCTTTCTTCCTTCCTTCTTTGCTCATTTCTTTCTACCTTTCTTTCTTCCCCTCTATTTTCTTCATGTCGTTTTTGTGTTAAATCTAGTGAGGGGATTTGACCCCTAAGCACTAGATACAGTCAGCGTATTCTATGCCACTTTGACAGAACAAAAAAAAAGTTCTAGAGTTTTTTTAAGTTTCCTGCTCCATGAAGTCAGTTTTTATTTTAAAGATGAACATTGCAAACTGAACTCTTTCACCTAAAAATTAAACTTTTAAGCTTTTTTATTCCATAATTTAGATATTTATTAGTTGATTATTTAATAATCCCAAGAAAATGATTTTAAAACAATAAAAAAAAAAATTATAAGATCTTGATTTTATTTTGAAAATATGAACAAAAATATGGTATATTCTTCTAATGACGCCCAACTTTAAAATTTTACCCTTATTATATATTTTCAGTTTCTCTTACTATTGTACTAGTTACCTAACCTGGTTTTTGGGTGTGTTGAATGAAATAAGAAATATCTAAAACTAGTTTAATTCTGAGTTTTATTTTCCTAAACCAGTTGCCGTACCAAGGTTAAAATGTCCAGTCTGCCCAAGTATTTATCCATAGCTGGAGGGAGAATAGTCGTAGTCATACCTTCCCAATGGTACAAGTGCTACATAACAAGCGCTTTGTTAGGAAAGAAGAAACAGGCGTATGCAAATCGTTTTGGTGGCTATTGAGGGGATTGATCTTTTGAAATGCTGTGTGGTTGTTTTGTTTTTTACCAAAAACTACTGATCAATGAGTATCAATAATTGGCTCTAACTCATGTAGACATTTACAAATCTAAATATATATAGATAATGGCTTTAATTTAAAATTTGCTCAACTGTACACGTTACCCTATTTAGATTTGTACTATTCAGTCCCGATACTTTTTTATTGCACCTTTCATATGGATAGATCATTCCTTAAAAAGAGAAAAATGGATTTTTCTGGTTGAAAATCTCACCTTCATATCCAGCTGGTTAAATAAGTACGACATAATTTTTTTTAAACTGATATATCTACGTACTATGTTGCAAGTGCATATATATAACATACACAACAATCACATACAAATTAGCTTCTGATTGATACTGACATATATAATTTGGAGATAAATATCTTCGGTCCTAATTGTTTAGTTTTCAATTACAATCATTAATTTTATTTCATTTCCTATTTTATTTATTTATTTTGCCTATTCTTAGACTGCGACCATTAAAGTAAACAGGGAAATTTCATTTAAGCATTATCAAAAAAAGACGGAAATACATTTGACGGGTACTATGTTAATTGATATTAATACGCTTAATTTTTTAGATTTGCATTGATATTAATATGCTTAAAATTTTAGATTTGTATTGTTCTGTTTTATAGATTCCTCTAACAGAACTTATCGGGACTTCTTAGATGAATAGACAGATATATAGATATGACAGAATGTGATTGATATACAGATATGAATACATCGAGGTAGATATGAATAGACTGAGATAGAAAACTAAATAGCTAAATAGATAGATATATAGATATTGATCTGCGTAAATGCAATATTAGAAGTATTGACTCATACTTACAAAATGTGCGTATAAAGTTCATATAATTTATTAGTAAGCAGTGTACTCAAAAAGTATCGACATTGAAGCATATTTTTATTTATTTTTAAAATTTGATATTCAATTGAATGATTTTGTACAGCAGAGCAACTTATTTAATACAATAATCATCATTTAATAATGTGCTGATTTTTATCCATCTACACCAATTTTTCTCAATTCATGGCAACAAAGCCAAAAAGGGTCAGGGCCAATTTTAGGTGGGCCACAGACATTCTATAATTTTTTCTGGGCCACAGCTTATTCAGTGTCCATGAAGCTGGACCCATGTATTAGTCCGGAGACCGAGTAAAAATCATAAAATATATGTGGCCCACCTGAAGCTTGCTATGGTCCATTTTGGTCATGGGGTCATATATGCTAGGAAAAAAAATAAGGAAACAATTTTCAATATTTTGTGAATGGAATAATTAAAAAATATACAGGATTGTGTCCGTGCAGCACACTCCATTCTCGGCAGATCAACCTCCCTAACACTTTATTGTTTCTTAAATTAAAATTTTCCTCTCAGAAAGATTTGCGAATGTGACAAAATTAAAGAAATACGATGGCGCAGGTTTACACCATATCAAATGAGAAGATAGAGCACTGCTTGAACTCACTGGAATAAAGGTATCCAATACAAACAGTACTATTTTGAAAAAATTGTTTCGGTAAATATCGCTTTAGTTTTTATATTTTTTAAAGTCATCTCGTACATTATAAATAATGTATATTGTTATTTTAGTTTGAAAAATAAAATCGATTTAAAAGTAATCTTCTGGTTTGGATTTGGATTTAACAAAGAATCTTTATTAACGCGTATAACCTTCCCTCAGCCATGTGAAGAAAACAAAACAAAACAAAAAATGAAAATCATAAACTTATGGAATCGGTTTAGTTCAATCGGTAGAGTATCCGTCTAGGAACCACAAGGTTTCAGGTTCGACATCAGCCCTCATCAACACAGCGCATGAGTAGCACGGCTTGGATGTGTGTGGTAAACTGTGAAACTGATTGTAGGTTTTGCACTCCACTTTAGACCTAAAAACAATATAGCTGGTCAAGCACTATTGAAGAGGCGATAGACTCTATCGCTGTCTGGCATATACCAACAATAAACCAATCCTCAAGCAACTTAGGGGAGAAATGAAGAGAAAAACACTGGAACTGGCCGAAGAAAGAAAGGACCGTATAGTTGACAAAGAGAAAAAATGAAATAAAGAGAAAAAGAACGAAACAATATAAGAACAAGAGAACATAAGAAAACATGAAGAAAGAAAGAAAGAAAGAAAGAAAGAAAGAAAAGGAAAACGAACTTAAATATGAAACTCAAGCATGGAACATTAGAAAGAAAGAAATTAAAACGAGAATAAATTGTTACATTGTAATGAAAAAGGATTATCAAATTGAATAAAAAATAAAAAGAAGGAAAGCAAGGGAAAACAGTGAAGTGGATAAAAGAAAGAAAGAAAGAAGGAGAAAAGAAAAAAGAGAAAAAGAAAGAAACACCAAAAGAAAAATAAGAACTAAATATAAATGAATACAGAAAAAGAAAGAAAATACAAAATAAACGTAAAAATGAAACTCTAACACGGAATATTATAAAGAAAGAAAGCAAATAATTACAACAAGTATAAATTGTCCAAGTTGCAATCAAAAGGGATTATTAAACTGAATACAAATAAAAGTAAGAAAGAAAGAAAAAACAAACAAAGAAACAAACAAACAAAGAAACAAAGAAAATTAACCGGGAAAGAAAGAAACAAAGACGTAATAGGAAAATTTAGAAAGAAAGAAGTACTATAAATGCCCAAAGGAAAGAAAGAAAAAATTACAAAAGAAAAGGAATAAACAAATAAGGAAGAGAAAATAATGGACAAATAAAGGAAGGAAGGAAGGAAGGAAGGAAGGAAGGAAAGTCTCATGAAAAATTGTTGAGACTTTGTGTCATTGCATAATGAGGGTAATAAGACGTCAAGTAATCAATGTTCTTAACCTTATAAACTTTTGTGACTTTTCTAATATGATTTCATATAAACTAAGGTCTATCAAGTCTATTCAAGCCTCGCTACAAAATTCAAAATAAGCTACCAATACGATTCGAAAGAAAAGATTAGAAAAGAAAAGAAAACAATAGACGCAAATGGCGATGAGAAACAACAAGAAGTTTTGAATCCAGCGCAATAGCGCCATCTTTAAAAATGTTTAATAGAATTTGCAAATATTTGAAGAGTTAACCATACACTTAATCGAAATAATGGACGATTTTATTGGAGTTGTTTAATTCATTTCTTTTCATTTTTAAGCAACTTCTTTTTATACCACTTTTCTATTTTATGCTGTCCTTGTGTACTTCCGTAGTTATTTTCTTATTTGCTTTTGTTTATAAATTCTTCTTCTCCCTCCTCCTACCCCTACCCCTTCTTCTTCTTCTTCTTCTTCTTCTTCTTCTTCTTCTTCTTCTTCTTCTTCTTCTTCTGTTACCCGTATTGTTATTTATTTTTCAATGTCTCGAATTCATATTATCCATTCATATTTATCTGGTACCCGTAAGTCTTTATCTTTTTCATTCTCTTTTTCTCCTTTCTCATTATATATTTCGTGTTATATTTCTTTCTTTAGAAATGCTGTTTTTTTTTTCTTCTTTTCTTCTTTTCTTCTTCTTTTGCTTTGTTTATTTTTATTTTTATTTTTTTATGTCCACTTCCTTTTTCTTCAGTTTCTTTTTCTCCTTTTATAATACATTTATCTCCTTCCCTTTCGCTATTTATATGTTTTTCATTGGATATTTTTTCGCTTCTTCTCTTTCATTTTTCTTTAGATACTTCTACCTTTTCTCCTTAGATAATTTTTCTTTAATTAATTTCTTCTTCTTCTTCTTCTTCTTCTTCTTCTTCTTCTTCTTCTTCTTCTTCTTCTTCTTCTTCTTCTAATTTTGTTTTCCTAACTCTAAATACCACCATGTCCACTTGTAAGAAATGATTTCTGGGAAAAAATGTCATTCATATTTTTTCCTTTATTCGCCATTTTTTCCTTCTTTCCCCATTTAAACTATATTTTCTGTGTTGTTTTTTTTTTTTTCATAGGATTATTTTGTATTCGCTTGAGTAAAAAAAAAAAAAAAAACGAATAGTCTTTCATTCAACTTTTTTAATTTTTTATTTAGTTTCTTTTTTTCTGTTTTCTTTTTTCTTTTCTTTTTTTTTTTTCGTTATTCATTTATTTATTTATTTCCTAGCCCGTAACCCCTTAATATCAACCAAGAAAACCATGACCAAATTATTTCTAAACCAACCCACAACCCTATGTGACACAATAATCTTGCCCGCTCATATATTAGCTTTTAGCTTGAATTAATGCGTTGGCCCGACTGATAGTTCGCTGATATTACAAATCGCGCGCGGGACTTCCGTTAGCTGTTTAGTCGACGAGCTGGTTGGTGGTAGGGTCGGATTTGTAATGGTGGCTTCAGGGAATGGCCGGGTGGCGGCTGAGTGGGGAATACGGAAGGGTCAGGTGGGTGGGCTGGAGGTCTGGGGCAAGCATCTGTTTATTTAGGTGCAGCTCATCTTCATCCATACCAACCTCACATAAACCAGCCTTAAGTCTTTTATTTGTATTGATTGTTTATATTTTATTGCATTTTTTTTCCTTACAGTCCTTCCTCTGCATTCTCCTTTTTTTCCGTCCCGTTTACTGACTGCCCCGGGGTAAAAGACATATCCATCCACCATGGCCATTGCTGTATAAATGATTTTGTTGTTGTTCGTATTTAGTTGTGGTCGCCACTGTTATTGTTGTTATATTTGTTGCTCTCTCTCTGTCTAATATTGCCTAACTCTGTCTTCATTTACATTTGTTTGCGATGACATTCGGCGTTATTTTTTCTCTCTCTCTTTCTTCTATCCTTCTTTCTCACCCCTACCTCCCTTGTTTTCTCCCACAGACAACCATAATTTCTTATTTACTAATTTGTTTTTCTTTTATTGTATGTCTTTACTCAATCTTTCATTCTTTCTTTCTTTCTTTCTTTTCTTTCTTTCTTTTGTTCTTCGCCCACTTCCTCATTTTTCTCTTTTTTTCTTCGTCTACTTCCCCGTTCATTCTTTCTTTCTTTCTTTCGACCACTTCACTGTTTTTCTTGCTTTCTTTTTCGTCCACTTCGCCGTTATTTTTTCTACTTTTCTTTCTTTTACCACTGAACATTTTTTTCTTTTTTCGATCACTTTACAGTTCTTTCTTTCTTTTTTCTTTTCTTTCTTTCGTTTTTTCTTTCTTTCTTTCTTTATTTATTTACTTATTTCTCATTTCACTGCACCATTCCTTCTTTCTTTCTTTCTTTCTTTCTTTGTCCACTTCGACGTTTTATTTTCTTTCTATCTTTCATTCGTTCTTTTTTCTCTTTTCCTTTCACTTCGCCGTTATTTTTCTTTCTGTCTTTCTTTTTTTCTTTCTTTTTCTTTCTTTGCCCACTTCACCATTTTCTTTCTTTTTTTCTATATGTATATTGCCTTTTTACTTACTTTCTTTTTAGTTCATTTCATATTTTTCTTTCTTTATTAAACCTTTCTTCATTTATTCATGCATTTATCTTTATTTTTCTTAATTCCCTTTATTCACCCGATTCCATTTGAACCGTTTGTGGTTGAATCCGTGGTGCTTGCAGTATTGTTTTATTCATTTTCTACTCCTCTCTTTCCAATTCTACACACCCTTAACTTTCTTTCTTTTTCTTTCCTTCGTCTGTTTCAATGATCCTTCTTTCTTTCTTTATTTATTTGTTTTTTTTTCTTTCTTTCTTTTCTTGTTCTTTCAATTAGCGTTTCGCGATTGTTTGTAATGATTTCTGCAACCATTTCACCATTTTATTTATTTATTTATTTATTCCTTTCTTTTCTGCATTTCTTCATTCTTTTGATCTTTTTTCTCCTTCATCTTCATTGTTCTTATTGTCCATCTGCTCTTTTTTCCAAACTCTTTCTTTATTTCCCCCATTTTTCTTTCATATTTCTACATGCCTCCTTTTTGCTTCTTTTCTTCTGGATCCGCTCCATTCATTCCTATATTTTCTTCCTTTCTACTCTTGATTTTATACAATAATTTTGTCTATTCTTTCAGTCCTTTAGCGATTCCACTAACGTCATTCTTTTCTTTTTATTTATGGTTTCACATTATTTCTCCATATCTTCTTCAATTATGGTCAGGTCACACTGAAAGCACCGGTTCCCGAAGTTAAGCAGCGGTGGGTCTGTTCTTATACGTAATTGGGTGACAATTTTAACCAATAGTAAGTCTTAGTCTATCAAAAATGTTTTGATTCAGCATGAAATAAAAGGAAACGGGTTAATATGCCACAAAACAGCCACACATATCATTTTCAACCTTTTCTTTAAACTCTTTATCTTTTGTCTCTTATATTTTCTACTTCCTTCTCCCGACTTAAAAAAAAACATTCATATAGTTTCATTTGATTTTCACTTGCATTCTTTCTCTCTTCACTTATTCCATTTTTCCATTTATTTGCATGTACAAATCGTTTTCAATCTTTCTTTCTTTCTTTCTTTCTTTTTTCTTACATATTATGTTTCTATATTACGTATCCGATAGACTACGTTCCTATATTCACTTTTCTCCTTCATATATTTTAACTTCGTAATAATTTACTTTAATTTTGATATTAATTTTGGAATTATTTACTAGAATAAACGTATGTATATATATATATATATATATATATATATATATATATATATATATATATATATATATATTATATATATCACTATCTGATGATTGTATTTGTTTTTAATTACATAACATTGGCCGATGTTTTATCCTGCTCTAATTGTTAATTGGGAAACTCCTTTTTTTAATGAAAAATGCGTTTGTAAATGATTTATTTTTCAATCATATATATATATATATATATATATATATATATATATATATATATATATATATATAAATAATGTTGGGGCTGGGAGCTTAATCTGTGGCAACCAATCTATCAATCTATATATTCATCTATGTCTCTGTCTCGGTCTCTCTCTCCCTCTCTTTCTCTGTCTCTGTCTTTGTCTGTCTCTGTCTCTCTCCCCCTCTTTCTCTGTTTCTGTCTCTGTCTGTCTGTCTCTCTCTCTCTCTCTCTCTATCCCCCCTCTCTCCTCTCTCTCCCCCTCTCTCTCTCTCTCTCTCTCTCTCTCTCTCTCTCTCTATATATATATATATATATATATATATATATATATATATATATATATATTTATATATATTACTCACTCCCCCATACGCTTATATATGTATGTAGTTGTATGTACAATTTTTATTTGCTCGTTTTTCGTCCACGTTTTTTCTTTCCTTTCCTTCCTTTTTTCTTTTTTTATATCTACTTTCTTTCCTTCTCAACGTTTTTTATATACTTCATTTCTTTACTTTATTCTTTCTGTTCGAGCAACATTTCCTCATTTCATTCTTACCCTCTCTTTCTTTCTTTCTTTTTTTCTCTTTCAGTTCTTCATTCTTTTTTTTTTTTTCATTTGTTTTATTCTGTCACCTCTGTTTGATGTTTATATTCGTGTTACCTTCACGTTCCTATCCCATTCTATCACTTATAAACTCCCACACGTCTCTTTATGATTCCTTTCACCTCTTTCCCTTTGGCTTCGCATTAACTCTTTCTACTATTTAGCTCTGCCCCTTTCTTTTACTTTTATGTAACATCCTTACGGGTAGTTACAAATACGAAATCAATTTTCTCTTTATACTTCACCTTCCAGTCTTCAATATTGAGGTTATTATATACTCATTGAATTCTCATACCCTTGTAGAGTAAGACGGGGTACATTTCCAAAATAATCCAAGTCTCATTCAGAATTATTTTATGACCATAGCATTATCATAACTGATCGTTTGAATATCTAGTTATTCAACTCAAATATTCAAGACTATTCCAAGCTCTTTAATTATGAAGGTTTAAATCGTCTCTTTAATTTTTTTCAGTTCATTAGAAATTATTTCTAATTTTCATACTTTCAATTTCTTATGTAGATTTTTATACCATATTTCATGGCTGGGGTGTATGACAGGTTAATCCCATTGAAAATAGAATTGGCAAGCCGAGTTTAAATCCCAGCAAATTCTCAAATTTACATTGATTTCTTTAGAAAAGACATTAACAATTCTGCACCCCTCTCAAGTGTGATGGTGGGTGACCAGTTTAAGGAAAGAAAAGCCTCCAACGCCAGAGTAAATATTATTTACTAACCAGGCACCTCAACTTAGTTTATAAGACCTTATTTGATTGGTTGTATATTTTTTACTGGAAAATCAATCCATGTGGGCTATTTAATGTCAAATCTTTTTTTTTTTCTGTATATATGAGTTGTAACCGAATAGTTCGTAGGTAGATATTTTTGCTAGAAATAATTTTCATTATCTTCTTATGTATTAATAAATTAGTAGAAATAATTTTCATTAACCTCATGTGTATCGATAAATTAAAGGGAACAAATTCATGTGGATTTATAAACTTCTGGTTGACCCTCGCCGCTACCTTCTACCTCCATATGGTAAAAATAGTTGGGATTTTGCCATAAGAGCAATTTAAAAAATACAGATGCTATGGCCTGCCATGACCTTCTGATTGATCCAATTGGGCCTCTCCGACCACCTATCTAACCCAAGCAAAAGCTGAGGTGGAGTCTTGTATGTTACGGGACCACTGAGTATTCGGTTAATATAACGTAGTCTCGATACTGTCATCGAACATTACGGGTCGCCACCCATCGCCAACTGGCGACTCCATTGGTGGACCTTACTCCTCTGCAGAGGTGCAATCAGTGTATTCCACACCCCAACCAATAGGGCGGTAAACCTTGCATTTGTTTTTACTCAATTTCGGTGATAAGCGAAGGTACATTTATGCCATCATATACAAGTTTACTGGCAACAAAACTGCTTAAATGTCTAGCACCCTCCACAGTATTCTTAACAATATTCTTTTTTTCATTTTTCTTTACTTCTATATTTCATTCGTGTTTTTTCTTCCTCTATGTCTTTTACTTTTTTCTTTTACGTTCTTTTTCTTACTACGTCTTTTTCTTTCTTCCTCTTTTAAAGTTTTATATCTTTTATTTTTCTGTTTTCTTTCCATTTTCCTTTCATTCATTCAAAGTTTTCTTTCTATCATTTTTTCTCCTTTCTAACTTTATTTTTGTTTCGTTTTATTTTTTCTTCTAACATTCTAATTATCTATGTTTTCTTTTTCTTCTTTTCTCTCATTATTTTCTTTCTCCGTATATTTATTTTTCTTTCTTGTTTATTCCTTCCTTCCGTTATTCTATTCCTTAATTCTTTTTCTCTCTCTTTTTCTTTCTTTTTTTCTATCTTTTTTTCTTTCTTTTTCTTTTTTCTTTCTTTTCTATACATTTCATTCTCTTTCTGTTTTCCTTTTCTTTTCTTTTTTCATTCTTTTCTTTTTTTTTTCTTCTTTATCTATATTTTCTTTATTTTTATCTATTCCTTTCTATCTATTCTATTATCTTTTTTGTTTATTTCCTTATTGTTCTCTTTTTTCTTTCTTTCTTTTTCTTTCTATCTTTATTTTCTTCTGTTTTCATTTTTATTCCTTTCAATAATTCATTCTATCTTTCTTATTTTTTTCTTTTTATTCATAACTTTCTATCTATCCATCTATCCATCTTTCCTTCTTTCATTCTTTCCATAAATCGCCATTTTTTCTTTACTCCAACTCTCTCTTTAATTTTTCTCACTTACCTTTCTTTCTTGCTTTCCCTCTTACCACTGTCTTGTTTCCAGGAATATTGCAAAACGCCAGTTTTATATTCTGTGTTATCTTTGCGAAGAATCGTTGAGAGTCTTGTCTGTAAACATGGAACAAGGCTATTCCGAACTTCAAAGAGCTATCTGAAAGAAAGACAGAAAGATGAACCAATAAGATAAACACAATCCACCAGAGAGCAACACAGATGTCCGAGCATGCGCACACGCAGGCGCACACACCAAATGACAAGCAGGCGGACAATTCTTTTGTCACCCACCTCGTTTTGCGTCCAGGGACAATCACTGCAGTTGGCCAAGCTGAAGTGGAACGAAAGAAATCATTGAGATTGTTGAATGGGACACGACAAGATGAAGTCCGGCTGAAGTGGAGATGGTGCATATTTTCCAACAGTGGCAAATGAGAAATCCGAAGGAAGGAAGGAGAGAAAGTAAAAGAAGGAACGATGAAGTAAAAAGAAAAGGAGGTATGGACACTTGAGATATGGAACCGTTCAAGTTATTGTTATTAACGCTGGTGGCCATATTGTGCCCCGGATTTTGTGCCCGTCTATGCACTCTTCACCTCACTATTTCTCTCTCCTCTATATAAATAGCACTTTCCATCTATCGAGTCATTTTCCTCTCTCTCATTTTGTAGAGCTCTCTCTACTCTCAATCTCCCTCTCGCTCTCTCTCTCTCTCTCTCTCTCTCTCTCTCTCTCTCTCTCTCTCTCTCTCTCTCTCTCTCAATATATATATATATAACAATGAATATAAATACATGCGTCCACCAATCCAGCTATCTATCTATATATCAATACGTTCGAAGCATAACGTAGAATGTATTTAGAAAAACAATATTTTAAGCATAACATCTTTCCTTGTCAATGCACTTAATTCAGTGTTGAATATTAATCGCACAGAACAGGATAAAGATATACAAATTTACTGATACATGATCTTATCTATTTATTTCTCTCTCTCTCTCTCTCTCTCTCTCTCTCTCTCTCTCTCTCTCTCTCTCTCTCTCTTTCTCTTTCTCTCTCTATCCCCCTTTCTCTCTCTTTTCTCTCTCTCTCTCACTC
>CM042137.1:79117810-79142810 GCA_023376005.1 Doryteuthis pealeii
ATGAGAGGAAGAAAGAACAGAATGAGGATACTCTACCGGACTTCAAAAGATTTCCCCGGAGACCTAAATTATTCCAGAAGGCATGTAAGAGTTTATGGAATTTGAACAGATTGCCCAGTCAGTCTGTACATCAAGTTACTCAGCATTTTCAATGTCATCGAATTGTCCGTGCATCTATCGAAATCAGTCCGTGAGGAAATAAAATCTAATTTTCTATAATTTTCTTTCTTTGAAGGATCAAATCATAGTTCCTAACGCTGCATCGAGTTCTGTGTGCTGTCTCTACCTATCTATCTATCTATCTATCTACCTCTCTCTCTCTCTCTCTCTTCTCTCTCTATATATATATATATATATATATATATATATATATAATATATAAAAGAGAGATACATACATACATACATACATATGTAAATACTTAAACAATTGAAAAAACAATGAGGTGTCCAGATGGATGATATCTTTGTTTCATTGATGACGTTATAAAGTTTTGGTTATTTTAGAAAACTATCGTCTTGACATTAATTCATATGGAAAAAAATTAATAGTGATGTGTAAGTTTCATTTCCAAATAAATCACTGCCCTTACTCACAAATTTAATTCTTCCGCATCGCAATTAATTTCCTCGTACATTAAATCAAATTATCCACACTGAAATCAACTAAAATTCGTTCCAGCCCCTTAAAAAAAGCAGAACCCTATTTATATTTGTTACTTTTCTTTTCAAATAAGTAAAGTAGAACTCTATTGTATACAAACATAATAGATGCTTAAGCAGAGTTTTGATAATGGAGCTTCGTTCTCCATTTTTCAATATAAAGTTAATTTCTCTTTTATATAATATAATAATAGAATAGATGATGGTAGGTGTGGCGCTCCACCTCAGACGCTGAATTAATCTCCTTGGTCTAGCGCTAGTGAAAAGGGGATAGACTCCCTCACTGTCTGGCTGATACCGACATTAGGCCGCCCCGACGTATATGACTATTGATTTATATAGAGTTGATCTTATCTTAATATATATTTAAAGTTATCTAACGTATAGAGATTTAAGAGAAAATTATTTACAAACAAGAAATCGTCATACAATCTTGTTCAGCTTAGATTTTAAGATTTTTTGTATTCAACAGTAAACTAAACCGGATATAATTTTGAGCGTGTGTGCAAATCCTTTTACGTAATTTTGGATAAAATTTAAAAAGTAGATATTTTTTTCACTGAAATTAAAATCTAAAAATTTTAATATCAAATATTTAACTTTGAAAAAACTTAAAATTTTCTCAGTTTTTTTTTCTCACCTACTTATTTTGTTTACATTTGTTAAGCATTATTCTGTGTTTTATTTATTAAAATAAAAAGATGTATATTTTTGTTTTATTCAGTGTTTTATTTATTAAAATAAAAGGAAGTAGTTTTTTCCAGGGGGTTCTTATGCGCATTTGACTTAAGAAAAGCGAGTAATCTTAAATAAATAGTAAAAACATCGGCACATTTATTTTTCCCTTTCCTTTTTTCATATTAATTTTCATTTATTAGTGTTGTACCTTAATAAATACTAAAGTCAATTACAGTGGTTTACAAAAAAATTGAGGCAAGCACAAAAATAGCTGTTTGAACCTAATTTGGGGGGGGGTTCTGAATTCAGATTTGAAATCCGTTTTTACTCATCACCTCTAGGTTTTTTTTAGATATGCATACTGTACATTTTGTACAGATTTTCTGTAACCTTACATCACCTTTTAGCTAAAGCATCTCTTCTATCATAAAATAATGGTCCCTGTTTTAATACACCACTCGTATAAAACTTCTCATTGCAGCCATGATAGTTTTGCTGCGTCTTATTTGCACCATTGTATGGGGCATTGTCATCGAGTAAAACCATCGGTTGACTTCCTGTACATAAAGGCGTATATGCATTCAGGGTTAATTTCTAATATTGTGTAACTTATGTCTTCTTTTTTAGTTATTATGCAGGAAACTGAGAGCATGGGAAGCATTTAAGTCAGTCTGTAGTGGCTTCCTTGATAACACACGCGTACCAAATTACCAAGCCTGTATTGAGAAGTTGCTAAAGACTTATGAGGATATGGGATGCCGAATGTCACACAAAATTCATTTTCTCCATTCCCACCTCAACTTCCTCCCTCCAAACCTTGGAGCAGCGAGTGATGAGCACGGAGAAAGATTCCAATAAGACATTACGAAGATGGAGAGCAACTACCAAGCTAAGTGGAACCCCGGCATCTGCTGGATGCTCTTGCGTGACATCCCGGAGGCAAAATACAGCATATCATCTAAGAAAACACACTTCTAACTGTCTGCGGTACTATAAATTATGTACACTGTGCCATCCAAGTATATTTATTCCGTCAATGTTCTTTATCTATCCTGTTTTATCTGTAATAAGCTGCTGCAACTGTTGAGATAAGCACGTATATACTCTGTATATACTAAAATGAGACTATTTAAAAGACAGAAAACTAGAGGTGATAGAGCAAAACTGTTTATAAATTTGAATTCAGCACACCCAAATTAGTGTAATAGAAGACAAAGAAATATTTGCATAAAAATTGGTATAAACCCTAAAATATATAAAAATTGTGTACGCTGTGAGTTTCTTTTTTTTTTTTTTTTTTGGCTTCTTTCCTTTTCCCCCTTCTTTGCTGCTAATTTGCTCTTTTAAATTATTTCGATTTTTCGGACTGTTGTACTCATCTTTATTTTTATATACACGACGTTTTGGCCAATTTACCCACCCGCCTTCTTGTCGAACTAGGGAAAATTATTTCGAACTTGGACACAGTAGAACACATGATGCAGCAGATTTGATGGTTGAATTAATACAGTTCTAAGTAACAGGGTTGCAGACAGGTGAAAATGATTAACATAGCTTAAAACTTGTAGCCTGTCATGATTAATAGCATGAGAACAATCTACTCCAATGGATTAAATAAAGTGTTCGATAAATGCTCCCGTTTGCGACCTGAAGACCTCAGAGTTCGACAAAAAGGTTAACTAGTCTGACCAGAAACCCCTGAAGAAGGCCGAAGACCACATCAGCCGAAATATTATGTATATAACAATAAAGATGAGGGCAACTGTCTGAAAAATCTAAATACAAGTTGTCAAGCCTCATCTGAAAAAATCAGACTAATAATTATTTGATATAATTCCTTTTTTCTTTCTTTTTTTTCCTCTTCTGTCCTTCCTTCTTTACGTATTCGCATTTTTCCTTCATTCTTCTTCTTCTTCCACTAATTTCTGCTTCTTTGCTCTTATTCCTCTCTGTTTGTTTCTTTCCTCTTTCTTTGGTTCTTTCTTTCTTTTTTCTTTCCTTCTTTGTCTGTTCCTTTCCTATTTCTTTTCTTCTTTTTTCCTTTATTTTCGCTAATTCCCCTATTTTCTGCTTGTTTCTTCTTATTCCTACTTTTATTCCTTTCTTTCCTTTTTCTTTCCTTGTTTTTTCCTTATTTCCCTTCTCTCCCTTATTCCTTTATTTTGTCTTAGTCTCTTCTTTTCTGCCTCCTTGCTCTTATTCCCTTAATTTTCTTTCTTTGTTCTTAGTTACCTATTTCCTCTTATTTCCTTCCATTTTCCTTCTTTCCTCATTCCTTCCTTTGTTCTTTTCTCATATTCCATTATTTTCCTTATTTGCTCTTATTTCTTTTTTTCTTTCATTCCTCTTATTTCCTTCTTTTTCCTTCTTTCTTCTTTTTTCTTTTTTCCATTTTTCATATTATTCCCTTCTTTTCTTTTCTTTTCTTTATTTTTTATTATTTTCTTCCATTTTTTACTTCACTTTTTTCCTTCTCTCATCTTATTTCTTTCTTTTTTCTTTTTTCCATTTTTCATATTATTTCCTTCTTTTTTTTTCTTTCTTTTCATCTTATTTCATTCTTTTTCTTCCATTTTTTATTCCCTTTTTTTCCTTCTCTCATCTTTTTCTTTCTTTTTTCTTTTTCCATTTTTCATATATTTCCTTCTTTTCTTTTCTTTCTTTTCTTTTCTTTTCATCTTATTTCATTCTTTTTCTTCCATTTTTTCTTCCCTTTTTTTCCTTCTCTCATCTTATTTCTTTCTTTTTTCTTTTTTCCATTTTTCATATTATTCCCTTCTTTTCTTTTCTTTTCTTTTCTTTTCATCTTATTTCCTTTTTTTCCTTCCATTTTTTTTACTCCACTTTTTTCCTTCTCTCATCTTATTTCTTTCTTTTCTGCTTCTTTTCTCTTTTTATCTTCTCTTTTCTTTCTTTCTTCTAATTTCCTTATTTTGTTCCTTATTTACTTTTATTCCTTTTCCGATCTTTCTTATTATCTTTCTTACTTATTTGTTTTTTTTCTTGTTTCCTATAATTCCCTTATTTTCTCATTTTTTGCTATATTCCCTTATTTTTTCTTTCTTTCTTCTTATTTCCTCCTTTATTCCTTCTTTCCTCCTTTTCCCTCATTTTTTTCTGTTTTCCCCTTATCTCCTTCCTTCCTTCTGTTCTTCTTTTCTTTCCTCTTTTTCCTTTATTTCCTCTTTCTCTTTTCTTTCCTCTTTTTCCTTTCTTTCCTCTTATTCCCTTTCCTATTTCTTCGTCCGTTCGTCTTCCTTTCGCTTTTTTACTTTCACTTTCACTTCTGATTCTTGTGCCTGTTTCCTGTTTGTTCTATTGACATCAGTTGGCTGGATTCCCTCATATTCTCCCTATTCCTCTCATCTGCCAGTCGCATTGTAACGGACAGCATCCAATAAAGGATTTTCAATTGTTACTTTTTAGTTTTTGTTTTTTACAATTTCTATTCTTTTCTGTGACCTTTTGTCTAAGATTTCGGATGATTATTTTCTTTCTTTTTTTAAAACCAAAAATTCATCATTTGTTTTATAGATTTGCCCTCAATTTTGTTTTCCTTGATATTTTCGCTGGGTTAGGGTTGATATGGATTTCTGTGTACAAATGCGGGAACGTTTATATTGCATCACTGAATACTGTTTATTCTTGTTATTAAGCTGTTTGTAATTTTAGCTCGCCTTCGCTATGTTTAGCCGGGCCACTTTTATTACACTTGCTATTCATCTTTGTCTTCTCTTTATTGCAAATTCTTCTTCTTCTTCTTCTTCTTCTTCTTCTTCTTCTTCTTCTTCTTCTTCTTCTTCTTCTTCTTCTTCTTCAGAATTACTTTCTCCGTGTTTCTTTTTTTCTATCTTTTCCTCCAGGTTCCTTCCTTCTGTAACGTTTAGTCTTCTTCTTCTTCTTCTTCTTCTTCTTCTTCTTCTTCTTCTTCTTATTATTATTATTATTATTATTATTATTATTATTATTATTATTATTACCTTCTCTTTCTTCTGGTCTATTATTTTTTCATCAGCTCTAGCCCTTCTCCTTTCTTTCTCTTCCTTTTTGACTTTCTCTTGTCTTCCTCCTCTTATATTTCTCTCTTTCTTTATTTTATCTCCCCTCCCCTAGGTTTATTCACCAATACTACCACTACCACAACCACTTCTGCTGTTTCCTGCAATTTGTTTAATTCATGCTTTATTACTAGTGTATTTAAAAAAAATGTTGTTTAATCTTTTCTCTCATTTTAATAAACTTGTGCAAAGACAGCATTTAGTCTAATAATATAAACTGAGAATACTTCCAAGAAGTAGCCGTGTCAGTGTTGCTGTATGGATGCACCACATGGACCCTAACGAAACGCTATGAGAAAAAGCGAGATGCTTGCGTACTGTCATAACAATGAATAAGTGAGCCATACTCCCTAGAGCTCAAACATTTGAACCTCACCACAAGATGAAATTTAATTAATTCCCAGTGCAATTTTGATTCTGGTCAGAACACCTGATGAGCAGGTATCTACAAAGATACGCAATTCCGTAGACACGTAAAAACTGTACATTAAAAAAAATCCCACACAAAAAAATTGGTTTCTTTGATTTTAGTAAAACTTTCGGTACTTAAGTTTGTCTTAAAAGAAGCCACGTCTAAATTTCATGGTCCAGATTTTTGTTCAGTTTTTGTCAATTGATTTGAATTACATTTTGTTTGATTGATTGCTTGATTGATTGATTCCTTTAACAGCACTTCAATCTGTCCGGGAATATTTCATACCTAGATGTTAGGGATGTGCGTTCATTGTACATTCATATTTTTTATTTGGTTGTTTCCAAAGATTTTTAAAATTTTTGCACACGGTATTATCGGATTCGAATAAGATTTTAACACATTTATTTGTTCCATAGATAGGGTTTTAACAGATTCTATAATTCTGGATCAGATTGGACCTGTGAGTAATAGTAATAATGGGATACTGCACACAACTCAAATCTCTAAAACCTGAACCTCACCATCAGATGCAGTTTATGCAATACTCAGGACACCCCTTTTAAGGGGGATACCTCTCTGCAGTCATCGTATTCCTGTTGAATTGTTGAAATGCAAAAGGAAGACAAACTTCCTTTATTTATTTTTATTAAAAATGTGTCAGTTAGCCGTGGGCGTATATTTTTCAAAATTAACAAAAAATTTACGAGACTGAGATTTTGTAATTTAAATGGAACTATGTTGAATAGATAAATATGAATAAATAAAAAACAAAGATCTTTCATTTTTCATTATTTCGTATATGTTTCATTGGACTATATTTTTGTTATGGAAGATTGCTTATGTTAGAATTTCTTTAAGGATTAAAACTCGTTAAGCGGCTGAATGATAAAACGTGTTAACCGTCTTCTGCGCAAAATTGTTTGTGGATATTTCTTCAGGTTTTCATTTCTTTTTTAACAATGAATACTTTTTATGTAAATGAGATGACATACTGCTTAAAAGGCATAAACATCAAAGATAAGACTCAAAATGCAATAAAGATTATCACCACTGCGATCTCAATACTTCCGAAAGTGAGAGGAGGTATAAACTTTGTCATCGAATTCATTTCCCAAGTAATGTAAACAAAGCTCAGAAACTGACGAATAAATGAACCTGTTTAATTTATAATACATTAAAGTAGTTTTTCTGTTCATCTTGAGAAAAAAATTGTGGGTGTTTTCTAAGTGTTAAAATAGCTTAAGAACGATTTTTTTACATTTTTATAGGCTGTTTCATTATTTACTGAAAATGTGTACAGTGTTACTTTGACTTTCAATTTCAATTCGTTCCGCACGTAAATCAGTTTCCTCGTATACCAAATCAATTTTCTTCATTGAACTAAACTAAAACAGACCCCTAAAACATGCTACATTTTTATTCATAAATACCTCTGCATTGTATAAAAAAATAATGTTATAATGTAATGAATTATGTGCTGTGTTATGTTTAATGTTTATTTTCTTATAAATAATATTTTTCTTTGGCGTAATAAATTTAGAAACTTAAATGTCCTAAGTGTAGTTACTGACATAAGCGTATCTAAAGCTCGCTCTTAATTCAAATTTTAGCTCTCCACTCAAAGAAAAATTGACTGAGTAACAGCTCGTAACTCGAAAAAGGTGTAGTCAGGGAACCATTGTACTTCCTTTTTTTGTTGTTGTTATACTTACCTTGTCATTCGGAAACTGTCTAGTGGCTTTGGCTATTGGGCCGATAGAGTATATAATACTAGTGTGATCCAAGGGGACCATCCCCCAAAGGCAACACATACCTCCTCGATTTAAAGAGAGAGGGCTGGGTTTATTGCCCAGTACCTGAGGCGCCTCAAAGGAGGAGTACCGAAGGTATACACAGAATTTTTAACACTAGCCGCCGCATGAGCTTCGGTTTATATGTGGCTCTTCACGTTAATCAGACGTCGTGTTCAACTGACATTGTGGTATGTTAGTAAATAACTATTTCTCTTTTTGTTCCCTCTTAGCAGATGACTTAGACATCCAACTCACAAGTCACATGCTGTCCGCTACCTATTCTTAAATTAGACAA
This sequence comes from Doryteuthis pealeii, assembly GCA_023376005.1. NCBI lineage: Eukaryota > Metazoa > Mollusca > Cephalopoda > Myopsida > Loliginidae > Doryteuthis > Doryteuthis pealeii. The sequence goes on from CM042137.1 coordinate 79,125,712, forward strand.
AGGAGGAACTCAGAAAAATGAACCAAAGGACAAGGAAATTATCGACGATGGACAAGGCATTACTCCTGAGAGATGACAGACAGACTTTATGTGTCAAGAAAAAAAGAAGGAAGGAGACTCACAAGCGTTGAGGATCAACTGAATGCAACAATTCAGGGCCTCAAAGAATATACAAAATGAGCAACGTAATAATAATTACAACAACCAGTGAAAGATATATCAACAGAAATTACTTAAGGACAAAGAGGGGAAATCTAGAAAAAGGTGGAAAGACTAACATCTGTGTAGAAACTTCAATTATATGAATGAGTACTGGGGATCTTAGAAGATTTTCTATCCCTTTGTCCTGATTAAAAAATACAAGTTAAATCTGGTTTTAAATGGTTGCATACTGTTGTAGTAGAACGACAAGTTAAATCTGGTTTTAAATGGTTGCATACTGTTATAGTAGAACGACAGGTTAAGTCTGGTGTTAAAGGGTTGCATATTGTTGTTGTAGAAATAAGAACTGGATATTCCACAAAGAATCAAGAGAGCCCAGATCTCAGCATCACTGAGAACAAACTACTTAAAAGAAAGAAGAATCTTAAAGAGCAGACATCTATCTATCTATCTATCTATCTATCTATCTATCTATATATATATATATATATATATATATATATATATATATATATATATATATATATATATATATCAGCCATCCACAGACACGTGTTTCGAAGTTTACTTCTCATCAGTGCGGCTCGACTTTTTAACAGCTACCTCTAGCCGGGATAGAAACCCGACAGAATTTCCCTCTGCCTTTACCCTTGTGGATATTAGCGGCTTTCAGTCTGGGGTGAACAATTAATTGCTACATCCCTACGCAAAATGTTTTTACAATAACCAGAGAACTCAAGACTGTATACAGCGGACAGACGAGTAACGGCTTTATGCCAAACGGTGAAATTTCAATTAATGTCCCTCCTACAGTGCTCAACCATGGGGGTGGGAGCATATATATATATATATATATATATATATATATATATATATATATATATATTACAGTTCTTTGAAAACGCCAGGGCAATTGTAGTGACCAGTATTTTCCTAAAACTTGGTAATTCTCCCTTGCCCTTGATCATGTCTCTCCCCGCACATGGGTAGAATGTATTTTAACATTTTAGGCGCTTTCACTTGTAGGTAAAACAAGTAAAGAAGTAATAATATAATTTTATATGAATAAAAATAAGGTGATTAATGAAATATACATCAGTTTCTTTCAAGTTCTATCGTAGTGAAGAGTTGACTTCAATTATTAAAAACTAACTCACACAACCGAAAATGATGGAATTTTATTATTTTTTCACAAAATGTGAAATGGAAGATTTAATAATTCATATCGACGCGGAGGGTGTAACTAAAGTGACAGACAATTAAAACGCCCAACAGAATAAAAGGAAATTTGTTTTGTTTCATAACGTAAGGAGAAATAGATTTGTCAACTTATATTGGTATGGGAAAGGTGTACCTGCGTTGACAGAAAACATACTCAAATAGAAAATCACAGAAAATATTTGAGAGTGAATTGTTAAACAGAAATTATATCTGCTATTTCTTTAGAGGTGATAAGACTTTGAATTTTCCTTTTATTTTCTCTGTTTTAATAATATTTATCATAACTTATTGCAATTTATCTATGTAATACTAAAAAAATGAAAAATGAACTGAATTTATCAAAGGGGAAAACACGTGAAAGGTGAATTTTACAAAAGTAAAAGAGGAAAGTTTGAAACGGAAAATATGTTCCCCTATATTTTATACAAATTCATGTATACCAATTAACTCTTTGCCTACTTTAAACCTCTCACAGTTACTCTGACACCATTGAAATCCTACCGTAAATACCTGGCAGTATCCCTCGCACTTATCACTTATTTACACTAGAATATCATCAGTTTACAATAATAATAGGACTTTATTTGAATAGAATGTGTTCTGAGGTGAATAGATAGTGGACTTAAAAATAGTCCAGGATATAGTTAAAATACAATGATGCAGTGGTACAGTTGTGGGGGTGAATTTGGTAGGCAAAGAGTTGATATCACCGATCCGGAGAAGTTTCACAGTTGGGAAGCTGATAGAGGAATGGTTTGAGTAGGGAAATAGAGGGGGTTTGTATGACAAGCGTATTAATACATAACCTACCCACACTCATTTTCCAGCTAAAAACGTTCCCCAACAAACTACCCTACTACGAAAATTCTCTGATCGGGAGCGCGTTAAAGAACATAAACGTGATAAGAGAAGGTGAAACAAACATAAGAGAAGAGAGAAAGGAAGAGAACAAAAGTGAGAAAGAAATACATCAAGAGTGGGAAAACATCAGCTACGTTACGAACGCTTACGGAAAGAGTTGGAAATTGTTAGATACAAATAGAAATCTACAACGATTTATCTAAGCTGTTATTTTCATGAAATAAATTAATAAATTTAAGAGAGAATGAGAATGGTGCGACCTCAGATAAGTTATGGGACAGTCCATTTAAAAAAACCATAAGAGTGAAAGGATGAAAGAAGAGAAAAAGTAAGTGAAAGAAAGAGAAAGAGAGGGAAGAAGTGAAAGAAAGAGAAGAGATGAGATGAGTGAAAAAAATAAATCAGGTAACCACTAAACAACGTGAACTACGCCACGATCACTTACGCGAAAAGTTGGCAAATGCTGAATGCAAATAGAAATCTACAAGGATTAATCTCTGATGTTATTTCAGTGAAATAGATTTTTAAAAATATGTGTGAACGTAAATTATATGAAAAATTGTAAAAAGCCTTTTAATTTTTTTCTCTAAATAGGGAGAAAGAATGAGGAGATACATGCAAAGATCGAAGGAAGAGCAGTGTGCATTTCTAAGGAAGATAAGTGTTACGATTATCTCATTGAAAGTGTTACGATTATCTCTTAGAAAGTTGCTTAAAGATATCTTCTTTCGGATCTAAGTGATAGATCAACACAGAGATTTATGTACTAAGTTCAAATTTACTAAATATCAATTGATCACCCGTTGGTAAGGCTTAGAATACGCTGATTGTATATTCTACTAACTGTTTCCTCTTCAAAAATTGGTGTCTTAGGTATGACACGAAACTCGTCTGACGGTGATGATCCAATTCTGGTCCCGAGTGGTAGTACCTTTTAGAGTGCCATGTATGGGTTGAATACATACGTTTAACAATTATTTGTATTCGTTAGGAGCGTGTACAAAAAATCTTAAGAAACAACTATACAAAAATCTAGATATGAACATATAATGAAGACGATTTCTTGGCATGATTTAATCCTAAAGGAGTTGACATTCCGTTAAAAATCTATCAAATCAATAATGAATAAATATCAATTAAGAGTACCTTTACCTAAATTAAGGCACCCAGTCAAAATAATGATGAATGCATTCGTCAGTTAAAACGAGTCAAATCAACGCAGAGGGGCTTCTAAAAGTTTTCCCTGTGTATTCCTTCTAATCTTTTAATTTTCCAGCAATATTCTCAGAGTCACGTGCGTTTCCCACGGGGACAACGTCTTTGTTTCATTTCCCGAAAGATAGTATTTTCAAAATCACTAAGTCGTTCCGACACATATGTGAATTTTGATTGGCTATCGATTTTTTTGAGATTTAAGGCAGAACAGTGGAATGGTGGAGGTGTACTTCTTCTGGTTTCGGGATTTTTTAGAAAATTTATTTCTCATTGGTTTGTTTTCTCATCTCTGCGTCTGTGTGATTATCAGTATTTAGATTTAGTAGCTCGTTTGGAGAAGTCTTAATTATTTTTAAAGGTTGACTTGAAAATTTGTTTTGTAAGTGAGAAAAAAAGAATCAAACAGGAGGGAAGTCAGCGAATAAAATGATTTTTAGTGTATTGAAAAGAAACAAAGAGGTCTGTGAGAAAACAAAAAAGGTTAGAAGAAAGAAAGAAAGAAGAAAGATAGATAGAAAGAAAGAATGAATGAATGAAAGAAAGAAAGAAGAACAATTGTAAGAAAAACGGACTAGAAAAAAAAGGAGTGTATGAAAACAGTGACTGATGAAACTGGTTATGGTCAAAAATGAAAAAAAGAATACAAGAGAAAAAGAAAGAGAATTAAATGCAAAGAAAGAAAGAAAGAAGAAAGAAAGAAAGAAAGAAAGAAAGAAAGGGTATTGAATAAAGAATATAAAATAATATATCAAAACATAAATATAACGGTCAAACAAAAGAAGTAATTATAAATAACATAAGGAAAGAAAGAACAAGGGAAAGAAGAATAGAAAAATTATATATATATATATATATATATATATATATATATATATATATATATATATATAAAGGAATATGAACGGCATAAATTAAAAAGAAGGAAAGAAGAAATACAAAAAGAAAAGTTAAAAGGATAATGTTGAAGAAAGAAAGAAAGTTCAAATAGAAAGAAAGAAAGAATCGAATAATGAAAAAATGAAGAAATATATCAAAAGAAAGCAATATAAAATGCATACATTTAACAAATAAAGAAATAGAAAAGAATGGTTATGCAAAATAAAATAATGTTGGAGGTAATAAAGAAAGAATGAATATGATAAGAATTCAAATGATTGAAGAAAAGGGGGAAGAAGAGTAGAAAGAAAGAAAGCAGCACGACGGAATTTTTGTTAGCTTAAAATATATAATTAAAAAAGAAAGCTCAGTACAGTAAATATTTGCAAAGAAAAAACAATCTGATGATTAAAAACGCGGGAAAAGAGGATTTTGTGAAAGCTGTGAAAAATAATAATGAACAACAATAACTTCGACGGAAAAAAAAAACAACATTAAAGAAATAAAGATATTTAAAAAAATAACAATGAAAAATCTGAACCACTGCAATAAAAATAGCGAAAAGAGACAAAGCGGAATTCTAATTGGTTTTTCTTTGCCTGGTGTGTTTTGGGGAAGAGGACTATGAAATTTCCTATGGATCACATTTACTCCTCAGACTTTTGACAGATTTCTTTGTAACCAACCCCACCACAATGATTAACAGCGAACCCCAACCCCCCAATTGGCGAATCTTTTCCACCTTTAATCATCGTTTTTTTTTTGTGGGTGGGGGGGATATTACTTTTTGTCTATAGTTAATCAGCGGTCTATATTTGGGATATTGATTATGACAACGGCGCGACCCCAGACACCCAAAGTAAGTTCTACTAAATCCTTGGAAGTTAGCAGTCGTGCTGCATTGAAATACAGTTTTTAGGAATAAATCAGAAAGTAATTATGAGATTCCCAGTGGAAAAAATATTAACTCTTAAAAAAAAAATCTTTGAGGGCGGGATTGCTGGGTGTGGTGACTGTAGGTTGCTAATAGAATACATAGAGAAAGTATCAATAAGTCTTTAACCTGACACGTATAAAATATCATATTCCTTAATTGATTTTAACGGCATGTCAACCTGTCAAGGGTTATCTTATGCATATATGTTATAGGGAATAGCGTCTATTCTATATCCATATTTACATTTTGTGTGTAGTTGTTTTTCAGATTTTTTTTTTACACACGGTCCTATCAAACATGAATAATTTTTAAGCAGACTTTTTCATATTCATAAATACGATCCTAACAGGGACTACGACTCGGAGTACGAATTGACCTGGAACTAATGACATTAAAGAGGTACTCCACACTGCCCAGATCTCTAAAATTAGAGCCTAACATTAGATGCAGTTTAGTATCATAATCTTGAATCACCTTTTTAAGGGGTGTCTTACTCTTTTTCATGGGATACAGTCATCGTATCCTAGGACCTGCTGACTGGGCAAACGTATTGAATAATATGGCCTGAGATTTTCATTGTATAAAGTTCGATTTAAGTTAAAAACAATCAACACTAAATAAAATGCAAAAATGAAATCATGCTAAAAGGATAAGTATTGTGCGTATTAAAGGCTTCTTTCAGTAATATGCTATACATTTATTGAATTACTGACGCCCATGTCTATGTGTGTGTTTAGATCTTATAAACATATTACGACAAAACGCGACACGCGGGCGTGCCGTGTGATGTAGCTATGTGCACTGTGAAAAGATGAATGCAAAACCAGCATAAAAGAAAGGACTTCAATGACAGAAGATGAGGCAAAATTGCAACTGAAAGTAAATGCTTATTTTACATCACTACACACACATGATTCCATTTGGATTCCAAAATCCTTATTTATTTGAAATTGTTTGAAGTACTTTCTTCTATATCCAGTGATGATTGGCTTAAAAATCAAGCATGAGGAATTACTAATTCAGGCATTTTGGATTTCTATTAGAGAGGATTCATGTGCCAGTGAATGCTTGATATTCGATTATATGCCCTTGTTCTGCGCAACTGCACGAGAGAGGATAACGTCCACGGATTCCATTAATAACCGATTCAGCATAAAAAAAACACGAAAACCTGTTGGGTTTTTTTTTGGTCGACCATGACGATCAGAATTCTAATGTGCACAATCACCGGATTTTTTTTTGAGTGCCAGGGCCCAAGGTTTCATCCACCGTAAATAATCAAAAGGCCAATTCTACATTTCATGGATGTAGTTAAAGACAACTTCGCTCTGTTTCTGGGCCTTAGAATTCGCTGACTGTATACGAATAATGGGGTGTCCAGCCCATGATATTAAAACTGCGCATCTGGGGAGTGTAGAGTTCCCAACCCTGCAATTATTTCGAAATCCACCCGACCCGTAGATTTAGTACCTCTTATGGTCCCATCTAAGGCGAAATAGATCTGTAAATAAATATTTGAATTCGATCGGGCCGTGTGTACACTACACTACAACGCATAAAATAAAAATATTAACGTACAAAAACGTGAATCCCTACCCTCTCGACATAAAATAAACCTGGACGCGTTGCCATGCCAATCAAAGACAATCAAGAAATTGTCAAGAACTAAACAATGTCTTGAAATAAAATGCATGTTCTACAAACTATCTTTCAATTAATGACAACGAAGAAACGAGACATCTCCTCCAAGTTTTATCTCACTGTCTGTCTGTCTCTCTCACTCAATTTATATATATATATATATATATTATATATATGTGTGTGTATATGTGTGTGTATGTGTGTGTTTGTTTGTGTGTGTGTGTGTGTGTGTGTGTGTGTGTTTATAGTCTCCCATCAACTGTCGGCTAGGGCAGTTGAATACGCTGACTGCACATTTGTAGAGGTGTAAAATAACCCCAATGGAGCTACCTGATGGTCTTGGGTGACAACCCTTGATGTTAAGGATGGACTCTAGTTAGTTAAGGAGTCTATGACTTGCAATACTCCAATTTGGCCCTTACTTAGGCTAGATGGGCGATCGGCTGGTCACGTCAAGTACTAGTACCTATATGATTGTCCCGACCCTATTACTCTGACAGCTCATCTCTAACCCTTTTTATTATATATGCACTAGAAGATGGTGGCTGAGGGTATTCGTGTACTGGATATGACGTTACATTGCAACTAGTGGTAAAATTCCAGTTCTGTAACTTTGGAAAGTGTGGAGTACCCTTTCATCGCCGTTATCTACAGCTTCTGACCCAAAGTAGAAGTACCTGTTAGCGTCGCATTGATTATTTAAATAGAACGAAAAATGAGTTTAAAATATGTTAAAAAATTGAGTATAAAAACAAATTGAATACCCAGCAAGAATAAATAAACACAAGGGTTGATGTGTCGTAAAAACCAACCAACCAACCAACCAACCAACCAACCAACCGACTAAACATTGTGTTTGAGTAACATGAAACTTGAGTAACGGTAATATATTTCCGTAATCTTGTATTTTAGGTTTTAAATCTGCTCTGCAATTATAAAATTGAGGAATTTCCCTATGCAAACACTTTTCTTGTTCGGTTTCCTTTTATTATATATATATATATATATATATATATATATATATATATATATATATATATATATATAAAGCATGAATTAAAGAATTTTACCAGACAATTTGTTGATTGATTGATCGATTGATTAATTAATTGATTTTAACGGCATATCATCCCGTCTAGGATATATATATATATAAATATATATATATATATATATGTGTGTGTGTGTGTGTGTGTGTGTGTGTGTGTTTATATATATATATATATATATATATATATATATCTTGTTCCTTAGAATTTGTTTTTGCACACGATCCTATCGAATATGCATAGTTTTCAAACATATCTATTTGACGTATACATGAGACCCTAACAAGTACTAAAATCCACTTCAGGTTGTACCAATTCATTTGGAATGGTAAACGTTTTAAATTCTGATAATTGGCACGATAAAATATATTGAGGTTTTTAGATCTAGGAATAAATGTTCTTTCAAAATAAAAGCATCTTTTTTATTTTTACCATATATATATCCAATAGATTTGATGTCATCATCTCTAATGAATTACCTAAAAGTGTCTGCCAAACTAAATGAATTTGTGTCAGAAAGACAAGAAATGGGATTTATTATATAAGTAACTTGTTAATCACCACTCGATGGCATTTCGCATTGTTTTAATGATAACCTATGATAAATGAGATTAGGAAGAGCAAGAGACTGGTGTCTAATAGATACTACGAAAAATGTCAAGCATACATAAACATTTATGATATAACTTAGGAGGAAGGTGAAAAGAAAATATTGAATTGGTGAATGAAGATGTTGCGAGTGTGTTTGAGAAAACTATGATTAATTAGAGAGAAAGAGGGAAAAATGAAAAGAAAGATGGGAAGAAAATTAATTTAAAAAAGGAATGAGACAATAATGCCAGCAGATTAGAAAAGGTACACGAAATAATATGTAAACCTAAACATCTGCTATACAGAATTTGACGTGAGTTCGATTCTCAGCAAGAAATTATTCTGATTTCCTTTATGTACATCTGTTGCATTGTCATTTTCTTAGATTAGCCTCTGTCATATTCCTGTTCTAATCTCTATTCTATCTATCTATTTTTCTATCTTTCATAGGGGTTCTCTTTCGGGATAGACATCACTCTGGTCTCTCTCTCTCTCTCTCTCTCTCTCTCTCTCTCTCTCTCTCTCTCTCTCTCTCTCTCTCTCTCTCTCTCTCTGGGTTCCATCTTGATCTGGTTACTTTCATGATTAACAGAGACAAACCTAGAGACATATTTTTATGTACACTTTTATAGCCTCGATTCCGCAACACATAAGAAGTATAAACATAATGACACTTCCGCCCAAAAGGGCTGATTGGTCTCAACTCTCTAAATTCTAATTCTACTTTCCCAGAGTTTCCACATTATGTGACATTCTAGGCCAATGAGGATCCCGCTCCAGATGACTCTGGGTTCAAGACCTTACAATTGAAATCCACTGTAATTTTCGAGTGGTACCGTCTTTTTAGAATCTACACTGCACTTCCTTAAAAATATGGTAGACTATGTCTATATATCATGTAGTGCTTTATCTGGTGGTCGTAGAAAGGATAATCCGATAAATTTGCGACATAAAATAAGTAGAATTTGTAAGATGAACGATAGTAAGAGTCAGAATTAAAAATAATGCTGGTCAAAATAAAAAGTGAGGAAGAAGCGTAAGTAAATATAATCATGAGATGAGAAAAAAGGATACCTAACCCTTACCCTATCATATAACAGAAGGAATCACTGTGGCATAATGGTTAACGTGCTTGACTACAACACCGTAGAAAGCGAATTTGAATTCCAATCACACTTTTGAACAAATACTTTGGGGAAAGTTATGAACGCACTTATTCCTGCAGCTATTGGTTATATAGTACCACTAGTGTTCTTCTATAAGCAAGGCTTTGGCATTGAATAATCCAAGAACGTTGATGTGCCATTACACAAAGAAATTAAAACAAAATTATCATATAACATGACATGTGGTCAATCCGTGCTAAAATCCCCAGTTTCCTTAAGATCACCAGCGACGTGCTTTTTCCTTTAACAGGTGCTCTAAGGAAGCTGACGCCTGTGTTCTACACTAGACAAAACATAGAAAATAACAACTTATAAAACCTGATTATATACCCGGCGTTACAGGATAGAGAGGATAACATTATATATACAATATAGAAATGTGTTCCAAAACATTCCTTCTAAATTCATTGATATTTTATCTTATTTCTTTATTTTACTTTGAAGATCTTAGTAAAATCTATATCGAAATAATTTCCATCCGTTGTTAAATGAACACAAGGTAAATAAGAAGACATTAAAAATTTTGTAGATCAATTTCACTATATATTATCAATAATAAAAAAGAAATCAAGGTAGAATAAAAATTCACGAAATACCCTTTTCATATATTCAAAAAGATAAATACTCATGATACCCCGTTATAGTAAACAGTTGTTTATTCAGTTTGGCCACGTTTTAAAAAAGGCCATTTTTGTAAAGAGAAAAAAATCGAGTAAAAAAAGAAAAAAGTAAAATCGTCTAAAAAAAAAAAAAAAATAAATTAAGAAATAGAATAAAAACGCAGAAAGAAAAACAATTTTCGTACCGTTGTATTCTTTGGCTTTATTTCATTAATATTAATATCGATTTAGCCGACCTGAACAGTCGAATACCTCAGATATTTTCAAAGGTGTGTTATATGAGGGCCGATAAAGGCAGACACAAGGATCCAATACGATATTCCGTTTTATCTTTATTTTTGTTGATTAGAAGGCCCAGACGTGAATGCAGTTTTTGCCGTTGACACCATCAACAAGACAGGGTGCAAAAGAAGAAGAAAGATAAGAGAGAAAGATGAGAGAGGAGGAGGAGTATAAAATGATGCCAAGTTCAATGAAAGGATATATCAATCGTAAAGGAAAATATAGATAAAACGCTAACGTTTTATTTTTATTTTCAATTTTTTCTGTTTACTCACAAATAAAAACGTTATTTCTCTCAGATATTTTTGACTCCAATATATAGGTTCAGTTGGCTCCAACATTTTCTCCACATAAAAAATTATATTTACCACACACACACACACACCTATATATATATATATATATTATATATATATATAATATATTATATATATATATATATATGTGTGTGTGTGTGTGTGTGTGTGTGTGTATGTATGTATATATATATATATATTTGTTGGCATACTTCCGTCTACTAAAGACGATGGCGTAGTGTCTATTTTTTATCTGCAACTGCGTGAGTGGTTGAACAGACCTATTTTTGAATGGCCATCTCTGGTGCAGTGACTGTAAACAAAAAGTGATGCTTGCTGGAATTGCTGTTGTCTCTTTTCCATGGCGGCTACTTTGCTCTCTTTTTCATTCCTTTTCCCCTGCTGAGGAGGGAAATGCCCCGGTAATTGTTGCAGTCGCTTCGATCTCCTTTGTTCTTGTATAAGGTGACGATAGTGTAGTTCCGCATGTCCTAAGGGATGTGTCCTTGTTCCCAGCAGCTGCAGAGTAGTTCGTGTAGTTGTTGGAGCACCGCTGCCCTCCCGCATTTCAAAACCTCTGTTAGTATGCCGTCACTCCCGGTTGCTTTTCTATCAGCATGGCGGCCGATGGCTTTGCCGAGCTCTTCCACCGTTGGTAGTGTATCCAGCTCATTCATTGCCGGCAGATCAGAGATGGCACTTAGGGCGTTTTCAGTCACTTCGTTTTGGGTTGCATACAGTTCCAGGTAGTGCTCAACCCAGCGTTGCAGCTGCTTCCCTTTGTCAGTGATGACTCCTCCCATTTTATCTTTTAGAGGTGCAGTTTTTGTTATGGGTGGGCCTGTAGCTCTTTTGATGCCCTCGTACATGCCCCTTGCATCTCCCGTGTTGGTAGCTGTCTCTATACCGTAGCCCAGGTTTAGCCAGTAAGTATTAACGCAGTGACGGGCAACCCTCTTAGCTTTGTTTCTGGCACTCCTCCAGGTGTCAAGTGCGTTTTATCTAGGCGCTACCTTGTGTGCCAGGAAAGATGTCCTCTTGGCTTCAACCGGAGGCTTCATTTTTTCCTAGTGGACATCGAACCAGTCCTCATTTTGCTGCTCCTTTTTACCATAGGAGTTTAGATGGCATCCCTGAGGTGAGACCACTTTGCGTTAATGGAGGTTTCTTGGGGGCTGCATAGGAAGTGTTGTGCCTTTTCCTTGTTGCCTACACAGCACGTGTTCATGCGTGGTCGGCCCTTCGTTCTTGCGCGGATGATCTTTCTGGGTGTCATTCGTACGCTGGTAACCTGGGAGTGATCCGAGTCGCAGTCTGCACTATGGTATGTGCGAGTGTGAAGGATCCTTGCAAGATTCGTGCGCCTGGTGATGACAAGGTCTAGCTGGTGCCAGAAGTGAGAGCGTGGGTGTCTTCATGACACCTATCGGATGTTCTTGCACCTAACGTAGGTGTAGGTCATGCATAGGCCTTGGTATAGCAGAACAGCTCTAGCAATCTCTGGCCGTTCTCATTTATCTTTCCCCCTCAATGAACGCCAAGCATGTGGGCCAGGCCTCGTAGTCAGCTCCTACTCTTGTGTTAAAGTTCTTGAGCAGTAAAGAACCTCAGTGGACGGGATCCCGGTTATCACCGCATTCAGGTTCTGACTCGTCTTTTTCCTCAAGAGCAGCGTAGAGGGCTGGGGCGAATGCGCTAATGATAGTTGCCGGTACTGCAGGCGTTCCCATCAGAAGGGTGATGATTCTCTCGCTACCAGTTGATGGGGTTTCGATGCAAGGGATAATGTTATTTTTTACACGAAGCCGACTCCGTGCCGCCGGGTTTCACTTGAGGTTTTTTCCTGCCAGAAGAAAGTGAAATTTGCTTCCTTGATTCGGGCATTTTCTGCCAATCGTATCCTGAAGGCACGCCACGTCGATGTTTAGCAGGGAGAGTTATTTGTCAATGATGGCCGTCTTGCGAGCATAATCGATCTGTTGTAGTTCTGATAGTTCAGGATACATGGTCCTGACGTTCCAGCTTTGAGCCGAATTGCTGGAGGTATTTTGGGTTTCATGTTGTTTGGTGTAGACCTTTTAGACTGCCTGTTGAGGCAATTCTCTAAGCTCCATACACCAGTGGAGCAAGCAGGCCATAGCGGGACAGCACCTAATTTGCTGGGGGCCGCCCAGCTTAAGGCGGGCGGTAGCTGTCCAGTGTGGTGCCATGACCTCTCCCACCGTCGGAAGTGACCCCTAGCACTCGTTTCCTTCGCCAATCAGATGAGCTTATCATTGGTAACTGCCATTTCCCGTGTTGTCTCGGCACATGCCTCTCCATTTTGTTTAGTGGAAACTACATACCCTGGGCAGGTTATTTGGTGGATGAGCTGTCACCCAAGCAGCAGATCCACCCTCTCCACACAGCCGTTATGGTCTAAAGATCCAATGCAGTTGGCAACAACGGTATCGCAAGAGTTGCTTGGAAGTACTGAGATTTAGCACTACCCACCTTAGGGACTCCAGCTCCGGATTTGTTTTCGGGGTTTACTCCCTTAACCTTTCTTTGGGTTAAGGTAGGACCGCAAGTCAACGGTGGTTTTATGAGAGTTTTCCTTGTCTTGGATGGGTTGCTGGACAAGGCTAAACTTTTGTGATTTTTGAGTGATGAGTGCCCTAATTTGCTACTGCCAGTGTGGTCGACCTTTGGTTCCCCAAGGTCTCATCTGCTCTTTGCTAACAGACTGCATTCTTATAACTATAAGAGAACTTTAACAATACTATAAGAAATACATGTGTACATACGTATGCGCTTAAACGTATTTGTATGTGCAAAGATACCGGCGCCTTTGAATTTCCTAAGTTATGACTGAGTATAAGTCGAAGTGTCTTGTATTTTCAGGAGTCAGAGGGGAGAAGGGTGGAGGAGTAGGTGTAGCATACATGGGCAGTGTTTAATTTTTTCTTTAAATTCAAATAAAGTTACACTGTAGAATAAAAGGGAAATAAAAGTTTTTAAAAATTAAAGTTGGACTAAAAAACAGCATAAGTTTAAGACAGAATACATTTTTCATTTAGGCCATTATATGACATTTGAAAAAATTAAATTACGGGAGCTGAAATGAGATTTCTTTAGTATATATATATATATATATATATATATATATATATATATATATATATATAAAGTCGTCGGGTGGCCTAAAGTCGGCATTAGCCAGACAGCGAGGGGGTTTATCCTCTTTTCACTGGAGCTAGACCAAGGAGATTGTTTTTAGCGTCAGAGGCGAGCACCACCACCTACCATCAGCTCCTTATTTTACCGCACAGAAACCTGTGCTACTCATAGGCTGAGAATTGCCGGTTTAGCTCAGTCGGTAGTGTGTTCGGCAGGGAACCTCAAGGTTCCTGGTTCGATACCGGCCTTCGCTGTTACACATTCGGACTAATACCCTTCATCCCTCCAGCAATGGGTTAAATAGTACCTATACCGTTCTTCTATTAGGATGGCTTTGGCATATAATAACCAACAGAGTTTTATGTATCATTAAGCAAAGGCACGGAAACCGAGACAATTACTGTTGCGTTCATGCATGTTTTCCTTTGGCAAAACATTGTAAAAAATTACTGGTAAAAATCAAAAAGAAAACAATTTGGTCAAAGAATTCGAACTATTATTCCTGGATTATTTTTAACAATTTGTGACACTTATTCCAGTTAAAATACAAAAGGACCCGGACAAAAGAGAGAATTTACCCCACCCACATGCCAGAATGTCGCATAAGGACGCAACTATGCGATATCGCGCGAAAGATCTCATCATTCAACAGTAATGGATCTGCAAGTAGCTTGCAAACCTTAACGACCCGTATACTTACAGTGTCTGAAATTCCAAAGCGATCACCCATGCAAGTACTAACTAGGCTCTATGTTACTTATATTCAGGGATCGGACGAGAACCGGTGTTGTCAGCATCAAACTGACCCGGACAAACATATTACCAAGTTATATTTGGTAACATTAGTACCTTAAAAACTGCCTATTTTCACATATACAAACTCCATCTCCTAAGTCTTGGAATAATCTTATGACATGATTTATACACCAAATTCTTTCCTAAAGTGCAGGTTGTATTTAGCATCCTAGTTCAACGAAACCCGACAATGTAAAACTTTTATATCTGTAGCCTCTTTGTTCTCAGATAACCTCTCATTTGTATTATTTAACTTTTTCGGACTTTTATATATATACACAACGTTTCGGCCTTCTGGTGTTTCTTGAATACATGGTGCAACGGAGAATGGTTGAGTTATTACAGTTATATGTGACAATAATCTGGAGTTTCCAGTTTAATCCTGGCTACAATCGATAATAACATAGAATACTCAACATACTTTAACACTTGTACTGGATTAACGGTATGAGAACAATCTACCCGAATGGATTAAACAAAAGTTTCGGCTCAAAGTTCTGTGAAGGATCTAGGTTACGACAAGCAAGCTCGCGAATTGATAAAAACGTTTACGAGTTCGAAAAGAAGTTTGGAGGGTACATCAGGAGAAACGTTTTGTATATAACAATAAAGCTGATGACAACAGTAAAAAAAATCTTAATAATATAGAAAATAGTTAATTAATATCTTTCCAGACAGTATTAGTTTTATATGAAATTCAAACAGCCTCGTTCAGGATTTGAGCTAGGGTAGCCGAATGTTTCCTAAGACCATTACCATTACGCTACGGCGCCTCCATGAATCTCTTCAAAGGAAAATTCTTTTCCTATCGAAAAGAAATAATATCAGTGCAATTTCTTAACAACATCTAGTCTGCAAATTATAGTGTAGAGGAAGAAGAGTAAAAAGGATAGGACTAATTTAAATAGAAGATGTTGTTTTTTGGGGGTTATCTTTCGGTTTTAACATTATCCTTGTGACATTTTTCTGGGTTTCAGTACATATTTATTATTTTGATTGGATTGGAAGTCATTGATATTTTTTCAGGATTTCTGTGAGCCTCGTTTTGATAAACCCCATTTCCGAAAATAAAAAAGAGTTCAGAATCTGCTGTTGTATGGCTGAATTATCTTTTTTATTTTCTCGAAAATAACTTCTTTGACAAATATTTTTCTTTGGTTTTTCAAGCATTATACCACAATAAAAGCTTACATAAATCGAGTTGTTTTTGCACTGCAGCCGTAGAGATATTTGTTTGTTATAAAAGAAATGTGTTCCTATGTCTGTTTTAATGGCACGGTGGTTGGTTGTTTGATTGGTTGGATATTACATATCCATCCTTGGATTTCTATATGCTGAAGACATTTTGTTTTATTCATTTTTGTTGGTTATTCAATTTTTTTCCAAACTCATTCATTAAACTCAATTTTTTAAAATTCATTTATTATCTATTTAAGCCATACAGCCTACGTAACAGGTAGTAACAATCCGAGTCAGAGTTGACCTGGAAGTAATGGCGATAAACATTTTCCAAAGCTGCAGCACTGGAACTTCACCACTAGATGTAGTTTAACGTCATACGAAAGACATTAAAAACCTCAGCCACAACCGTGTAGCAAATATAGGATAAAAAGTGTTGCCATAAAGGCAATAAGGTTGGGACAATAATGTAGGCTAGGGGTTGACATGACCAGCTCATTGATCGGAGGAGCCTCTCCGATCGCCTGTCTAGCTTAAGGCCAAAGGGGAGTGTTGCATGTTATGGACTGCTCAGCCACCAGAATTCCGTCCTTAAGCATCACGGGTCGCCATCCAAAGACAAAGAGGTGTCCCCATTGAGGATTTTGCCTCTATGCAGAGTTAGTCGGTGGAAGGCCGGGTGGTATTTAAGTTGAAATGAATACCCACTTAGCTGCTGGGATTAGATGATCTAAGGAAAGAAAAAAACGTAATTCTACAGAAGGATTTTTATAGTTCTTCATATAAAGTAAGTCGTTGAGGTGGCCTAAAGTTGGTATATGCCAGTCTACCCCCTTTTCACTAGCGCTAGACCAAGGAGATCTTTTTGCGTCTGAGGTGGAGCGCCACACATACCATCAGCTCCTTACTTTACCACACAGATCCCTGTGCAACTCATACGCTTGTGGTTCAAAGTCGGACAATCTACCGGATGAGCTAAATACTAGTCTACACCACTACCGAAAACGGTGCTTCAATTTATTGTTCTCCAAACCATGCTGAAACTGATC
>CM042137.1:79147810-79230310 GCA_023376005.1 Doryteuthis pealeii
TATCTCTTACACGTTCTCCAATTGTGACCACGATGTTGGATTTTGTTTGTTGGGAACTGAAATTAATCACCAACAATTTAAATATGAAAGTATAGTAAATGTGATCAGTATATAAACATGGGACTGTCTTACTACCGGAATATTCATTTTGGAATTTAAAAGAAATCATCTGCAAACATTCTTTCTAGAAAATAATACGACTGATTTTTTATTCTAGACATTAATGAAAGTAATTTTATGCTGTTTTCAGGCTAGCAACTCTAATTGATAGTCAACTAAACAAGGTTAATGAACCCCCCTCCAATATCGTCGTTAAACAGAGAGTATGTTTTGCCCTGTCGATGGTGTTGATAATAATTTAACTGTATTTCCTTATTACCTGCAGTGAAACAAGACACTCAACTACAACAGATGATTGTCCTGGGTAAGACACTAAATTGCATACTGTACTATGCCTACAGTTCTGGAGCTCTTGGATGTATGGAGTACCTCTTCATCGATATTATTTCCAGGTTTACTCTCAACCGGAGTGGTAGTACCTGTATGGATCCTATCTATGGGTCAAATAGGAGAGTTTCAAAAGTATTTGTATAAGATAGGAATATTTGATATCATTTAATCATGTGCAAAAACAATCTAAATAAAAAATTTAAACTTACAATATACGCAATTTCCTCACCTCTCGGCATAAAATAACCCTAGACGGTTTTAAATCTGGTTAAAATCAATAGATCGTTTAAATATTTATGTTAAAACTGCTAATTATATCTGAAGAATATGTATGTGTTTGGGCCTTAAATGTTATCTTAAACCCAAGAGTTTGTATTTACCGAACCCGTTCACCAGGGTTAGGATGTCACACAAGGTCACAAGTATGTGGCATCCAGCGAGGATCAAACCCGCTTTTCAGTAGTTATGGACCTGAGAGACAAGCTTCCTAATCATTATACTATAATTAAACTTATTTGTAGACTCGAAAGTATTAACAGAGAAATCAGGCTTAATATATTGCTTGAAATCATAGACTACACAAGTATAGACATATCAACTGGTCTTCATATTTTATTCGGAAATATCAACTTATACTCGAGTATAAACAGTAAATTTATGGTTTAACATTTTAATTCGACACATAAACTCATACACGAGTAGAGACGAGTATATTTTGTGTTTTAAAATTTGACCAAGGATACTTCGACTCATACACGAGTACATTCAGTTATGGATCTGCGAGATTAGCTTCCTAACCATTATACATTAGACAGTCAGGTTGGACGTTAATATTTTACCTGGAAATTTTGATTTCGAAAGGCATTATTTTCCACAAAACCTCTCCTTTTATTTTTGGTTTTGTTATTGAATCTTAAATATCTCGTTCTGTTCATAATGCCTTTCTCTGTAGTTTAAATACTTCATCGTTTTCCCACCGTTTCTGCCTTCTGTTTTACGCTTCTTCTTCTTTCATTGATTTTATTGTACTTGAAAATACAATTTCCTGTGTTTGTTTTGTTTTGTTTGTTTATTTTATAACTTTTATTTATTTGAATCTCTTTCACTCAATCCTAGTTTTCTCCTTAATTTCATTCATAATCATAGCATTCAACTTTGACATAAGAGCCTCTCATTGCGCGGTGTATCTGAGATAATGCATGAAAATTGACATGAAGAAAAAAAAATTGAATTGGAGAGAAAATGTTATCAAAGAGAAAATATCTTAATTATTTTCTTTTTTTAAAATTTAAATCTCTTTTCTTCTTTTCTTTCTTCTTTTTTTTTTTTAATTTCAGAACCAAGAAGCAAAATATTTATCAATCGTTTGCCGCTATTGCAATCCGATTCCTTCTTCAGTGATTTTAATGATGGGAGAAATATTTTCAAAAAGTGGATTTTGCTCGACTGGTTTCGCTGTGGCGTTTGCACGATTGGCTCAATAGCTTTAAAAACAAGTATTTAATTTCACAAGATAAATGATTATTGCATGGAATTTGGATAGGAAATTAAATACACTATAACACAGTAATCATATATATATATATAAAGTCATCCACAGACAAGGTGTTTCGGCGTTTCCCGCCACTTCAGTGTGGCTAGACACAACAACTATCTCCGACCAGAAGTGAACCCCGACTGACTTTTCGCCTGCACGATCCGTTAATCTCTGGGCAATTGCCAGCGGCTGTTTAAGGAGCGGTGTTTTAACTGATATTAAAATACATACATCTATGTATATATTTTATGATCACCAGAGAGATCAAATCTGGAAGCAGATCATCATTGTGTAATACTGGCGGTGAAAGTTTATTAAAGTCGGTCCAAGTGAGCTCTACCGGGTTACGGGAGCATATAATGAGTCATCCGTTCCGTATATATATATATATATATATATATATATATATATATATATATATATATATATATATATAAGAGAATGTGATGACAATAGCGTTTCTTTGCAATTACATTTTTACTTTTTATTCTTCTCAACTGGTTTCCACATCGTTAACAGAAAAATAGCTGTATGTATAGATGTAAAACAGTTATGTTTGGATTAACCATGGAAACCGTAAGACCATTCTATTATTTTTCTGAGAGCGGGAGTTCTTAAGAGCAGTTCTGTTAACATCAGCAAGTTGCATCGGGAAATTTTCTTAAGTTAATTGGTGGATCCACAACGTATTATCACGTCTCATTGGTCATAATGTTTAAAATCATCTCTCTTTACCTCTCTTTTGCACAAACACACAGATACAGACGCAGATACACACACACACACACACACACACACACACACACACACACATATATATATATATATATATATATATTAACGAAAATGCAATTTTCTTCGATTGACCTGGTTTTGATAGTTTTAGAAAAGAACATTACGCGCGGTTCTGAATTTTAAATATCAGTAATTACTTTTTAATTTAAGTTAATTCTTAAATAATTTAGAATTTTATTTTTAAATGGAAATGTTTTTTTTCCCGTCAACCTTTTAAAATTCTGTTCGGAATTGATCCATCACGAAAAAAAACAAAATAAACATGAAATCAGATTGAAATTTTCAAGAGTAACAAAATCAGTAAGTTAAAACATTAATGTTCCCAGAAATCTTAGGTAATAACCATTTTTTGACAGTTCAACTATTTCTACAGTTAATCGCATCGGCGAACAGTTTTAATAATAATAATTTGATAATAATTAAATTTTCTATAAGGTAAATTTCAAAAGAACTTAACATTAGTAAAATGTACGTATAGTTAAATAGATGGTAATACAATTTAATTCTTTTTTTATGCTTTGAACTCTAAAAAGTAAATGAAGAAAGGAAAAATTCTTGTTAAATACTTATGAGTAATACTATTAAGCCATTTAGCTGGCACCATAGAATACGCCCACTGCACGTCTGCACCTGCTGGCCGTGGGTGTTGATCATTGATGATTACTTTGGCCCTTACTAGGACTAGACGAGTGGTCAGAGTGCTAATCGATCGGTTTGTCACGTCAAGCCACCGTCCCTTTATGATTGTCCCGACCATGTTGTTTTTTATGGCAAACACTCAACTTTTTATCATATATATGCTACAGGGCGTTGACTGGGAGTCTTAATATCCTGGGTATGACGCTAAACTATATCCAGTAGTGAGGTCTTTGGGGAATGTGGAATACTGCTTCATTGCCATTACTATCAGATCAACTTTGATTGAGAGTGTTAGTACCTGTTAGCGTCCTGTTTATGGGCAAACTAGATAAAAAAAAACTGTGTTTTAAAAATGTGTTTTTAAACTTAGTTATAAAAAACTTAATACCAAACAAGAATGAATAAAAGGAAAACATCTTCGGTATAAAATAATCCAAGGGTTGACATGCCGTAAAATCCAGCCAAACAACCAATCAATTTGTACTATTAGGAGAGACTGAAAAGTTCATCGGCTGAAAAGTTTATATGTTAACGTCATATCTGTTGTTAACTTTTGACCAATGGGATTCTAGCACTGCAGCACGGATAGAAGAAACCTCATTTGGGCACATTCAATGAGAGTATATTGGTCAGTTGATGAACGTTTCAGCGAAACTTCATATTTACCTCAGTTGATGGAGCATCCGCCTATGAACCCAAAGGTTTCTGGTTCGATATCGGCCCTCGCCAACTAAGCACATTAGCAACACAGACTGGATCTGGGCGATAATGTGGGGAGCTGATGGTAGGTGTGGTGCTATAACAACCACCCTGGTCTAGCACTAATAAAAAGAGGATAGACTTACTGATACTGAGAGTCAATTCACCAACTAATTATATATTAGGTAGTTAGGGTAGCGAAGACATAGTCAATGGCGTTTGGTAACTGAGAGATATTAACCTATGCGATTTTCAAACCACGTTGAATATAATGCTCTATAAAATACATTGAGCACTCTTTACTTATAAATATTAAAAAATATCATATATAATCCATATATATATATATATATATATATATATATATATATATATATATATATATATATATATATATATATATATATATATATATATATATATATATATATATATTAATAAGTCATCCACAGACACGTGTTTCGGCATTTCATGCCTCTTCAGTGTAGCTAGACACAACTATCCTTAGGCTAGGGTCGAACTCAGACTGACGGCATGGTAATATATATATATATATATATATATATATATATATATATATATATATATATATTGAAATTACAAGATCCTACTCAATTTTTCAAGGAACATTTTTTTTCTATTTTCAAGAGAAAATTAAATTTTAGAACTAAAAAATCTTTAAGATTATCCAGAATAAAGGTAGCTTTATTTCTTGATGTTGACATGTTGAAAATCTAAACACCTAAACCGATCTTTCTTGAAGTGGTATTGTACCTAAATATTTTTAGGCCACAGAAAAAGAAAATACTCATACCTCGAAACATTTCAAATGATTAAAGAAAATTACCACAATTATGGGGTTTATTTGCATATTTTAACATGTGTCTACATTTTAATCGCTTACATGAACCAACTTGTATTTAGCACGAGAACCCCCCCATATATATATATATATATATATATATATACTCCAGTATTCTGACCGATTGTAGAAATGCAGTGGTATGGATGGTCTCAAGTCTTCCTCTGATTATTATTATTATTATTATTATTATTATTATTCCTTTTGAGTGTTTCATATCAGCGTTAGCTGACGGCCTTTCACTGGAGTCTGAGTGGCAACAAGTCTCCTCAGGTCTTCAGGACTCTTCTGAGTATTTTGCCAGATTGCAGCAGTGCAGTATTCTGGATGGTCTCGATTCTCCCTCTGGTCTCCAGATTTTCCAAATTTTTTTCCAATCTTTTTGGGACCGTTCCAAGTGCACCAACTACAATTGGTATCACTTTGACTTTCATATTCCATAACTTTTTTTCAGTTCTCTTGCAAGATCTAGGTATTTGTCCATTTATTCATTTTCCTTTAGCTTCACCCTGTGATCTGCTGGAACTGCAAAATCCACCAGTTGACAAGTTCTTTCTTTTTTGTTAATCAACACTAGGTCTGGTCTTCTTGCTGGGATAAGGTGATCAGTTTTTATCTCAAAGTCCCAGAGAATTTTATGCGTTTCGTCCTCAAGAACAGATTCTCGTTTATGCATATACCATTATTATTATTATTATTATTATTATTATTATTATTATTATTATTATTTATTTATTTATTTATTTATTCATTTATTGGTTTCTTTCTTTCTTTCTTTCTTGTGCTTTTTTGTTATGCCTCATTGGGCATCTCCCAATTTTCTATCTTCTCACATAAATATATAACAAAAAATAGAATAAAATAAAACAAAAGAAAATATTAAAAAAAACATATCTATATACAGATCCAACTTTGTTAAGAATTTCATCTGATATTTCCCAATAATACCACTTAAAGACTTCATCTCACCAGTCTCTTCTCACCAATCTCTACAATCATCCATATTAATTTTATTTTTTTCTGTTTACGATCTGATTAGGCTGTTACTTTTTCAAAAATATATTACTATATCAACAAAAAATCAAATTGTTTAATATACTTCCTTGTTGAAATCTGCATTGACAGTGGGTTTCCAGTTGGAGGAAAAATATAAAAAAGACTCTACAATAATTAGTAATCTATTTATTATTTTGAAAGATTCAATTAGATCACCTCTCATTCTTGTTTTGTGTAAAGTAGTTAATTCAAATTTCCCCAATTTCTTTCAGTAACTATTTTATTATTTTTGTCACTTTTCTTTGTATGCATTCCAATCTCAATATCACACTTCAATTTCCATTTCTATACACTGGAGCCCAGGCCTGAATACAACATTCTATATTAGATACTATTAGTTCTTTTTATATTTTTAAAACAACATTCGCCTAACTTGAGATAAAATTTCTAACCATCCAGTCAATCATTACATTTGCTGTCAAT
Source organism: Doryteuthis pealeii (assembly GCA_023376005.1). NCBI lineage: Eukaryota > Metazoa > Mollusca > Cephalopoda > Myopsida > Loliginidae > Doryteuthis > Doryteuthis pealeii. The sequence continues at coordinate 79,154,272 of CM042137.1, forward strand.
ATAATTAAGAAATATGTTTGTCAGCTTTAAAAGTAACATCGCATTATTCATTTATATTTGTGATTTTCCTGTTGCTTAATTCCTACTCAACTTTTTGTTTTGATCCAATATGTAAATTATATTTTTCTATATTGAATTTTAATTTCCACATATCTTTGCAATATGACAATCAATTTAGATCCATTTCAGATCCATATATTTTTTTTATATCATTTGGTAAATACTTTATGAAATTTAAAAACAACAAAGGTCCCGGTACTGATACTTGAGGAAAACCGGGTGGTGTATACTGTGTTTCAAAATAATTGTTACCAATTTTTACTTTCATAGTTTTATCGGTGAAAAATATCTTCCAATATTTACTATTTTTTTAGAAATAAACAATTTTTTTCCTTTTCACGATTAAGATGCTGATTACCAATTAACGATATCTTATAATTTACTAGATGACCTACATTGTCTGAATTGTACTATAGAAATAATTTGTACAGATGAATATTGTTTCTAGTATTCCATTCTGATACGAATAATTTTCAAACAGAATTATTTAACCAATGGATATAACCAGGTACTACCACTCTGGAATAATGGCAACAATTGTGGGATTTCATACTCCTCAAAGTTACCATAAATGGAAACCTCATCACAAGATGCATTTAATGTCACACCCAGGAATTTGATTTCTGGATAACATTTACCGCTCAGGAGGAAATGAAGAACATGCACCGTGAAGTCTACTTTAAAGAAATGGTTTTACAATCATTGCTTTTCTTCAATAATAGATCCCCGCTATTGCAATTGCTGCTCGTTTGGTTCTTACCCGTTGTGGATCTATCTCTCTGTCTCACTATCTCTCTATCTCTCTGTCTCTACCTGTCTCTGTCTCTGTATGCCTCTGTCTCAATCTCTGTCTCTCGATCTCTCTGTCTCTGCCTGTCTGTCTCACTGTCTCTGTCTGTCTGTCTATCTCTCTCTCTCTCTCCCTCTCTCTCTCTCTCTCTCTATATATATATATATATATATATATATATATATATATATTTGTGTGTGTGTTTTACATATATATGTGTGTGTGTGTCTATGTGTGTGTTAGGGTAGCTTGGACATGAAGTCAACGCCGCTATGTTACTGACATTTTTTCACCTATGCGATTTTTATAGCAAGTATTTTTTAATTCTCAGAGACGTGAAACTATCATAACCAAGCGCCATTGATTTCCTGACCAAACTACCCTAACGTAGATATACTTGCTCTATTACGATATTGAGCATTATTTTCTAACAAATATAGCACGTCCTCAATTTTCAATAACATTTTGTCGGATTTACCCAATCTTTTACTTTTCTGTTGGATGATATGATGGATCCTCCCGTCGATTTCGACGTATGAGTTTTCATACAATGAACATCCACACAATGATTTGTTTATAGTGGTGAAGGCTTGTGTTGGACCATCCCCACTTTTTTGCACAGTAGATAGGAAAGAATTGGTGCATCAAGGGTTGCCACAAACCCAATCAACGACCGACCTCAAGAATTTTGAATTCAGAGTTATCCCTCTCCTAGACTAGTTACCTACCCAAGGCTGAAGGGCCCAGTCTGCCCTACTATTTAACCCATAGCTGGATGGAGAATATATTGACTCATACCTTTCCCAATGGTATTAGCGCTATGTGAAATGCCAACAGCTTCGTCTAGGAATTGAACTCGATTCGACGAGTCCATTTTCCACGACTCTACCTACTAGCCCACGCGCCTCAATATATATATATATATATATATTATATATATATATATATATATATGTGTGTGTGTGTGTGTGTGTGTGTGTGTGTGTGTGTGTGTGTGTGTGTGTGTGTGTGTGTGTGTGTTGTGTGTGTGTGTAAAAATGTGGATAAAAATCATTTAAAAAAGCGTCGATGAACCAAAACGTGCTCAAATGCTGCCCAGCGAACAGTATAAAAACAAAAATAAGTAAGATAACACATTTTAAGTGTTGTGTAATAGCTATAAGTGTCTTACGACTTCTATAGGATAAAATTATACTCCTCAGAGGAAAATTTATTGACATGATAAAGTTTCATTCATTATGTCTTCTATTCTCTAAAAGATATATTAAAAGTTATAGTTATGAAACAATTCCTAGAGGGTGGGATCTTAATTACTGTTAGTCTTCGATAAGGAAAACGTTTAAGTCGTGGTAAAGCATGGGGATGTCAAAATTTTCTGGGACATTAAAGGATCCATCACTATTGATTTCCTTAAAAAGGTTCAACTATAAACAGTGCTAATTATTAACAGCTCCTTAGGTGGAATTCATCTTACAAATTATGTATATACGAGGATAATCTCAAAAGAAATGTCTCCAAAGCACTGGGGACACAGGGAAAATTTTTGTGTGTTATTTCCAGCACAATTTTGTTTGCTGTGGATGCGTCTGTTCCCGCGCATGCCTCGCTGCCACACTCAGACTTGTCGAGGCTTTCGTAACTGATCGAGCTCCTGATTGACGCTACCGCCAAGTATGAAATTCGCGTAGTTATTCGGTATTAAAACGCTAAAAGCATTAAACCGATTGAAATTCATTACCAACATACGAAAGTGTATAGCCAGTTTAGCATGTATTCAAAAATCCGAAATTTGGAAGGACGACGTGATTCAACGCTTCCTCAACGACATGGCGGTGAACTGGCATACAAAAACTGGCACAGTGCCTACATCGACCGAAATGTTGATTATTTAGAAAAATAGATACATGTTCAAACTTTAAAATTATGTAAAGATTATTGACACTTTACAATAGACGTTTCTGTAATTTCTACATATTTTGGAGACCTTACCTTACCCTCGTATTTGTACGCTGAGTGTATTTGAGCCAGAGCATCTTGTGGGAAAGTGGAAAATCTAAAATAATGGCTGCTTTTTATTTTAAATGCAAACTTGCAATCTTTCTTATTAAGACGCATTCCTAATTACCTCCCGACAAAGTCAGATGAGGTGAGAGTGCATGTTGTGAAACATGTGGCCAAATATTAATCTCCTATAAAATAACATGGGCATACGAGAGAATTGGCGCGTACAAAATTGAAATGGCGATTATGTAGAGAAATTTATACATGTTGAAATTATTAGAATGATGTAAACTTCATTGACAATAAACAATAAAGGTTTATGTGATTTTGGAGACCTTACCTTTGCGATTGCCCTCGTATGTTTAACTTGGGTATTTTTGCAAGTGTGTCTCGGAGATTTAGAATTCATGGAAAATGTAAAATAATGGATACATTTTCTTTTGAATGTAAATCTATCATCTTTATTTAGAATGATATGAGGCAGCCCTAATTATAGCCAGACAAACTGAGATGAGCTGCGAGCTCATGTTGTGACACATAAGGCAACATATTAATTTCCTATTAAATTAGACGATATTTCAGATGATGATTCCCAAGAAATGCACGATTAGGGTGTGTTCCCTTTAATCATGAGACCCCATAATGGTGTGCCCACAGCAATGGAATAACCCATACAAGTCCTGTGTAGACTTATCGTTCTTCGCTAATCTAAAGGGAACCACTTTGTTAAGCGTGGAAGATATTCCATGTCTCAGAGTTACACATAATGAATTAACATTTTCATTGTATAACCTGTGACACGTACTTATGCAAACGTATATCGGTTGATAAGAACAGGCACCCTGGTGCGTCTACCTATAAAAAAAATGGTAGAATGCATATCGATTCATAAGATGCAAATATGTACAGTTGTAAACAGTTGCAAAAAATAAAATTAATAAATCAATATATACATAAGTGAAACAATAGAAAATGCCAGGACTTTGTCATACATGTCGCTTGTTGTCTCATTTCGCCCTACCTTATTGAGAGGGTGGACAGTGGGATTGAGAATGAGAGAGTGAGAGAGAGGGGGGAGAGAGAGAGAAAGAAATTGTGAGAGAAAAAAGAGTTTGAGAGGGAGAGATGAGAGAGGGTCAGAGAGGGGGAGATAGAAAGACCTAGATTACGAATGAGAATGAGAAAAACAGAAAGGCAGACAGATTGAGAAAGGGAACGAGAGAGAGACAAAAATAATTAGAGATAGAAAGGGTTTGATAAAGCGAGAGAGAGAGAAAGAGAGAAAAAGAGAAAGAGAGAGAAAGAGATTGAGAGAGAGAGAGAGATGTAGCAAAAGAGAGAGAGAGAGAGATGTAGCGATAGAGAGAGAGAGAGAGAGAGAGAGAGAGAGAGAGAGAGATGTAGCGAAAGAAAGACAGTTTGAGAGAGATTTTGAAAAAGAGAGAGTTTAAGAAAGAGAGAGAAAAACAAAGTGAAAAAAAAAAATAAATATATGGACATGGAAAACACGACAGCTTTGTCTGTCCATTCGTCTGTCTTCTCCCGCGCGCGGGAAAATCCTGCAGTTGACTAAAAGTAGCGCGGTGGACGGTTGGACATCAATAAACGTAGAAAAACCGTACTTATGCTCGCGGCCGTATACATTCCCGACATTTTTTCCAATGCTTGCTTTAGTTATTGTCCTTTTACCCTTATCTATTTATTTATTCATTTATTTATTTATATCTTGTTCTTTTATACAAATGATAGCAAACGAAATGAATGTAATGTATTGGAGAAAAAGGAAAAGTGTAACTATCTTTAATATTTTGCATATACATACACAAATTCACACACATTTATATGTGTGGGGGAAGGAAAGCGAGAGAGAACGAGAAAGAGGTGTCTGGATCTATGTTGACTGACATATATATAGGTATGCGCAGGTGGGTGTGTCCATGTCTTTGTGTGCAGTGGCATATATATTGTATCAATTTATGCATTACATATATATATATATCTTCCCCCCTCTCTCTCTCTCTCTATATATATATATATATATATATATTATATATATATATTTATGCAATTGAAAATAATCCGAACACTAGCGTGTTAAGAAACAAAGAAAAGATCTTCAATATGGGATCTAATTTGACAACCTTCGACCTAGCAAGAAACCTGGGTAGCTGTTTTATCTTTAAAAACTCAACAAATTAAATAAATATTAGCTCTCACAATTTGTGATTGAGCACTGTATTTTCTTTGTTTCATCTATATATATATATATATATATATATATATATATATATATATATATATATATATATATAGATAGATAGATATGGAAGTACGATGAGGAAATTAATCCGACAGTATGTGGAAAAATCTTTAAAGAAAACAAACACAGGATGTCATAAACGATGGAAAACTCTTTATGTCGATCCTTAAGTATTTTTTTTTTTAATTAAAAACTTCTTCAGGACATTGAATATTTGTATGAGTAAAAGATGAAAGATGTTTAATGTATGTTGAATGTGTGATAAAACGGTTTATAACAATAACCTTTTATCACACATGTAAGATATATAGGGAGATAGTTATGTATATGAAATTATTCCCATATTACATATATAATAGCAAAAGCGACCGTCTGTTTACTTCCATACACACACACACACACACACACAGACACACACAAACGCTCACATAAACATTCATACGCCCGGTGAAAGCGATTATCTATTTACATTTTCATGCTCTCACACACACTAATGCACACACACACACACACACACACACACACAACATAAGAGAACGTTCTATGTCAACTTCAAAACCGTTTGTCTTAGCGTTCATATTTTCAAACATCCAATTTTTAATTATTATTATTATTTTTGAATAGACTGACCAACATAAGACTCTCACAGTCTCCTTATTCTCTGTGATAAATTATTTTTCCTCAAATAAACAAAAGCCTTGATGAAGATCTACTAAAACAGATTGAAACACTGCAGCGTTGGCGTAATAAACATCACTCATTTTATGAATGTGTGTTTTTTCAAATGTTTCACTATATATATATATATATATATATATATATATATGTGTGTGTGTGTGTGTGTGTGTGTTTGTGTAGATGTGTATATGCGTGTGAGTATATATATATATATATATATATATATGTGTGTGTGTGTGTGTGTGTGTGTGTGTACCACATTATTTTTTGTTATTGCCACCCACTTATCTACATTCTACTCTCGACATTTTTATTGTTTGGAGTTCTTGATATAGCTTTGAAGAGCGATGGGTAATAGTGGTGGTCTTATTTAATGCAGAGATGGTGACAGACTCTTGCTTTGAGAATAAAACCAAATGTGCTTTTGTGGTGCATCGAAGCGCAGTGCATCTGGATTACCTTGCAGGCAGCCGTACATCCACTTGCATTTGCTTCTATTTTCATAGATATATTTGCATAAACAAATATTCATTTCTATCTCCCCCTCTCTCTCTCTCTCCCTGACACACACACGTACACACACCCACATCGTAACATCTGCTTTGTCTCGTGCAAGAGCATTGTTGAAGAGCATCCAGACATCTAAGTGAACCTCGCGTCACTGAGAGTCTCCTTATACATCAACTTTTCTTAGCTTAGGTTTTCAGAAAGTCTTATCTTATGCCAGTAGAAAGGTATGAACCACGCGCTATCAAATAAGCTTCTGCATTCACAATAATTGGAAGTAAGACCGAAAATTATGACTTTGCCAAAGATAGAGAAGATTGTACGAAATAGGGTTCTCTAAAACTTTGTTGGGCGATTTCGAGAAAAACGTGAAATATTGGTCGAAACACGACAACTAAATTTCATTTTGTCATGTGTTCAAATTTTCAAAATCTATGTCTAGCATATATATATATATATATATATATATATATATATATATATATATATATATATTCACACCCCCATGGTTGAGCACTGTTGGGGGACATTGATTGTACCTTCACCGTTTGGCATTAGCCGTGACCCGTCTGTTTACAAATTTGAGTTTTCTAGTGATTGTAAAAACATACCGCCGTAAAGTATATGCAATTAATTGCAGACGAAAATTCTGTCAGGTTTCGATCCCGGCTAGAGGTAGCTGTTAAAAAGCTGACCCGCACTGATGAGAAGCACACTTCGAAACACGTGTCTATGCATGACTGATATATATATATATATATATATATATATATATATATATATATATATATATATATATATGTGTGTGTGTGTGTGTGTGTGTGTGTGTGTGTGTGTGTATGTATATATATATATATATATATATATATATATATATATATATATATATATATATATATATATATAAGATAAATAAAAAGTGATAGGACAAAAAATAACATTTTTGCCATTTTTTTCTCAGCTAGCTTCGATTTAGTAGAATTTTTTGTAAAAAATTCTTTTAGGAATGTTTGAAAAAATGTTTTCAAAGTATTTGATAAACACCAAAGATATTGTGGAAAATATACTATCCATCTGTCCAATGAAAACCATCTTCTGGTTAAATTCCCTCGGTTGTTGTTTATATACTTGAGAAATTACTGAAAGCTATATATATATATATATATATATATATATATATGTGTGTGTGTGTGTGTGTGTGTGTGTGTGTTCATGTATGTCTGTGTGTGGTCGTGTGCGTGTGTGTGTATGTCGATGATGAGGGCCTAAGCCTAATGAATTTTCAATTAGGTTTGGTAGTCGTTCTTTTCATATTGGGTGGTCAATGTCCGTCTATCTATTTTATAGGTGTTTGTTACACACATATTTTATTACCAGAATGGACAGTTAATTGTTTTTAAGTTCAAATGGATTCAAACTTTTTCTTTTTTTCATACACACATATATATACATATATATATATATATATATGTGTGTGTGTGTGTGTGTGTGTGTGTGTGTGTGTGTGTGTGTGTGTGAAGTGTGATGCTTCTAATACAGATTGGATGCAAAAAAACATGGGCAATAAAGATAGGAGCTAGTTTAGCTCAATCGCTTAAGCATCCGCCAGGATTCCATACCAGTCCTTGCCAACTCAGTATATGACTATCATAGCCACAATCTGTGCAGTGGGAAGCAGATGGTTGGTATGGCGCTCCATCCCAGATGCAAAAACAATATCCCAGATCCAACGCAAGTGAAAAGGATATAGACACCATCACTGTCTGACTGATAACGTCAATAAGCCACACCGCTAATTTTAATTTAGTTATATATCAAAATAATGTTAAGATCTCAATGAAAGAGTTGAAAAAATAATGTACTTACATGACTGTCCATTGGAAATGAAACATTCAAAAATAAATTTACGATTTTTTAAAAATTTCGAGGAATCCTATCATCTTTCCCTAGAGAGAGAGAAAATGCATGGAAGAGAAAAGTGAGAGGTGCTTAGGATTATAGCAGATATATATATATTATATAATATGATATATATATATATATATATATAGTATATATAACGAGCAAAAGTACCCGATCCGTGACCGGATTAAAAAATATTTTAGGAACACCAGAGAGTGAGTGAGAAAGGGAAAAACAGGAGTAAGAGAAAGAATAAGAAAAATATTTTATCAGATTAAATAAAAAAATCGCCCAGGTTTCGTATATTACTTTTTTAAGGAAATGCTTTTTTTGTTTACATTCAAAATATTATTTAAAAATGTGTAATCCTAAACATGTATTTTAAAACAATTCTATTTTTCAAAAAGCCTTTTTTACAAAAACCTAAATTCAGTTGTAAATTGTTTGTTTTTCTTAATTCTCAGTTGCGTTAAAGAATATTAATTCAATTTACTTTTAGCCATTAGTCAAGTCAAGTCATAGCACCTATATGATTTTCCCTACTGTATTACTCTTATGGCAAACCTCCATCACCTTTTATCCTATAGGTGCTAAAAGGCAATGGGCGAGAGTCTTAGTGTCCTGTTAAACTGCGTCTAGTTCTGAGTTTTCGATTTAGGAACTCTGGTAAGTGTGTAGTACTCCTTAATTGTCATTATTCCCAGTTATGTTGGGTTAAAAAGGACGTGCAATCGTGGTGTAATAGTTCCCAAATTAGTCTCACTGTAACATTAATGTTGAATAGTAAGTTCGATAGTGTAACTGTGTCACATCCTAACGAGATAAATGGGGTGGGTAAGGAAAAGGACGTTCCATCGTTGTGTAATGGTTATCAAGGTAGTATCGTAGATCCATTACTACTGAATAGCGAATTCAATCCTTACTGGATGTCACACACTTGCGAACTTGTGCCACATTTTTTTCTATTCACACCCGTCTTTTGTATTTTTATTTATACTGTAATTAGTTTCGATTATATATAACCCCACCGATATTTTGGGCTCCCAAAATAAGGGGGTTAAAGTTAAGTGACTGGAAAAATAAGAACTTTTAAAAATAAAATAACACATGAATTATAGCTTTCATTCATTTATTTTTTCAGTTAGGTGTGTTTTGGTACCTATTACAGACACAGATAAACACACGAACAAAGAAAGAGAGCGAGCAAGAGAGAGAGAGAGAGAGAGAGAGAGAGAGAGAGAGAGAGAGAGAGAGAGAGATTCGAACAGAGAAAAGAGAGAGAAAGAGTGAGACAGACTCGAACTGACTGAGAGAAAAAGAGCGATAGATAATGAGAGACAGAAACGAACAGGCTGGGTAAAAGAGAGTATAACTTCATGAATTAAAGTGATGAAATGTTTCATTGTAATTCATTTCCTTTTTGACCCAATTTTTACTTACTTTATTTTTCCTTATAGTGAAGAGTTCTAGAAAATCGTTGATTTTTTTTTTAATTATTGAAATATTTTACTTAATTAGTAAAAATCAAAAAACCAATGTTGTGTGTTTCTTAATTGCAAATATTTAAGGTTTCTCGAGATTTCAAATCTGAATGGTATTTCTTTTAAGAGTATAAGTTGACACGTACATGCCACGACATCTCTTTTTATATATAGATACACAAATTATGTCCGTTTCGTACGCTTCATGTGGATCACTCAGTCGTGTGATGAACACCTAAGAAAAGTAGCTTATCAACTGTATTTATGGTGGTGTCACGTGCTGATTTTATTTACATGCCACGCACAAGAAAAAGTAAATAATTTACTGATTTTAGAAATCTGTGCTGTCTGAGTGCTAGAACAAAAATGAAATCAATCAGGTGGTAAATAACACAGAAGAAATTCATTAATATGTCTACACTTTGAAATCATCTCATTTTTTTGTTCAGGAATTGATTAATTCCGGCAAAACCAGGATACATATTTTTTCAAACATAATCAGCAGGTACTATATATTCCTTTATACGCTTGAGATCTTTTTTCACAATGTCCCATTTTATTATAGAAGATCCAGGCTGTTTCATCTCTTATCTACCATAAACGATAGATAATAAAATCAATAAGTATTTTTTTTTTGCTAGCCACATAAACAAACATCTTGCCATGTGAAAAGTTCTCACGCCACATTAACCATTTTTTCTCATATTTCCGTTTAATGATTAAATAAATAGTATATATACATATAATATATATATATATATATATATATATATATATATATATATATTTGTGTCTGTCTGTCTGTCTGTCTACCTATATACACATTTATTTACATGAATTATGAGAGTACATAATTTGGATAATTTATCTTTTAGACCTGCAGTGGTCATAGTAGCAGCGAGCCCCTTATTAATGCATTTATTTACATTTTATCTTCTGTTATATTATGTTAGCTAGATCAGTCATAGCACCTACTTCATCTGCTACCTCATCTGCATGCACAATTCACTGATTTTGAACTGTCATATGAGACACATGCAACTGAACTGACTAAAGCTCTTTGTTCCTCATGCGTCGAAATCGACGGGAGAGTTTATCATATATATATAAATATAAATATATATATATATATATATATATATATGTGTGTGTGTGTGTGTGTGTGTGTGTGTGTGTGTGTCGGTATGTCGGTATGAGTTATACAGCAAGGGAGTCTATCCCCTTTTCACTAGTTCTAGACCAAGAGATTCTTTTTGGCGTCTGAGGTGAAGCGCCATACATACCATCAGCTCCTATATATATATATATATATATATATAAATGAGGGAAAGGAAAAAGAAATAGGATATATTTTCTTACTGTGCAGTTAATTGTTTTACAAAAAAATCCATTATTTCCTTATGAAGGTAGCAGGTATGTATATATATATATATATATATATATATATATATATATATATATATATGTGTGTGTGTGTGTGTGTGTGTGTAACAGATCTTGGGATGGAATAGGCTCTGTGCAGCCCAGCCCTCTCAAGGCTTTACAGCTCATTTGAATTCGTAGTTTTTTTTCTCTTAGATTGATTGTCATACCAAAAAAACATATAAAAAACAGTATGCCCTATTATTCCCATAGCTAGAAGGGTAATAGTTGTACTCACCCTGGTTAAATATAGTATATATCTAATATTTCACGTTAACATTCACGTGCAGGATCCAACAACATTGTGTTTGACATTCAATTTTCGAAATTGCGCAATAGCGTTCAACTTCACTGTGAAATTGTTTTCAACGGTCATAATTTCAATATTCATTGACGCAATTAGCTGTAATTAATCAATATCTTGATTAATTCTTTGCAATTAACCCTGAAGATTCTTATGGTGAAACTCGGGTAGGTTATTTCGATACACACTGTAATACTAAATCCGCTCTACTAACGTATTGAACAATTTATATTTGTTATCATTGACTTATCCGGTTAATAATTGTTATAACTTAAAACAGGCAGTTTTCACGAACAGGACACAATATCAAATAATGTAACCACCTTTTCCCCCCAAGAATTTCATTTGAGCAGCGGAGACAGATTTTTTATTTATTGGCTTTACCTTCTGGAAGCATATAATATTCACCTTGTTCACAATATTATTTATTACTAATTGTTTACTTTTATTTTCTAGCAAAAACCCATTCGATAAATCTAAAAAGAAATGATTGTAATTTTATTCTCTCCTGTCTTAATTGTTAAATAGTTAAATAAGAAAATTTAGGAATGAATGCCGCTCAGAATAAATTTAACGAAATAATCTAATTTTAGATATTAAATGATATTTTCAATTTTATCATTTGTTTTTATTTTTGTTTTTGTTTTTTGCTTTGCAAAAAAACAAAAACAAAAATGTCTGAGAAAGAAACACAAAAAAGAATGAGAAAGAAAAAATACCAAAAATCAGGGAATCAGGGAATTAACCGAATTTAATGAATTTTTCAGTGTTGATATATTAATGAATAAAATATATAATTCACCAGTTATTTTATCTAAAAACTTTTACATTTTTTCAGGTCAGTTAACATTGAACCACTTATCTTTGAGGCATAACACAGATTCTCAAAGATACGTGATTCAATGTTAATTGACCTGAAAAAATGTAAAAGTTTTTAAATAAAATAACTGGCGCATTATATATCTTATTCATTTATATATGAATACTGAAAATTTAATTAAATTCGGTTAATTCCCTGACTTTTGGGGTTTTTTTCCTTTCGGTGGGATGACATATGATGGTTGAATTTAGGTCCGTTAAATTCGCTTCAACCAAATAAATTAATAAATCTATCAATGAAAAACGTAGACAACAATTCGTTAAAATTGTTTTGCTTTGATTAATAAAATTGATATCTATTTGCACACACACAAATAATTGATTTAAAAAAAGATTAAAAAAGCAAATGATAACGTGAGCAAATATGTTTATCCTAAAGTGAATAGAAAAGAAAGTCTCCCTAAAAAAGAAGAGACGTTTAATTTGGGCAAAGAGTCACTACTTTTCAAAGAAAATTGTGTTTAGATTTTTTCCAATTTTTATTTTAGTAAAAAGTGGTGTTATTTTTTAAGTCATCCCAAATATGTAATAGGTCTTGAATAAATTTTCTTTATTCTATTTTTTATATATCTTCCTTAGTACACATACACTGCTCAATTTCCACCCTTTTTTTTCTGAAACATGAAATTTAGGAGGTTCCTTTCTCTTTGGTAAACCATTAACATTAAGAATTATATTGTCTGGAGTTGTGGGATAGTTTCCAGTCTTACATAATCATTAGATACCTAATGATTATGACAATAGTGTAGAAATCATATTAGTGTAGCTGATGGCCTTGAGAGTGAGTGACAGCGTTTGACCTCACTCTGACCTTGCGTTCTGGGGATGATCGTGAGAATCGGAAGGCAATAGAAGCCCCTTCCGGTTTAAGGTGTAAGCAACTCAGTCAGTTAGAGTTAGAACTTAGAAGCGAAGCTAGCAAGATGTGAATCTCACTGCGTGATTGTCTGGTCTGGGGTTCTACGAATAAAGTAACATCATCGTAAATCGAAGTCTTGTGTTAATTACTAAAAACTAACAATGACACAAGGCTTCTGATAAGGAATGATCCCCAAAAGAAACCAGACCCGATGTCCCCAAGAAAACACCACGACAAGACCAGACCAAGATAGATGATAGAAGAACCAAGCCGGCCAGAAGAAGATACGACCAGAGTAAGACGTAAGAAGGTATATAACATATATAGATATTTGGTACCGTCAAAGAAAAGGCACTACGCAACACCAGGACCTTACACATTTTTATATTTATCTTTATATTTTTCAAATTGAAACTTGCATTTAATGCGAATTTTCTTAACGGAGATTTGGTGTCTGTAACTTATTTCATTTTGTTTGGCTTTCTAATTTAATATAATATTTTATTATGTTAAAATACTTGTGTCTGTTGTGTGTAAATCTTTACTAGTTATTATAATGTAGATTATCTCTCTGTCAGTCTATCTACAAGCAAAACTTATTTATCAACGACGTCATTATCATCGACGTATTATACACGTTATATTCTCAATGATTTTTATATAATCTTTATTTAAGCTTAGTTAGCATCGTTATTTATGAAAGATGTCTTCATTGACATATAGCTGAGTTATATTTGTCTCGGAATAGCTCATCTTAATAATGCGTTTAAAAATCCTGCAATGTGTCTTGTATATCACTAAGATATAAAGGTTTACATAGTATATTGAGCGGATAATTTGCATACTGGTTTTACCAAAAATGTGGTTTAATTAATATTTACTTGGTGCCATTGAATTCTAATATTATTTTCTTATTCTCAAACGTATCAAAATCAATCCAATATATAATTTGGTATAGAAAACAATAAAAATCAAATCAAAATAAGCGTAATCATTTTATATATGTTTTTATTTAGCTTCGTTAATATTTCTCATTTAATATATCTTATTACACTAAAACTTACTCATTTACGCCCGTAGGTCACATAGTTTTCTATTATACACACACACACACACACACACACACACACACACACACAAACACACGAGGGAGAACCCGAGACCATGCGGGAAGATTAATGGAGGGATAATTTCACCATTGCTAGTGACTAGCTCAAACACTAAGATGAGAAACGGGTGTTTCATTGTTATCATTAGTAGCATATCTTGTACACACATCGTAAGTCAACGGTTGTTCTATGAGTTCAGCATCAAATCTTGGTAGAATTTTTTCTCCTCTAAGAAAAATCAAAGCATGTTCGGTTGGAGGGGATGCTTGTTTGTTGAAAATATTTGCAGCGTGGTTGTGATAAAAATTGGCCCTTTCTAATCTTATATGAAAGATAACGAATGTTTTCATCCACTACCAGTCTGATATGAAATTCACACAATCCTATGTCCCTGACTATGGACTTGATTGACTCTTGGCATTGTTGTCAATCATGGCCTGGATCTCAGTAACAAATATGGGAATTTATTTTCTCATTACATTCAATCAAAGCGAGGCTTCTGAACTGCCGTACCCTCGTAATCACCATTGACATCATTCAACTCTTTTCGAATCTTCTGCATTGTTTTCACTCGGATATCTTCGTATTGGAGATTCTGGTGTGAATGCGAAGCAGTACAGCATGCTGTTTTCAAATATCTAGGGGAGTGATTTGCGTCATGGTGTTGCTTTTTTGCTAACAGACAGTTCCCAAGCGACTAGTTTGCAACACATTTGACAAAAACCAAAATAAACTAAGTTCGTATATATATATATATATATATATATATGATATGTTAGTTCTAGATATAACTCATTCGATATAAAGTAAGTATTTTTATAAATTCCTATGAAATTGATGATTTAAAATGGTGACTGTTACTCATCACACTCTATATGGATATAAAACATTTTTAATCTGTAAAATCTTTACAGTGTTATTTTCCTCATAGAAATTGCCCAACTATCTCTAGTTTGTTTAACACGAGACAAAATCTTTAACAAAGTGCATGTGCGTATTAATAGTTTTAAATGGTCACAATTTACCCGTTCCACCCTGTAGAAGTAAATGTACATATATCGAACATAGTCAATATGTTATAGGTTAATCAATGATGGATCATTAGTCTAATCGTATAGGCGAGAAACACACACACAAACAGAAATACACACACACACACACACACACACACACACGCACACACAAATATATATATATATATGCATATATATATATATGTGTGTGTGTGTGTGTGTGTGTGTGTGTGTGTGTGTGAGAGAGGATTTTAGTTATAGAGGTAACTAATTCCATATAAAATAAGTAGTTTTATAAAGTCCTATAAAATTCTGCATAATCAGCATTTAATAAGAAATTTATCTATCTTAATAAAGTGGAATGATTGGCGTAACCAAGTACGTGCAGCCCCCACCACACACCATATATAGTATTACTATTAACGTTTCAAAATTGTCTAGACCATTTTACCGTAATTGCGCTAACAAACCTCTCATTACAAGTCATTTTTTATATCTTGTGGCAACATATATAAATATATAGTATCATTATATTATTATTATTATTATTATTATTATTATATTATTACTACTACTACTACTACTACTACTACTACTGCCAAGCTACTGTCGAACCTCATTATCCACTTTGTCATTGTGTTCTCCTGCCAATCCAGTTAAATATCAATTAGTATCAATTCACCCAAATCTTTATTTATATTAATCTCACCTAGGACAAACGTGCTTTAGTATACGTACATCTCGAATGAAGGTTCAAAGTTACTGTATTCCATCAGCTTGAAGTAAATGTCGTCACTGAATATATATACCTGTATAATTTTCCATATCGTTATATCCTTGCTCGTACATGCATGTAAGCAGTTGGCGTTGTGTACAAAGCGTACAAATCTTATACGTTTCATAAAGATGTGCTTATTCGTAAGAGATAGTGCTATTTATCTTGAAATTATTATTATTATTATTATTATTATTATTATTATTATTATTATTATTATTATTATGTTTCCATTATAGAATCCCATCTCCTTCCATTCGAAGAATACGTAGTCAATTCAAGTAGAACCCTCATCCTTATACGTTCCTCCTGCGTCATGAGAACCCATCACCAGTGGACAGAAGTACATCTGTGTCTTATTTTTGTCTCTATTTTACGAATTCTTTTTTTCTTCTTTCATTTTGTTGTTGCGTATTTTATTCGATCTTCTATTTAATTATGTGCCCTCCTTCATTTCCTTCTTTCTTTCTATCATTCTTTCTATCTTTCTTTCTTTCTTTCTTTCTTTTCTATTTATTGACTTCAATGTTTCACCATCCGAACTTCTATTACTTCTTCATTTTTCCTATTCCCTATCTGACATTTTTTATATATCTTTCTTTCTTTTGTTTCTTTCTTACTTCCTTTCTTCCTTTCTTATTCATTTATTTAAATGTTCCAACATCAGACATTTTCTCTTTTTTACTTCTTTGTTTTTTTTTTTTGTTTTTTGTATTTACTTTCCTTTCTTTCTTTCATATTTACTTTTTTCTGTCTTCCTTATTTATTCATTCCATGTTCCACCAATTGGTCATCTTTCTTTCCTTCTATCTTTCTTGTTTATTCACTTCAATATTCCACAGTTAGGCTTGTTCTTTTTCACTTTTTTATCTTTTTTAGTTCATATTTCTATCTTTCTTTCTTTCTTTTTCTTCTTTTTCTCTTTCTTTCACTTCAATGTTCCATTCGTCTTCTTTCCACTTCGTTTTTTTTTTACTTTTCTTTTATGCTTCATTTTTCTTCTTTTTTTTTTCTTTTCCTTTTTTTCTTACTTTTCCTTGGTTTCGCTGATTCAATCTTCTACTCACTTGTTTACTTTCTCTTTCTTGTTGATCCTTTTCAATTTTCCGTATCTTTTCTTTCTGTTCCTTCTTTTTTTACGATTTCTTTCCTTCTTAATTTTTTATCCGTTTCCGTGTTGGTTTGATTCCATTTTGTATTTAATTTCATGCCTTTTCTTATAGTTGTTTATTCTCTTCAATTTTCTGCCATTTTATTTTCTCAGCTTTTTCTTCCCTCCTTTCCTCTCCTTTACTTCTGGCACCGAAGCATAGTTGAGTTTTCTTTACCATTATGTTTATCTTTCCTTTCGTTCATTTACACTAACTTCCTCTCGTCTTAGCATTAAAATTATTATTATTATTATTATTATTATTATTATTATTATTATTATTATTATTTCTTTTTCTTCTCTTTTTTCTTTCGTTTGAGTGTACATTTATTTGACTATTTGGTTTCTTTATTTCCCATTTGTTATTCAGTATTCCTTTATCACATTTTCCAGCTCTTCGTCCTTCTCAATTCAACATTTTTCAGTGTTTGTCATTACGTTCAAGTCACGCTGAAATCACCGCTAGATCATCGAAGTTAAGCAGTGATGAGACTGTTCAATTGGGGGAACACTTAAGCAAAAGCAGATACTGTAAGTAATGTGAGTCATTTTTTATCGAAATGACTTGATTCAGCATTAAATGATCCAGAAATGGTTGATATGCCGTAAAACTTCAATTCTTACTTTCTTTCTCTTCTCTTCCACTTAAGTTCACTTTTCTGTTTTATCTTCACCGCTTTTCTTCGTTTCATTTATGTTTCTCTTTTTTTATTGTTCCTTCTTTACTAACCATTGTTATTCTATATGTCTCTTCTTTTCTTATGTTACAGGATTGTTTCATTTCTATTTTGTTAGATTTCCCTTTGCATCTTTTCTTTTCCCTTTGCTTTTCTCTCTTTCTGTTCTTTTTATTTTTTTCATCCTACTGTTCTATTCTATTTATTTTCTTCCCTTTTAAAGATATATTTACTTTGTTGTCTTCTAACTTATTTTTATATATCTGTTCTCCACCCGTTCCATTTCTTTATCGTGCTGTTCAGTATTATTTGCACCAACTTCATCATTCTTCAGCTTTTTGGTCTAATTTCACTTTTCGTTTGTAACTTTATTTTGTTTAATATTTTACGTCTTCATCTTCTCATTCTGCATTTCTTACATCTTCATCTTTCTTTTCCTGACATTGATCATTTTTACTTTCTTTATTTCCTTGTTATCTATTCACTTCAATGTTTCACCATTAAACATTCCTCTTCTTTTACTTCTTATTTTTACGATTTCTTTCATTTCTTCCTTTTTTTCTTTCTTTCTTTCTTTTTCATTTCAATATTCCGCCATTACATTATTTTTCTTCTTTTACTTCGTCATCTTTTCTAATTCACCTTTCTTTCTTTCTTTTTTTCTTTCCTCCTTTCATGCTTACCTTTTCTGTCTTTATTCGTTCACTTTTACACCAACCTATTCGTTCTTGCTTTCTTTCTTTCTTTCTTTCTTCTTCTTTCTTTCGATCTTTGTTTTTGTTTTCATCGTTTCATTTTTCTTTTTTCACCTCATCTTCATTTTCTATTAGAATTTTACGTTTCATCTTCGCCTTTCTCATTTTGTCTTTTAGAAATTTTGCCGACATCTTTCGATTTTTATTTATTTACTCCCTTTTGTCGTTTCAATTTCTTTATTTCTATAACCCCCCCCAACTGAAACATAATTTAAGTTCCTCGTGTTTCTTACTATTATCCTTACAACAGCACCTTTCTTCTCTCTCTCTCTCTCTTTTTTCATTTTTTCTTCTTTCTTTCTTTCTTTACCAGCCTCTTTCTCTTACTTTCTGGTTTTCACTTTTTTATCATCATTTCTTTCTGTTATCATCAATTTTTTTCTTCTTCTTCTTCTTCTTCTTCTTCTTCTTCTTATTATTATTATTATTATTATTATTATTATTATTATTATTATTATTATTATTATTATTATTATTATTATTATTATTATTATTTTAGGGTTCCATTTATTAATACTTCCTCTCTTATATTTTTATTTTTGTCAATTTTACCATCATCTGTCTATCTTTCTTCCATTCGGTTTTCTTTCTTGATTTGCTTCTTAAAGATATTTCTTATTATTGTTTCATTGGACTAATGCTCTCTATCAATCGATATATCTCTTTATTTATTTCTTACTTCTCTTCGTCTTAATACCATTCTTTTTTCATCCAAACTTCTATTCATTCTCACTTTTTATTCGTTTGTTTTATGCTTTACTCATCTATAATTACCTTTTCGCAATTTCTTTAATGGATAAGGTGTTCGTATTTATTTTTCTGTATATAAACTTCAGTCCCATATACGTATGCAATGGATCACTAACTTCTATATGCATATATACACATATACACTATCTCATACGGCAGTTATATATATATATATATATATATATATATATATATATATATATATATATGTTGTGTATGTAATGTATTTATATATATATATATTCCCAGTCTCTTCTATACCATGGTGTTTCTGACCACAGATGGCGACAATTCCGCTTATTGGAAAAGCCGTAGGGCCTCTCTCTCTTTCTCTCTCTCTCTCTCTCTCTCTCTCTCTCTCTCTCTCTCTCTCTCTCTCTCTCTCTCTCTCTCTCTCTCTCGCTTTCTCACCCGTTCTCTCTCTTTCTCTCTTCCGTCTCTCTCTCTCTCTCTCGTTGTCTCTCTCTCGCTTCTTACCGCCTAACGCGGACCTCCTCATCTCTTGTGTATTGTACGCTTTCTTCACCCACTCACTCTCTCTGTACCGCCAATGTCGTTTAATTTTTTCCTTCTCTCTCCCCCTTATTTCCCATGCGCAAGCGCCAACTCCGGCTTTCCCGGTTATTTCGCCATCGCAACGATTTTCCTTAAAATTGGACGCTAATTCGATTACCCCCTTCCCCAACCTCTATTCCTCGGAGATTTGTCGATTAGATTGTTCCCAGACCTGTGATTTCAGTCCTACAATTGTTTGGCCACTCAAAAATAGCCTCACTACATAGGACCGGGAGAGGGAGTGCTGGTGTGGGTGAGGCCAAAGAAAATTTTATCACTCATACTCTTCTTCTCCTGGGCAGATTGCTTGCTGAGGCTACATATCGCCACTGGATGATTTAAGTGGGGGATCCTGAAGCCTCTATTGTGTCAGGGCTCAATAACACTCATTGTCAGAATTAGGATGCTGGGGGCATGTCATAATATGAATGTGTGCTTCTACACTTATGAATCTATCTATCTATCTATCTATCTATCTATCTCCCATAAATAAGCACATCTCTAAGAATCTTTATAAAAAACAAAGATACCAGGATTGTATTATTTCCAGGATTGTTATAAATATATAAAAGGGATATGATTATGTATGAACTTATACATATTCATCTTTTTGGTCACTGAGTTTCATTATTGTTTACACATAAATAATACTTGATAATATCCGTTATGGTTGTATAATGTTTCACTGGGTATAATAAAATGCTGGTATCTTTGATGGAGAAGAAAAATAACTTTTTATGAATATTGGTATGGGGGCACTTGTTCGTGGACAATAATCTATCAATTCATCTATCTATCTATCGCTCAGTTGGCACGGCATACAAGCCGTTGATTATATATTCTGCAGAGAGGTAAGATAGCCCCAAAAACTGCATTTGCTAGTGAGGAATCAGATCTTGAGCTCTGGGGAGTGTGAAGTAAACCTTCATTGTCATCATTCTCCGGTTCACTGACCAGGAGTCGTAGTACCTATTAGTGTCCCTTCTATGAGACAACTATATATGTTTTCAAATTATTAGATTGGATTACATGGGTGCAAATTATTTCTATAAAGCATAATTATTTGAAGCTATAGTTGCTTACTATGATTATTATGATTAGTTATATTAAACGTTATAACTGTGTAAAACAAATGATTATTATTGAATAGCAATAGAAAATCGAAACCGGTGGATGTTCCTGTAACCCGAGCAAAATTTCTTGAACCATCTGGTTACTGTATCATGAGATCAATTATGCCTTCACCTTTCATACAGCAAAAGGTTTTAGATGGAATTTGTAAAGCATATGTTCCTGAAATAGACGATGTTCACGTCCATCCATGCGGCTTTTAGATAATACACGTGGTGAATCAATGCACAACCTGTCAACGCACCAACAACCATGATACGACCAACCAGAGTGGGTAACGTCCACGACTTGAACTGCTTTGTTCATGTGATATACGCGCCACAAACTAGTTCCTATCAAAATATTGCGAAACCTCATATCATCTCTAACTCAAGGCTCACCATACATACCTCATGGTAACAGGCGCTTGTGTTAGCTTTCGCTCAGGATGTTTTATTATAAGATTTAGTCACAGGCAGTCTGAGAGCATTATTCGAATGACTATATATTCCCTCTTTTCATTATAGCCAAATATGTCACATTAATCTTTCCCTCTAGTATGCACATTTTTATCCTGATCAATATAGGTATCGTCTTTCAAAGTGGTGCAATTATTAAACAATATTAAAAATAGATAAAGATTATTAACACACACATATTGTCAAATAAGAATCATCGAAACAGCATATGTGTTGGCAACTAACTTTATGTGGAGTAAATGCTTATTGTCGATATACGTGGAACAGTGAGGCGTCTATTCCCTATTCGATAGCGCTAGACCAGGGAGATTGCTGTGCTGAGATGAAGCAGCACACTTTTTACTGCATATATTAACTTACCAAACTGTTCTACCCATGAACTGAGTCAGTGAGGATCGGTATCGAACCCAGAAACTTGTAATTCCTAGGCGGACGATCTACCCATGGAGATAAACCGATCCTAGTTTTATGGAAATCTCTTGAAATTGGAGCCTAAAGCACGTGACTTAACCTGGTGCTAAAGTAATGTTTAGGTCCATGCAGTCATGTTGGCACCCAATCCGATATTTACTTTAAAATGTTATTAGAATGAGTGTAAACCAATAATGTTAATTTTTCTACCAGTCATTACATTGTTTCAACGTTTCATTAAAAGCATGGGTTCTCTTTGATATAGACTATTAAATGATATTGACTCTTAAGAAACAGCAACAGAAAATGGTCAATATGAACGTACAATGAACGGGATTTCCTAACCTCTAGGTATAAAATGATCCTAGATTACATTCTATATACATTCCGTTTAAATTAATCAATCAATCAACTGTTTTTTGTTGTTTGTTTTTTTTTTTTTTTTTGGGGGGGGAAGATTTGATCTTGTATTATTTTCTGTATATAGACCATACTACTTATTTTAAAGCAGTATTATTAAATTATTCGTTCAGTCTATTTGTTTTAGTGTCAGTTTGATCAAATGTTTAAGATGTAACAGTTTTTTAGAATTATCATTTAACATCTTCTTGGTTACAGCTTTAATTGAAAGTGGTGTGAAGGTTCTATGTTCCAATTTAAAATGACATGTCATATATATTACCGTCATATTACGCTGAAAGCCCTGGTTCCCAGTAGATCAACGAAGTTAAGCAACGATAATATTTAATTGGGGGAGTACTTAAACAACGGCAGCTGCTACAAGCACCCCAAATCCTTCGTTTATCAAAATGGTCCTAGTCAGAATTAAATCACCGGAAAGAGAGTTGATATGCCGTAATACAAAACAATCAAACAACCAACATGTGTAAAATTCTGAAATTGAGGTTCAGCACTTCATATTTACCCATTTTTATTTGCAAAACTGTAAAGAATTTATAGAATATATGTAAGATGAAATGATATGAAAAAAACACACAGTTGTTTAATTGAAGTTATTTTTACAACTTTGCATTGCTAATATTGCCAATATTTCGATTTTATCAAAATATCCTCATCAGAGCATAATGATAGGAAAACAATTGTAACCGTTTTAAGATGTGATTGTTTTCTACCGGATTCTTCAAGAGAGAAACAGAATATTTTTAATTTAAACTGGAAATATTGTTTTTTTTTTCAAAAAGCATGTGTCACGTTCGTTCGTTTCGTCATGTTTGTCCGGTGCGTCACGTTCGTTCGATGTGTCACGTTTGTTATATATATGTCATATGTTGTGAAATATCTACTTATTATGTTTTTGACTGGTACACTCGAACATGGCACCTTGGTGTGAGTGCGTCATTCAATAAATCAATTATTCCTTTCTCAATGACCAAATGGTTGATTGATGGATTTTAACGGCATGTCAACCCGCCTTGGATTATTTTAGGTCTATAGGTTAGGGAATCGTGTGCATTTATATGTACATTATTGTGTACTTGTTTAAAGTTAAAATTCTGAAGGATATTTTTAAAATAATTACTTTGGTACAGATCATGTTCACATTTGTACTTTTTAATACAATTTTATTTTTCTTAAGGAGGGCAAAACTGCATCCATTTTGACATTTTCAAATAGACCTCTCATATTTCTTGCGATGAAAAACATCTTGCCTAATAAGAGTTAAATCTCTACATTTTCTTAAAATGTTCAAGAGGGTAGAGTGTTTGACATGCTGTAGTTGTTCCTCGTGTTTGGGTATAAAAGACTCCGTTAGTCTTGTGGTGCCACTGAGCAATCGAGATATAGTGAATTGTCCCTTTGTGAATTTGCTGAAAACTGGTTTCCATTTTCCTTGCATTGATCTAAAAAGAAAGTGTTTATTGTGTGTGTCGGTATTCCAGCGTTGTTGCAGTGTTGTGTAGAAATTTACTTCATTTTCTGTTCCAAGACAGTGTATGGAATTTTGACCTTACAGATTATATTTAAAATTGACTCGGATGTTGAGTCAGCCTTTCCGTTTGCCTCATTACAGGAGATCCATTTACGAGGTCAGTCTAGATAGTAATGAGATGGATTTTATTTTTTCCAAGTTTGCTACCTTGATTCAAAATCAGCTAATAAATTTTGCACTTGTGAAAAAAATGCTTCCCAGAATTTTGGGAATCTTGCATTATTACAAGCCTCTCATGAAATGGAACAAAAAAAAAACAAATTGGACACCAGACAATGCTGCAAAAGCATTTAACAAATTAACACAGACTTAGGGAGACAAACTTCAATCGTAAACACGCCTGGCACTTAAATGTATTTGAGAAGATATTTCATCTAATGTACAATATTATTTATACTTACGTGTGTTTAGAAGAAAGGAAATAGCCAGATGAACAGAGATGTATTAATCTATTAAATGTATGTATTTGATATGTCCGTGTGCAAAAAACTCTTAAGAAACAACTACACAAAAATGTAATAGGAACGCACACAAACAGACACACACACACATATATTTATTTATTTATATTGATGGATAGATAGATAGATTGATTGATTGATTGATAGATACGAAAAAGCTGAGGGACACCTAACGAAGACACCTGATTTCATTTGCGGATCAACTAAATATTTCATAGCGCGTCTTGTCCCGAACTACACTAAGCATCGGAGACTATTTGAAACGTTTGAGAATAATCTGACCGTTCCAGAAATAGATAGAAGGAAAGATAGATAGATAGAATACGAAGCAAAAATATGATAGATATCTAATTTCATTCGCATACACACACACACACACACACACACACACACACACACACACACACACCACCACACACACATATACATATATATATATATATATATATATATATATATATATATATACATATATATGATCGTCAGATAAGCTTGTAATCAACACGGGGATTACCAGTTCACCTGACGATTGGATACGTGAAACTCGGAGTCGTGAGTTGTTAAACTGCCTTATTTTATTAATTGTTGATATATTGTAATATAAGCTCTGATTTTTGTTTTGAACACTGGATGTATTTTGCGGTTTGGACGCCCTTGTAGCGTTATACTCCAACCATATAATCAAACCAAATACACACACACACACACACACACACACACACACACATATATATATATATATATATATATATATATATATATATATATATATATATATACGCAGACTCACAGACTCATGACAAAGGATGCAAGTGGGAATCAGAAAGTAGGGAGATCAAAGAAATGTCAGAAAACCGATTCTAAATTACATGCTTCATTACCAACTCTGCAGCCGGCTTTCATTGGATAATAACCAAACTCAAAGGTAGAAGGGGGAAACCAAATGACGCATGCGCATTCTACTTTGATGGTCCATAAGATGGACGCAATAGTGTCGATGCCAGCTATACAGACAGCCGGTGAGTGAATCGCTTGTTGGCAACATGACATCTTCTCTCCTCGAATCTTGGACCTAAGAATTCAAGGAACGGTGACAGGGACATTAATAATTAATGTTAAAACCAATGGAACTTATTTCAATTGTCCTGGCCTGTTTCAGAGATTCCTGAAAAATTAAACTCAAGTTATTCGATTTCTTTTGTCCTTTTCTTTGCTTGAAAGCAATCATTGATCTTTATTATAAATTTATATTACGTTTTGACTTTTTTCTTTTTCCTTCATACACTTTTTCTTTGGTTTTTTTTTGCTATTGTTGTTGCTTTTTTATTTTTTTTAATTTATGTAATGGTCTTCTTTTCTTCCTCTACTATAATATTCTTTCTCTTTGGCCCCCATCTTCTATTTATTTCCTTTTTCTTTTCCCTTCTTCACTCTTTCTTCTCTCCCTCAAATTTACTTTTATCCTTATCTCTCTCCCTTTTTTTCTTATTCCCGTCAATAGTCTCCTCTTTTCACTTCCTTTTATACAGATTTTTCCCTTCTCTTTCATTCTCTTATCTCTCCTCGCTCTCAGGAGCAATTTTCCTTTTTCCCCTCTTACTTTTCTTCGTCATTTCTTATTCTGCTCAGTAGTCACTCTCTCTCTCTATCAACCTCTCTGTATATCTCTTACCCTCTTTCTCCATCTCTTTTTGCTATTCAGTTTCTTTTCTCTTCATTTCCTCTATTTTTCACTTTTCTTGCTAAGGTGCATTTTCCCCTCCTTTCCCCTGTGTTCCTACCACTTTGCCTCCTTCAAACTCCTCGTTGATAAGTTTATACTTTTTTCATTACGTTTTATATGTACTCTCTCTCTCCTCTCTCTCCCCCCTCTCTCTCTCTCTCTCTCTCTCTCTCTCTCTCTCACACACCACACACACACTTACTTTCTTTTCTTTCTTTTTTTGTACATTATTTCTGTCTGTTTCTCCTCCCCCTCTCGCCTCGATCCCTGCTCTTTATACCTCATCTTTTTCTCTAATTCTTTTCCTTCTCTTTTCGTTCTTCATCTTCATTCTTCAATCTTCCACACATTTTCGTCTTCTTGTTCTTTTCTAAAACTACTCCTTAAAAATCATTCTTCAATTCCTTCTAATTTGTCTTCTGTATTATCTTAGTTTCTCTCATTTTTTTTTTATGTTTCTTCTTTCTCGTTCATTATTTCGGTATTTTTTCTTCTCTTCCTCTTCTTCTCTACACATTTCCTTATTCTTTTTTGCTACTAGATTTCTCTTCCTCACTCCCGTTTACCTTCCTCCTTTCAATGCAAATATGCACCCTTGTCTTTCTTTCTCCTCTACATCACACTTATTCCCTTGTCCTCTTTGTTTCCCTATGGTCTTTTTTATCCCTGTTTTCTATTCATAAAACCTATGGTTGTCCTCTCATTCTTATTCCCTCTATTCCTTCCACCTACTAATTTGGTCTTTCGATTTTCAGGGTCTTTCACATTTTTTGATCAGCATCCACCCCACTCTGGACATTGTCTTCCTTCTTCGCATTCATGTTAACCTTCTATCTTTCTTTTTTTCCCCTACTTTTTATTCATTTCCCAGTTCAGCATCTGCCCTTGTCTGTCTCCGTCATTTTTTTATTCAATTTTGCCCGATCCCGCTTCGCGCTCTTTTCTTCCACTAATCACCGCTATCAACTTAATTACACCCCGCCCTCTCATTATTTCCCTTCTCCAAACATTATTTCCGCCTCTTGTACTAGAGAGTTTCATAATTTCCGGTCGGAAAGAAGTCAAAATTTGGGTTAACTTGAGAGAAAGAGGGGGAAAAGTAGGGTTGACGACTGGTAGAGGGAGGGGGGAGAGAAAGAGAAGAACGATTTGAGGGAATGAAAAAAAAAGAAAGAAAGAAAGAATGAATGAAACCAGTGTACAAATAAAAATGACGACGAGAAAGAATCATTTATCTAAAGAAAACGAAGCGGCTACTAAGAAGAAGGGACACAGTAAATCTGAGGAGAGTGATAGATAGAGAGAGGAGGGATAAGGAGAGAGGAGAGAGAGAGAGAGAGAGAGAGAGAGAGAGAGAGATACATGGGGAAGTAGAAAGAGAAAGAGAGAACTGGGAAAGAAACAACGGTATAACATTCCAAAAGTAGGAAGCCGTCTAGATATTCAAAGAAAGGAAAGTGCCAACAGAAAGAAAAATATGTTTGAGAGAAATATAGAAAGGGAGAAAAAGACGTGGGTTGATACGTAAAGATAAATAGAGCGGTCCAGAGGGTATACATTTAAAAAGAAAGATGACGAAAAGCCGTTATATAAGGAGGAGAATATAGTATTAAAAGAGATGCAATTTGAGTTTGGGAGATAGCGTGAAAGTAAAATGGAAGAAGAGAGACTAAGAGTTTGGAGAGTGATAGAAAAAGTTAAAAATAGAGAGAGAGAGAAAGAAAGAGAGATGGGAAGGAGATAGATGAGAGAGAGAGAGAGAGAGAGAGAGAGAGAGAAGAGAGAGAGAGAGAGAGCAAGATATAATCATATCTGAAAAAATGATCATATCTGAAAAGAATTGTAAGACATTAGCAACATGCAGCTGGCATTGCATCTTGCCTAAAAGACATGTACTACATATTAAAAACGTGTATATCTGCCGGCCCATATATATATATATATATATATATATATATATATATGGCACATAGTACATATAATATATCAGATATATACATATATGTGTATATACATAACATAATATATATGGAGACATAGTAGATATAATATATATATATATATATATATATATATATATATTATATATATATATCATGTCACGCAAGTAGCATGGATGTCCATGACAATCTCTCACCAACCGTCCTTATCATTCATTGTTATCGGAAAGTTCTCTGCACAGCATCCAGTATCCACGCAGAGCTGATCAATGTCTTTGTTGACCGGCATTCACTGGCTTGTTCTGTGCTAGTTTCCATAGAGAACATCACTTATGAGTTCTTCTTTGCTCCCCAACATGTCTTATTCTACCCACTTGGATGATTTACGTGATAGGGGGCAAGTGGCCGTACAGCTGCTTTATTGTAGTTTTCTTCCACGATTTTTTTAATATCGCGTGCAACATTCTTGTGCAGCTCCCATCTAGCTTACTGTATAGGCGTTTCGTTAAGGTTGCAAGTGATGTAGCCATACAGAAGCACTGATACTGCAACTTGGAAGAATTGTCAGTGAGATCGAATTTTCATATGACAGATAATCAGTCCATGGCAGACCATAACTTCTATATACGTGTATTAGGAAGCGCGTGGTGTAATGGTTAAATTCATGGGAAATGGACTCGTCGCCCCGAGTTCAAACCTGGACGTTGTAGCAATTTCACTTAGCGCTAATACCCTTGGGAAAGGTATGAATCCTACTCTCCTTCAGCTATGGGTAAATAGCAGGGCAAACTGGGTTCCTTAACCATGGCTAGGTAACCAGTCTAGGAAAGGAAAACTCTGAATTCAAACCTGTTGAACTCCGCTTAAGAAATTGACCTTGTGTCGTATCCTGCTCGTGTGGAGGGGTTGGTAAATATATATATACGTGCATTAACATCGTTTTCTCTGGATGAGATATTATGTGTTACATTGTAGATATAAGATATCAATATAAATATAAGCAGAGAGCACGTTGGTCGGAAAGAAGTAGTATGAAATATATATTCTATTCGAATTTGATATTTTCTTGGGAAAAGAAACAGTTGTTATGGGACATTTTATTGATAATAAAACAGTGATACTATAGAAGTAGCTGGGATCAAAATAAAAAAATTAAAGTAATAGCTGAAGTTAATAGACAAAAAAGGAAGGCCTACGCAAAGGAAAATTCAGCTACCCAAGATTTACATATATAATGAATGGATACTTTCCAAAATTAACAGAGAATAATAAAAGAGTGAGTAATGTTGACATTTTCGAAGTGGAAAAACACAATCTTAAACAAGATGAAGCCACAAAAATACAAGATATCAAAATTTTTACATATTTGGGATATCGTAACGAATGAGAAGAAGAAAGTAAGAAACGAAAAAAGCAACAAAGAAAGAAAAAGAAAGAGATAGTAATGCATAAAGAAAGAAAAAAGAAGAAATAGAAAAAAAAAAAAAGACGTTTATAAAATCAAAAAAAATGTAAGAAACCAAGTAAGAAAGTAGAAAACTATGAAAAGCAAAAAATGAAACAAAATGAAAAAACAACAAAAAACAAAGAACAGGCCAGGAGGAAAGAATAAAAAGAGAAAATAGAATAACGAAAGAGCGATAAATAAATAGTGGAAAGAAAGAAAAATAAAAGAAGAGATAAAAAAAGAAAAAGAGACAGGCATAATATAAAACGAAAAAAAAATGACTGAAACGAAGGAAAAAACAACAGAATGTAGAAAGAAAGATAGAACCGAGAAACCATCAAAGGAAGAGAAAAAAACAGAGATTAAAAAAAGACAAAAACATTAAATAGTGAGAGTGAAAAAATGTCCTAAGGAAGAATGAGAAAAAGGAGAAGATAAATGGGGAAAAAATATAAAAATAAAGTAAAAAATAATGTGAGAAACAGAAATTATGAGATTCAGTTCTTCAAACTGAGAGAGAAGGAGAGAGAGAGAGAGAGAGAGAGAGAGAGAAAGAGAGGAGAGAAATAGAAATAGAGAGAGAGAGAGAGAGAGAGAGAGAAATAGAGAGAGAGAGAGCGAAATAGAGAGAGAGAAAAGAGAGAGAGAAATAGAGAGAGAAAAAAGGAAAGATGAACAGGAAGAAAAGGGAACAAAAAAATGAAGAATTTCTAATTTTCCTTTTTCAGGTCTTATTGTATTATTTGCCAAGCTCATTTGAAATAATTTTGTCGTCTGTTACATTTTTACTTCTTTGTATGAGTCACTTTCGCCTTATATATTAGTATTGTTATTATTTGATGTCTTATCGAAATTTTTTGTTGATTTGTTTTTTCAATATCAAAAAAATTGTCCTCCATTCAAAGAGAGTATCGGCATCAGCATTTTTACCGCACAATCTGTCTTATCCACTTCAAATAGGACAACAATGTAAGGGGCGGGGAGATTATTAGTAAGGGAAATTGACGCTTTTGTAGTCAGGTATTTCCATGTGAAATCATCCAGAAAAAGTAAAATTGTCACCTACACACTTCAATTTTTTTCTGAGATTTTGTACAGGTGTGGACTGTGTTAAAGTTAGACACTCCCCAAAATTTTAGCTTCCAATTCCAAAAATGGTCGCAGTTATGTCGATTTTTAGCCCTCCAAATTTGGTGGGGTTTGCGAAAAATGGCGACTTTTTGTAAACTATTTCTATCTGTAAAATGAGTTCTAGAGCTTTCCTACTCCTAAAAATTGGTTTGTAAAAGCCTTTCTCTCCGAGGAATCCACAAATGCTATCAGAAAAATCTTAAAAACAAATTTCATGTTATTGATGATTTCTTATTTTTTCATCGCAACATCAATATCACAATCAGGCACTGCATCTATGAAAAAGATTTATTCTATTATCAATTCACATATATTGAAAATTATTTGTAGCAAAAAGATACTTTGGTTTTTGCTCAGAACCGAAGTTACAACAAAAGTTAAAAATTTTCCAAATCAGAAATCATTGATAACTTAAAATTAGTTAACTTTAAGACTTCTTTTATAACATTTGTGGATTCCTTGGGTAAAAACACTTTTATAAACCAATTTTTAGAAGTAGGGAAGATCTAGAACTCATTTTACACACAAAAATAGATTGCGAAAAGTCACCATTTTTTGCGACCCCACCCCCGACATAACTCCGTCAATTCTTAGAATTGAAAGCTCAAATTTTCGGGATTGTCTAACTTTAACATAATCCACACACACCCACACACACAACACACACACACACACACACACACAAACACACACATATAATATAATATATATATATATATATATATATATATATATATATATATATATATATATATATGGTTTTCATTAGCTAGGAGACACGTCAGATAGCAGAAACTGGATTATTTAAAAAGAATCGGTATTGGAGCTGAGAGAAATTATCTATAAATGAAAATTTAATTTCTTTCAAAATAAATCCCTCGGAGTGTATTCTTGTATCTATTTTGATATCTTCCACATTCCCAGATCTTACTGTTGAGATAAACCCTCAATTAGGAAGCAAGAAAATTTTGATTTTCTAGTTTTATATTTTAAATAGTCAGTAGAATATTAATAGATGAATATATCTTTTATTAACGATTTGTTAACACGTATATTATTTTTTTCCTGATGTCTTCATCTATACTGTGGTATGTAAAAAGACGATTCGGCCGCTGCATCCTACGGCCTTCTTCAGGTGTTCCCTACCTATGCTATCATAGCAATAAACCAACCTGGGAATTCATTTTGAATATTTTGACTGGTGATCAAAGAAGCCGTCGAAGAACATTTCGTGATATCATTCAAATAATGACGTGATTGTTTTTGTTCGCGTATGATCTTCAAAAATTCATCGGCGCCTTCTTTGGTCAAAATATTCAAAATGACTTCCCAGGTTGGGTCATTGCTATGATTGCATAGATAGGGAACACCTAAAAAAGGACGTAGGATACAACGGCCGAAACGGGTGTTTAGATATCACAATAAAGATGAGGACAACAGTCCGAAAATACCAATAATACACTTCTTTAAAATTTCAGACAAATTGATCATATGTGTTGGTACTTATAGATTGTCAGTGCATCCCGCTATATTTAATTGCATCAAATGTGTGCATATTTGCTTTTTAAATAAGTATATTTTAAACTCTTACCAGACCGGATTGACATAAAGACTGTTTAACTTGGGGACCCACGCACAAATGGAAGTTGATGCTGAGACCAGTTAGCTTTTTTAAGCATAGTTACAACTTATTGAATTGACGAATAAAGTAAGTGTTAATTACAATTCCTGTATTGCTGAAATATTTCAGAGAAAGGAGGCGAGCAGTTTTCTGTAATGGGTGATACTGTTAAGTCGTCACGGAGAGAGTTGGTGTGCTAAGAATTAATTTCTTTGCCGGATTCAGGCAATGAGCCGTGTAGTAAAAACATACGTGTTTGGGTCCGAGAGTTCGTTGAAGGCTTCATAGGCTGAAAATATCATATGATGACATCATATCTGCTGCTGATGTATTTTTTGACCAGTGAGTTCTAAGCTCAAGAACAGCGATGGAAGAAATGTGCGGACTGCAAGGAGGACTACATTAAAAAATAAACCCCATTTGGGTATATTTCGTGAGAGAATCTTGGTCAGCCTATGAAGTTTGCAACTGACCTTCGTATGTTGATAGTTTCCAGTTTAAATATCCCTTTCCTTATCTTAGCGTAAAGCACGCAAACACCCACAGACGAAGATAGGTAGATACTTAGAACACTACAAATATAAAGATTTTCCATCATTCTTTTTTCTATGCACTTTTCTCTTTTCCTCTCTTAATCTCACCATATTCTTCAAAGCAGTTACTGTAAAATACGGGGCTGGTATCCGAATCCTGACCAAACGCAGAGGTCTTCTTTCTGAATATATATATATAATATATATATATATATATATATATATATATATATACAAATAAATAAATAAAATAAATATATATATATATATATATATATTATATATATGTGTGTGTGTGTGTGTGTGTGTGTGTGTGTATGTGTGTGTTGTGTTAAACTGTAAAGACAAAAATCACTACTGCATTGTTCGTCCGAACTATTACCAATTTCCACAACCTCCCCTACCTATTGTTACTACCTCCCACTTCCAATTCCTACGCTACTACTCGTTGTCCTTAAAAACGAGACACGGAACCATACCATCAGTTTCATACTTGATGATGGCAAACTGTATTGCCGAAAGCGCTCGTAATGAAACCTTTGGTGGACTGTTACACCAGTTCCACCCTGACACCAAAAAGATGGCCAGAAAATTAGAAAGGATCGAACAAAAACTCGTCTGACAAGAATTGTCTTTACAGTTTAAGATAACATGTTTAAAAGAAAAAATGCTGCCAAAATACACTATATATATATATATATATATATATATATATATATATATATATATATATATAAAGAAATATTTTACATATCTGCTAGTCGGTATGTTTGTTTTTAGAACGACTGAGCACACGTCCTTTTATAAAAGAAAATTAGTGAAGACCACCAAAGAACAAAATTCGATAGTTTTGTCCGAGAGGGGGTTAAAAGAAGAATTAAAAACGAGAATATATAATGAATAAAATATAGAAAACATAGACACACCCAGAGACACAGACACGGACACATACACCCTCATATATATATATATATATATATATATATATATATATATATATATATATTGTTTTTATTAATATATGTATAAGTATATATAAGATATTTACTTTTGCCTTTTTAAATCCCGGGCAACGCAGTATAGCTCTGCTTGTTTGTCATAATTTTCATAGCGATTTGAAATTTCATGAAGTGAAAAATAAAGCATCATGTCAACTTATTGAAAAGTCCCCCACCTGACCCCTACCCCACCTCCATTCAAGGTGCAGCTACGCGCTATTTTTCCGCTCATTATCCTCCTTTTCCCCCATCCAGTGATGGAGACATTTTTTTTTCTGTTTCTTTTTTTTTCTTCTCAAAGAATCAACATCATCTTCTTCCTCTAATAAAACTGAGGCTGTTGTCCCGGACATTTTTGTTAAGATTCGGCCATAGACGTCATTCGACTTTTCAAATCGTTTGGAACCGAGAGGGAAAATGGGAATAAAAGAAAAGTAAAACAAAAAAGAAAACGAGAGAAGGAAGAAAAACTAGGACGTCAAAATTGAGAGGGAAAAATAAAGGCAAGTAGTCGTTAGGTTAAGTATGTTAAGTATTGTGAAAGAAGCAATGCTTGTTAGGTATTTATATCATACTAGCTGAAGTAACCCTCTGCGTTTGCTCAGGACTCGGATACCAGCCGCGTATTTTACAGTAACTGCTTTGAATTAA
Organism: Doryteuthis pealeii; assembly: GCA_023376005.1. Lineage (NCBI taxonomy): Eukaryota > Metazoa > Mollusca > Cephalopoda > Myopsida > Loliginidae > Doryteuthis > Doryteuthis pealeii. The sequence continues at coordinate 79,188,655 of CM042137.1, forward strand.
ATCGATTGCTAAAGTCAATTGATATTACAACAGATAAATCTAGACAATAGAAATCAAATTCACCGATTAGTATTATTTATCATTTTATGACATTAATTTTTTGTGAAAATTTCTCAGAGATTGGTAGGTATGTCTACAATTCAAAGAAGTGAGAGAACACATATAAGAAGTTCCAGAGAGAATGCTAATGTGTTAGAAATTAATTTCGTAACCAGGATCACGTTATGACCCGGGTAATTAAATATGCATATGTTTGTCGGTCTTTACCCAAGCCATTCGCCGCAGGTAGGATGTGACACAAGGTCTCAAGTATGGGGCATCCAGCGAGGAACTCACTATTCAGTAGAATATATATATATATATATATATATATATATATATATATATATATATATATATATATGAACGTAAAAGTAATTGATATATTTTAGATTTTAGAAATGAATATAGGTTTACTTTTGATACTACTCTGCTGGTTAGCAGTTTCGACATTTCTTGATATAAGAAAAATGTTTTAAACGATTTGTTTGCTCACACACGAGGAACCTGATTGCATCGGTAGAACTAAAAGCGATTGTACGCTTGGGGGTACATGTAAATCCAAGAACATTGTTTATCAGGCACAAATATTCACGAAAGAAATAGAAATGAGGAAAAAATATCTATTTCGGCAGCACCAGTACGCCTTAGAAATTTACAGACAATACTTTACAAATGAAAAACTTTCGAACTATTTTCCAAAGATTTCTCGAAATTAAAGAAAAAAAAATCAAAACGCACAAATGAAATGGTTAATAATAAAAATTCAACAACACCAACAGGATTAAAAAATAAATGACATTTTTTTGTCTGGAGAAAAAATGCAATGATAAAATTAAAAACCTGGGAGAAATATATTGAATACAAGCAATGAATTCATATTTAAATGTGAACATGCAAATAATTTTAAACTCATATAAAAAATCATAAGAACATCTACGTACCCATATATACACATATAAAACCCTAACAATTGGAACATAAAATACACAATGTAAATGAGGGTAAAACATGAATATTCCCAAGTAAATAAATCATATTTAAAAACTACAACCTAGAAATGAAACAAAAATGAGAAAACAATTATATGGATACATCAAACGACACATTAGGGAGGGTGCACATGAAAATACATCGACATTTGAAGAGAAAACCTCAAGAGAGAAATCGAGTAACTAATGTTTGACAAGAAAAAATTCACAAGAAAAAATTATTTCAAATCAAAAATTGATAAGACAACAGAATCGCAAATGTAGAGATGAGACAATAAACCATGTATTAAGTGAATACAGTAAACTATCACAATGAGAATACAAGGCCAGTCATGACTGGGATGGAAAGGTTATTCACTGGGATTCGTGCAAAACAACTAAATTTTGACCATACAACAAACTGGTATATGTATAACCCAGAATCTGTTCTTGAGAATGAAACGTAAAATTCTCTTAGACTTTGAGATAAAGACAGATCACCTTATTGCAGCCAGAGGATAAGCCCTAGTATTGATTAACAAGAAACATGGAACTTGTCAACTGGTAGATTTTGAAGTTCCAGCTGAAAATGAAAGAAAAAGAAAAGATAGAAAGAAACCTAGATCTTGCAAGCGAATTGAAATAACTGTGGAATATGAAAGTAAAAGTGATATCGATTGCGGTTGGTGCACTAGGAACGGTCCCCAAAAGCTTAGAAAAGAGACTAGTTAAAATGGTAATCAGAGGAAGAATTGAGAGCATCCAGAAAACAGCATTGCTGAAATCGGCTAGAATACTCAGAAGAGTTCTGGAGACCTAAGGAGACTTATTGTCACTCTCCAATGAAAGACCCCCCCAGCTTAGGGTGGTGTGAAAAACTCACAAGGCGTGAAATAATAATAATTATATTAATGCATTCGTTCAAACAAAATAAATGTGGGGAAAACAAGAAAATAAGTTCGGCAAAAAAGATAAATGAATAAATAGAATAATATAAAATAAAATTAACAAAACTTTTCGCATGCATGTCAATAACAAAAGTCATGACATATTTTAAGAGCAAAAATAATACAATAAGGATAATTCCAGGGATTCTGGAGGAAGAGAAAAGAAATACAATGAAGAGAAACTTTTCTTATAGAAGATTAATGCTGTCTAATTAAATTCTTAATTAAATGATGATATTATGTAATTAATACCTTGCGCGATTCAATATCCTCTTGATTTTTTCTTTTGTTTTAGAGATCGATTTCATTTTCTTGATGTAGTCTGCACAAAGATATATATTATATATATATATATATATATATATATATATATATATATATAACTTTTGTACATATGTATAAATGCTGTATATAATATATATATATATATATATATATATATATATATATATATATATATATATATGTATATATATGTGTGTGTCTGTGTGTGTGTTTGTGTATGAACACATGTTAATATATATTGAGTAAATGTAAATATATATAATATATATATATATATATATATATATATATATATATATATACATATATATATAATAACTTTAGTACACATATATAGGTTTCTTGTATATGTAAATGTGTATACACATTCATATATTGATTTACATATATATATATATATATATATATATATATATATATATATATATATATATATATTATATATATATATATATATAATTACAGATAAAGTCGTGATGATTTGAAAAAGAAAATATACGTATCATTGCTGGCTTTAATTTTTATTTCTGTAGTGAACGTATCATTCCATGTCAAGAATCGATATTAAAAATATATTTACCAATTTTCTTTTATATTTTTGATAATGCATTGGTTTTATTTCATCTTTTAATTTTACTGTAGTATATCTACATACTCAAACAGAAATCATCACTTCTAAATTATATTCTATTGGTGAATCTTGGCCTCTCAAATATCACTTCAAAATCAAAAATTATCATTTTCCTTAATCACTGATTCTGAGTTTATACTTACAGCATCTTCACCCTAACCACCACTAATAATAATAATAATAATAATAATAATAATAATAATAATAATATGTGCCGACGGAGATGAAACAGTTAAATCCATAAGAAAATGCAGCAACCTAATAGAAAAAAAATATTGCAAGACTAGGCGTAAGTCGGTAGGAAAGGCAATAGACTGGTAACTGTGCAAGAGATTAAACTTTATCGTACTTACATATGGTATATGCCCAATCTAGAATCGTTTCTCGAAAATGAGACACATAAACTTCACTGGAACTTACAAATTGTTCATGCAATCGAAACTACACGTCCAGTCTTAGTGTTAAATAAATATAAAATTGTCATCTAGTAGATTTTGCTGTTCCAGCGGACCCAAGTTTAAAAATGATAGAAAGTGAAATGAAATACAGATAATTGGATATTGCCTGAGTACAGAAAAAGCTATCGATAATGAAGGTGACGATGATAACAATTGTAGTAGGTGTGCTTAGAACGGTTTCCAAAATACTGCTAAAGCGACTGGGGTAACTAGAGATCAGAGGAGGTATCGTTACCCTCGAGTCCATAGCACTTACAAATCAACTAGAATATATAGAAGAGTCATGATGAACAGAGAGTACTTGCTCTCAGTCAGACTTCCGTGAAAAATCACCACTCAGAACTTGTTCAAAAAGAATGATGATGTTTGGCCTTAAATTGAAATTAAAAGAACGTGAAGCATTGGATAAATACCTTGGACACTGCCAAAGAAAGGAAGTAAAACAACAAAGCATAATAAATGAAAACAATCTTAAATAACGAAGAAAGAGACTAGGGGATTTGGTGATCCGCTTAAGAATTGAAAACTAAGGATATTTGGGTTTAGTTGGATTCCAATGACGCCTAAACAGATATTATTGCAGTGAAAATTCACAAAGAATAAAATGATAATAAAACTAAGGATATTTGGGTTTAGTTGTGACTCTTAAACAGATATTATTGCAGTGAAAATTCACAAAGAATAAAATGATAAATAACTGAGACTCCCAAATATTATCATACTATTTTTAGTAAAATATTTTCCATAGTTTAGTTTATTATTCAATATTTACCCAACCCTTCCTCTATGAGCAGGAAGTAAGGTAAATGCATTTAAGCGGTTTTGAAATCAGATTTCCTTCCCTGACTGGTTGCTTTACCAAATCAAGAGAACCCAGACTGCCTTACTATGTACCCATAGCAGGATTAGTAAGAGATGGGTTCATACTTTTCCGAGGGTATTAGCGCGAAGTCAAATTCAGCCTTGTATAGGATTTGAACTAGGATTACCTATTCAATTCCCTATAACAATTACCATTACGCAAGCATGCCTCTTATAGTCTTATTCATCAGTTAATTCTATTCAATTTACTTGACTACCCATAGAAAGCTATTGCCCAAATTAGCTGGTAACCATGATTTCTGAGATTCCTGAGTTCAGCACCAGTTTCGGATCTTTTTTCCCAGGTGACATAGCTACAACTGTATAGTTTTCTGTTTGTTTTCCAGCTGCAACTATCAATGGACTAACCATCACTATCCAAAGTGACCCAATGGCTATTTTATTCTGCGGTTTGTGTTATTGTTTTAATAGCCTCCATTTTCTCAGGTCCTGATATAGCAATTCTCGTCAAGGCCTTGCTAAGTGTGCGCCCTGCAAAACCCACAAAAGTTCACACACGCCTTGCCAGTCCTAACATTTACATTGTTCTACTAACACCTGATATTTGGCGAGCTTAATCTTGTGGGATTTCTCTAGATATTCTCGGGGGCTCTGTTAATTCCTTCATGATCATCTTGTTTAGGAAGAGCGTTGTTTGTTTAATGTGGCCGGATAATTTTAATTGTTTTCAAAGATCAGCTCTTAGTTGCCAGTGTGGGGCTGAGGAAAGTAGATACGCTCTTGTCTGATGTATTTACACCGTGTATAGAACATTTTCAAAAAGTATCTCTAGTTCTATATTGTTTCCTCAAAGAAACTTTATATCAGAGTTTTCTTCAATTATTTTTTTCGCACTAATGACACAAAGAAGTAATATTTATTACTTGAATAGAAATGATTCATACACGTTTGGACATGTTTCTATTTCCGACTTAATAGAAAGTATTCATCTGGTTCGTTGGCTGTAGCACAGCATCCAACATCCCCAGAAAAAATGCACTTTTTTCATAGAAAAATTTGTTACAGAGGAGTAATCATAAAACCTTGGACACAAGGCCCAAAATTTATTTTTGGGGAGACAAGTTGTTCATGCCTTTCTTAAACTTTATTAGTCGGTTCTACAAGCTGACCGATCCATACTAAAAATATTCTCATCGGTCGCCTTTCGTAGACTTAATAGAAAATAATGTAATAGAAAAAATGATGTAAGAAATTACGCCGATGAAAATAATTAGGTAATTATGTAAACTGAAACTTAAAAAATGGTAGGATCTTTTAAAAACAAAACAAATAATTTAAAACATCGTGTATTCAAATGTATCTCAGCGTCATGTATCACATTTCATGCCAGAAGTTTGCTTATATGGACACTTACAATGCACAGTTTTTATGATTCACAAAATATTACCTTATCACCGGATTTTGATAAAAATATTCACTAAATAGATAAGTTTATTTTATATAAAGATTGCACTTGAAATTTGGAGTCAACTATTTTTCATATATCAATATTCTTAATCAATTCATTGGCATTTTTTCCATAAAAAACGTATCATCATTATAATCGTCATAACCATCAGGTCGTGCTGTCAACACGGATTTATATGACTCTCCCTAACCATTCGCCCCTATCAGTCATCACTCTTGGCTGGTCCTCCTCACGACATCCACTATCCACGCAGAGCTGATCAATGCAAGTTTTTGCTAGTCGTACCAATCTGGTGCATCCATGAGTAGGTGTCCACAGTAAAACGTTACTTATGAGTTTATCCTTACGTCTCCAGCAATGTCCAACCTGTCTTATTCGACTTACTTTCTCATGTTTTTTGCGATAGCAGCTAAGTGACCGTACAGCTTATTTTTATAAAGTGCTGCCACCAGGATTTGTTCAATATACATTCATTTCATTTAATTTCATTTCAATAATTTTCTTATTTTTTTATTTATCTTTTTTATTGTTCGATTACTTTATCACATCTGAATGCCACGTATATTAATAAATAAGAGTGTGATATACTTACGAAACTTGAGTAACGGTAATATAGTATCTATATTTTAGGTTTTTAAAATTGCACTGCGATTATAGTAGTGAGCATGCATACGCTTTAAATAATTGTTGTCCTGCATATATATATATATATATATATATATATATATATATATATATATATATATATATATATATATTAGTAATCTACGAAATCTACTTTGACACCTGACCAGATATATTGCCCCTATTGAGAAATGACCTCCCCCCAAAAAAGGTTATATTAGCTCGCTAACAGTCACCTCCCACGAAACATATATATATATATATATATATATTATGTGTGTGTGTGTGTGTGTGTGTGTGTGTGTGTGTGTGTTGGATTTTTTTATTCAAACAAATTTTGTTGAAAATTAAGAATTATGTAGGTTTTTAAATATTTTATCATTTATCTAAATTTATTTAAGCTATCATTGGTTTGTTTGTGTCGCTAATAGACACTAAATAACGTTAGCGGTTTATTTTAACATATTTTAACTATAATTTCTAAAGATATGTAATGTGCTAGGCAAACGTGATTTAGAATAAAAATTGTTCTACTTATTTAAGTCATTTAAAAATATCATCGCCGATTTCATGATTAATTCTATCCATAGTAGATTGTCTGAATTTCGTGTATAAAGATTCAAGAATGTTTTATCTTTTTATATTTTTGTCGGCATGAAGTATCTTTGTATTATTAACTAAATTAATTCTAAATGTTGTAGTAGAGCAGTTTGTTTGTTTTTAAATATTTTCCTATGGAACTAAAATCTGATAGATGTAAAGTTAGTCTTAGCAAAGTTCAGTAAATTCTAATTTTTTTCTTGGACATATAAAAAAATATGGTGTAATGGTTATCGAGGAAATGGAATCGGTAAAAAAGTTCAAATCCTGGATGAGGTCGTTTGCATTTCACATAGTGTGAATACTAATGGGAAAGGTATTCAATAATCTTCCCTCTTGCTATGTGTAAATGGTCGGTAAGATTAGTCTTTTTAGCCTTGGTGAGACATTCAGTCTAGGGGAAGGAACACTTAAAGCAGTTAAATTCTCAAGAAAATGACCTTGTGTCACATCCTACTGTTTGGAGGAGTTGGTAAATATTTATCCCAACAGGTTCTATGAAAAATACATTGGACATTTCTTAAACGAGAAAAGAGAGAAATTCACAAAAAATACCTACAGAATAAGGCTATTTATACAAACATTTCTCTGGATAAATAATAGGACACACCGGCACTTTAAATTCGGTTAGTTAACCAATATAAAAGAAGGAAAAACTCAGAATTCAAGCCGGTTAAACTCCGCTAAAGAATTTGACTACTTGTTCGGAGGGGTTCGTAAATATGAATATTAATTTTTTTTCAGATATTCTAATAGGAGAAAAATCTAATGGTATTTTTGTAGTACGAGGGAACTAAAGTATTATTGCAGGTGAGGGTACGACTGACACTCCGCTCTTCTTCCTATCTATATCAGCGTGCCCAGGCTGGACTAACCGTTAAAAACTTGTTACACCATTTGTTAACCTTGACAAGAGCCGACATAAAGCAGTATACTCGATGTATCAATGCAAGTTCATAACGGAACTTTCTTGACCTATAAATACTCTGACAGATTTTATCGACAAGAAAACCCACTTCGCTTTTCGTCCGCCCTCCTCCGCACGCGTTTCTTTCACTGCCCGTCAATATTCTACTGATTGCGATAGAACTGCAAAGTGGCCCTTGCCTAGCCTTTCTCCTTTGGCTCACGGCCAGTCGGTTGATGTTTCTGTCCATATTGTCAAACTGACATCACTTTGGGGACTTCTGATCCGATGCAACCTTCCAAAGATTGCACCTAACATGTCGACGCTGCCAATAACTGTTTACGTTGAGATCTAATGAGACCTCAACCCAATAGAAATTTTATTTATATATGTATCTGCGCATATATGAAATATATACGTGTAACCTCGCTGATATATATATATATATATATATATATATATATATATATATATATATATATAGTACGTGCGCTTCGCTACGACACTTTATTATAATTATTTTATATAATTTTTAAAGATATGTTGCCAATCTGAAATCTTGCACAATAATGATTTTGCAATTCCAGCAGATCAGAGGGGGGAGATGAAAGAAAATGAAAAGATAGACAAATAACTGGACCTTGCTAGAGAACTGAAAAAGCGTGGAATATGAGTGTGAAAGTGATATTAATTGTATTTGTTACACTTGTAAGTAAAAAGTAAGTAAAGTCGTCGGGGCGGCCTAAAGTCGGTATCAGCCAGTCAGCGAGGGAGTCTATCCCCTTTTCACAAGCGCTAAACCGAGGAGATTGTTTTAGCGTCTGAGGTGGAGCGCCGCACCTACCATCAGCTCCTTACTTTACCGCACAGATCCTGTGCTTCTCATACGCTGAGTTGGCGGGGACCTGTATCGAACTAGGAACCTTTTGGTTTCTAGCCGAACGCTCTACCGACTGAGAACTTTCCCAAAAAGCTTAGAAAAAATCTAGAAGACCTGGAAATCAAATGATATTAGTAAAAGCATCATGTCTAGGTTACCTAATACGTAATTTCATTAATTTTTCATTTGAAAGACGAAAATTGATATTTTTTGCTATTTTTGCTTTCAAGATTATATCATTGTTGTTTTCTAATTTGTTCTTTAGTAAATTCTATTGTTATTTCTATTACAGAATGCCGTAATCAATCTTTTGTTTATATATTCTTCCAGTTCCTAAATTGCTGCATCCACATAATCCCCAATGCAGATGAATCCTCTTTCTTTCTTATTCTCTTGTCACGTGTAGTCCATCTATATCATCTCTAAGGTGTAAACGTCCACGTAGCATAGTGACTAACATACTCGGCTGCGATATAGTAAAAAACGAGTTCAAATTCAAGTCACGCTATTACGTTCACTATTGGACTCACCCTCACCCATCCAGCTTTGAGTTAAATAGTACGATTACTGTTTTTTACATGAATGACTTTGGAATTGAATAACTCACGAAAGTTTATATGACATTAAACAAGATTTGTTTGTTTGTTTGCTTGTTTTGTTTTACGGCATATCAATATCAGTGGGTCATTTAATGCCGATAAAGTTTTGAAATAAATCAATTCTTAATGGATAATACAATTTTTTTATAAATACATTTTTCTATTTAACCCAAGATGGGACATTAAACAAAGAAAAAAAACCTCTAAGTATAATCATTGATTCCCTTGTTGTATGGTCCATCTGAATTCATTTCTTCGGCTAAAGAATAAGCCAGAAGGGTGCATTCCAAGTATTTGTTTCTTTGATTATATTCCTAGTATAGAATCTGATTCTAATATCTCAAACTATAAGAAATATTAATAAAAAGGCTTGTCCAAGTCATATGATATTCACATTCCTTGGATTGTCGTTTGTAGTATCGATATCTGTTTTTCTTCCCATTTCTTTTTCGAGATATCATGATTGCCCTTTTACTATTTATCCTTTAGCTAATTCTTTTGTTATTGATATTACCGAAATCTGTAATTAACCTTCCTTTGTTCATGCTTATATATCACTGAATTAAACCAAAAAGGACTTAGGAATATCCACGATACACAACAAACATATATCACATGAACGTAGAGGCGTTAAGCTGTGTTAATTATTATTCTATATTATTGCTGCCCTTGATCAGGATTTTACCTGCAATCTAGAGATAACTGTCTCTTAGAACTGTCTTAACCTAACTCCTGTATCCACTAGGTCATGTGTCCAATTTTTATATTATTTTTCAGTTATCATGAGAAACCAAATTAAATTGAAAATGTCAAGTTACAATATCACGTGAACATTCTGGAGAGATCTCTTTTTTTATTTCATTGTTATATAGTGAAGTGTTATTGGAGTACTTGAGATAATTTTCTGTCACAAATTGGTAACGGTCGTCAACTTCATCAACTGCATTCTAAATAATGTCGCACACTTATATCTTCATTGAGCCACCGACTTTTAAAAGTTGCGGTCGGTGACAACAAAATAATACTATTGACTGCACCTCAGCAGAGGGGTAAAATTCCCCAATGGAGCCACTTGTTGACCATGGAGGCGATCTATGAAGTTTATGGACGGAATCCAAGTGGCTAAGCAGTCTATGTTATAATCCACTTTGACCCTTACGTAGACAAGACGGACGGTGGTTACTTCAAGCCCTAGCACCTATATGATTGTCCCAAACCTATTGCCTTTTTGGGAAATCCCAACCCTGTTTATCATATGTGCTAGAAGTTGGTGGAAGAGTGCCTGAGTATGACGTTAAATTGCATCTAATGCTGAAATTCCAATTTTGGAGCTCTGGGAGTGTGGAGTACCCTTCATCGCTATTACTCCAAGGTCCACTCTGACCCGGAGTGGTAGTAGTTGTTAGGGTACCATGTATTGGCTAAATACAAAAAAATGGGTTTAAAATTGTCTTGTAAAAAATTGAGTTTAAAAACAGAATATCTATTAAGAATAAAACAAAATATTTGGCATAAAATAACCCAACAAAGGTTGAGATGCCGTAAAATCCAAAGAACCAGCCCCCAAAATTATATTTTCAGGCAGAAAAATTGGCATTGCACTCAGAATTCAAGTGCACAAAACCAACCCGTGATGCATATAGAAAGCCAAGAAAATGTCTTGTAGTAGACAAAGGAATATTATCGATAAATACTTTTGCCTTACCGCCTTTTAACAAAACAATGAAAATTGTAAGAAAGCAAAAGAAAGAAAAAAATAAAGAGAACAAGTTAAATTATCACAGAGTTAACAACAACAACAAAAAAAGATTCTCTCTGTATGCGTGGGTGTCTTGGCAAAATAGAGTCACGGTGACGGTGTAGTAAAAATAGAAATAGAGCCAGGAAAGTGAATAACGTCTCAGAGAGAGAGAGAGAGAGGGGGGGGAGAGAGAGAGAGAGAGAGGAAACACTTAGGTGGAACGCTAAGTAAAAGTGGACAAAAGACAGTTGTTCAATTTTGCGACATTACGAGTAGGGCGAGCAGGGAGGGTTTACTCTTCGACCTAATCGATGCTATCGGAAAAACAACTTGGAGTTTCTGACCAAACAAGACGCTTTCAAAACTACCGTAAATTTCCCTTTGGACTTTACTGGCTGATTGTTTATAGAATTGAAAAAAATTACCAGGTACTCCCACTGATAGAGTACAACCAACTTTGTTGCAATATTCTCATATTTCTCTATCTTTTTCAACTTGTACATATGGGTTTATATATATATATATATATATATATATATTATATATATATATATAAGGTGGCCACAAAATTTTTTTTTTTAAATCATAACATTCTATTTTTTACTTTAATTTTTATACTATTTCTCTGAATGTTTGAGATGAGGCTTGATGATTACTATTATCTGCGGTATTTAGACTATTGTCCTCATCTTCATCTTTATCTGTACAACGTTTCGGTCGATATGCCCTCCGTACTTCTTCAGGTATTTCTTGTTGAACCGGGAAACCTTCTCGGACTCAGGAACCTTATTTTTGGACTCGGGAACCTTCTTGTCGTAATCGGGAAACTTATTGTCGTAATCGGGAGCCATCACGGAACTTTGAACCCAACCCTTTATTCAGTCCACGGGGGTATCCTGTTCCTTTTTCGCTAAACATAGCTGGGGTAGAGGCGTTAAGCTGTGTTAATTATTATTCTATATTATTGTTTCCCTTGATCAGGATTGAACCTGCAATCTAGAGATAACTGTCACTTAGAACTGTCTTAACCTAACTCCTGTATCCACTAGGTCATGTGTCCAATTTTTATATTATTTTTCAGTTATCATGAGAAACCAAAGCAAATTGAAAATGTCAAGTTACAATGTGAAAGAACAAATTGAAATAATAGAATTTTAATTTTTATATTTTGAACATTTTTTACGTGTCATTCTTTTATGGGTCACTCTTTGTATATACATATGTGTACGTGTGTGTGTTTGCGTGTGTGTGTTTGCGTGTATGTGTCATAATCAAATCAAGCTGTGCTGATAGCACGGTTTGCCTTGATCTCCTCTCGCCATCCGTCCCTATAGGCAATCGCTCTAGCCAGATTCTCTTGATGATATCCAGTGTCTGAACAGAGCTGATGAATGTAAGCCTGTGCTATTTTTATTTTTGCGTAATTTAGACAATTTGTTACTCATCGCAAACTTTATATCATATCGCCTCTAATTCACGTTGTAAATCTTTTATGAAGTTAATCTTCCTAAAACAAAAAATATCATATTCTTCTTATTTCTAGTGAGGTAGCGTATAACTAAAACGGATATTAGTACGTATCATGAATTACCAAGCTCAACATCATTAACAATTCAAAAATATACATTCATTTTTATATACATGCAATTTATATCCCTTTTCTTCCTTTAAATATCTAACGGTGCTGGATTTTGTTATATTATAGCTTTCATCATTATTTTTTTCTTTTCTTGACGCTCGACTTCGGCTATGTCTTCTTGAATTTTCAGATACGAGAACCATCCTTTCTTTAAAATAAATCTTGTTTGATTCCGCAAGTCTCCGGCTTATTGCATAAAACTAATCAGATTCTTCATAGATTTACACCATTCATCTTCTGTAGCTTCTTTGTATTGAGTTACTTTTGAAATACCAGAATATGTATTTTGAAACACCTCGGTACGAGCATGATGCGACACAAGATCAATTTTTAAACAAAGTTTTAGCTAATTCTAATTCTGAGTATCCCTTTCCCTTGACCGGTTGTCATGGTGTATTACGGTACCATTAGGGGTTGTCGCGATACCTCTTAGTATGTCCTTTCCCGTTTCCAGTGGTGACCGGCGTAAAAGAGTCGAACGCAAATCGCTTTACTCATTGAAGTATCAAATTTATTTTTACCAGTGACCGTCTACAGTAGTAGATGCCAAAGAAAGAAGAAAAAGGGAGCTATTGTTTCCACATAATCATAACAGAAACAAAAAAAGAAAAAAGAAAACCGAACGACTGTCACTCATTGCCCATCGCCAATTCGTCGTGAGCGTTCTGTCATTTCTTGTCCGGCGGACGCCTTTCCTTCTTATTCTTTTCCTCAGAACTAGGCTTTTAAAAAATTAAAGAATTGTAAGATGTATATATTTCTCAAATAAAAGCTTCCCATATCCGTGTAATGGTTAGCCAGCAATACTGAATAGCGAGTTCGATCACCAGAATTGCGACATTGTGTCACATCCCACCCGATATGAACATGTTAAGTATATACCTAGGTTGTTCCCTCGTGCTGTAGCGAGTTCGATCCTTGCTGGATGCCCCATATTTGCGAACTATAATCACATGTTACACGTATTGAACAGGTTGGCTCAATAGCTATCTTTATCAATGGTATTAATGCTATGTGAAATGCAACGGAACTTCATGTCGCTGTGTCTATTTCCTACGATATTCACCATTACATCACTACTAATGTAGTACTAATAAGTTATCTTCACAACTCTATCCCTTATTCTGGCCATATGAATAATTATTACATTGTAATTAAGGGGATTGGAGAAGAGGTCCCTGTTTACTGGCTGTTGAATTTAAATCCAACTATACTTCATTACACAAAGGATATGATATGCTTATACATTATGTGACATTAGAAATAAGTTATCAGTTATCAGGAAAATATTTGTATTGTATCCGTGGGACAGATAAATTTAATTTATATTAATATATTATATATATTATATATATATATATATATATATATATAAAATAGATGGTTATAATACAGTATGAATTTAATTATAAAAGCATAATAAATCATATTTTCAAATTTAAATTTATATATATATATAATAAACTACCCAGCGCGAACAGGATACGACCCAATGTCAATTTTTAAGCGGAGTTTAACAGATTTGAATTTTCATACTCCCAGATTATTTGCCACAACAAGGTTAAAGAACTAAGACTGCTTTACTATTTACCTAAAACTGGAGTATGAATCGTTGGATTCATAAATTTTCCAAGGCTAGGGCGTCCCATTGTTATATAATTATTAGCAAACCACTCGCAGAGATCCATTACTACTAAATAGCGAGTTTAATTCTTGCTGGGTGCTCGTTATTTGTGACCTTGTCATATCATACTCGTAAAAAACGGGTTCAATAATTTAGGTAATTCCATCGTGAAATTATACCTATCTGAAATTATAATAGCCATCATTCGCAAGATAATCAAATTGGCCACAAAGGGAGCACCTGCCAATCATGAAATATCCCTAGTTATTTGGAAAACACGTTTATAAGTATTAATTTGTAACATTTTGAGGTCGATTATTATTCCTATACAAGACCCACGAGATGCGTATTAGCTATGACCTTGTGACAGTAGTAATGACTTAGTCTTCGTTTGGGCTATTAACCGGGTCATAAAAATGAATAGATGATTGAATAAATAAATAGATAAACTTCCAATCTTTAAAGTTTTAATTTTCTATGAAGAGTTGCATATATCTGACTTTCTTGATTCTTCTGTTCTAATATTCCAAACTTTCTTAAATTAAGCTGATTATTAAATGATAGATGGAAATAATCTTTTGGGAAGAATCAAAATGAATTCCTGTTGAGTTATGGTTTGTAAGTCAAATTTAAATTTGCCTTTATCTAGTCTGAAAAATTTCACTACAGATTTAACTTTACACTACTACTACTACTACTACTACTACTACTATTATTATTTTATTATTATTATTATTATTATTATTATTATTATTATTAGCTTTTAACTCCAGAGTTTGTCGGTGGTATTTCCTTGGAGTCTGAGTGACAGCAAGACTCGTCAGATCTCCAAGAGTCTTCTGAACATTCTTGCCGATCTTACCAATGCTGTTGTCTGGATTTTCGCGATTTTCCCTCTGATTTCCAATCCCTTCAATATTTTATTCAATTCGTTAGAGACCCGTTCCAAGGGTACCAATTACAATTGGTATCACCTTTTCCTTAATGCTCACATTTTCTTCGGTTTCCTTGCAAGGACCAAGTATTTGTCTATATTTTCGTTTTCTTTCATTTTCTTTCTATAAAACGGATTCTGCTTTGGTTTAAACATTTGGTAGCATAGTCAAAATATTATATTATTATTATTATTATTATTATTATTATTATTATTATTATCCTTTCAAGTTGTTCACCCCTGCTTGAACTGGCGGTTTTCATGACTGTTCTGATTATCCTCGCAGATTTCAACGATGTTAGTATTCCCATCAGCTTTAATTTTCACAACTCTTTCAGCTTTCTGGCAACGTCCAGGTATTTGTCCAGCTTTTTGCATCCTTATTTTCTACTAAGTATTTACTAAAGTGGCAATATAAACTAGCTGAAAGGTTATGTTCATCTTGTTAAATGAAACACAGATCTTATCTTCGCACCTGGATAAGGTTATGCGTTTATAAGTCCCAGATTTGATGTCTCCTTTTCTAGGACATATTCTTGTTTGTACATATAATATTTGCCGACATAGTCAAATATCGGTCATCAAAACAATTTCCAGTGGATTGTCATTCCAACTAGTAATGTTTGCCCTTTGTGTCCTTTCTTTTACTTTGTTCTATTCTCTTATTAAGTGATTGATTTTATTTCTATCACCGCATGCTACCCCTGGTAAAAAATGGAATCAGGAAATTTAGGATGTTTTGCAGTAAATAAAATAATAACAGATAAGACGCAAAATATTTGTTCTTTAATGATAAAGATTCTTGCTTCCAAATATCTACGTAAAACAAACTAGATAGAATAATTTAAATTAATGTAATCACATTTTTCCAAGTCAAAATTTTGCAATATTTGGATTCTCGATATATCAAGTTTTTGTATTTTCTTACTTTCATATCTGGCGAGACTTTATACACAGAGAAGGCATCAACATGCTCTACTGTTTCAATTTTCATCGTCAACAAAGACTTACAAAATATCAGTGATTAATATATATATATATATTGCCCTCTTCTCCCACCCATCCCTTTCTAAACAAGCACCTAGCAACCTCCTCTTCTCATCTTATCACCATCCTCTGAACTCCCCCTCCACTTTATAAGATGTTATTCTCAATTCAATCAAATCCTCCTTAACCTCCCTACCCCTCAATTCCACCACTAGCTCACTTTCTCTTCTATAAACACAGATGTACGTATTTTTCCTTGAATAAAATGAGACTGAGGATGTTCTTCGCGTCAGAAGGACGAAATATTTATCTCCTACTTGGACTTGTTTGAGTCATTAATTTTGTTCACTTTTCCTTTTACCTCACCTCATATATATATATATATATATATATATATATGTGTGTGTGTGTGTGTGTGTGTGTGTGTGTGTGTGTGTGTGTGGTGGTAAGTCTGTGTGAAGAGTTTCCTATCGATTTTTCCAATTGTCTGGCCATCTTTTTTATTATTCTGGGTGGAATTGGTGAATGAATCCACCGAATTTTCTTTCACTAGTACTTTCGGCTCTACTTAGTGCCATTGTCAGGTGTAGAGTAGTGAGATCTTTCGGTGGTTCTTTTTGAATAAACAGAGTTGCAGTATTCGAAGTTGATCTTGCTTATGGTGGGTGTTTTTGTTTAATATATAGGGCTTTGAGAATTCGAAGTTTATTTGTGTTTTCCGTTATATGACAGAAGTAAATAGACAGCCATACAAACTTTGATATTTTAAAAATATTATTTATTTAATGAAAGTTTTGCGATAATGTACTGACACTTATTTACTACTACTTATTTGACATCCTCTTTGCGCTTTTGTAAAGTACATTTTAGGCATTCTGGTGATCAGTTCACGACCATTATCTTCAGGGAATTCCTACCAATCTTTTACGCAGTAATCATAAAAGTTCCTTTTGAAGATGGTTTCTGAATTTTTGGTCTATCATGGCCCAGAAGTGATCAATAGGGTTCATATAAGGTGACTGAACTGGCCATGGATGTTTTTAATGCCATTTTGATTCAACCAATCTTGTGTGTTTTAGAAGTGTGGCAAGGAGCCCCATCTTCCATAAATAAGGATTCATGTTTTATCATTCTACCAATTGAGAATATTAGAAGTAGCCCTTCCTGCAATATGGAAACATATTTAGCAGGAGTGATGTTATCCAGGCACTCCACAAGCTCCGAAAAACT
This sequence comes from Doryteuthis pealeii, assembly GCA_023376005.1. NCBI lineage: Eukaryota > Metazoa > Mollusca > Cephalopoda > Myopsida > Loliginidae > Doryteuthis > Doryteuthis pealeii. Next base: position 79,206,041 of record CM042137.1, read on the forward strand.
ATCATTCCAAATACCACCCAATACTATAACAGAATAACCACGTTTTTTCACTGTTAGCAGCAACCCTTTGATGTCAAACTCTTGATTACAGAGTCTCCAGATCCAAAGTCTACCAATGTCTGAAATTAAAGCAAATCGTGACTCATCATGCAATATTACAGTATGCCAAAATGCAATAGGTTTCTCAACCATTTCCTGGGCCCAATCTTTCCTCCGCTTGATATTGGTTGGACGAAGAAGCAGTTTCTTCCTTGCAACTCTGCCATAGTAGCCAAGTTTCCGAAGATACCTGACAGCCGTTCTGGGACTGACACCAACAATTTTTGTTATCAGAGTCCTTGCAGCGAGTATAATTCTCAGCATTTCTCTTGACAAGACTCAGGGTTCTCTCAGAGGTCTCTGGATGACCTGATCGTGATGTTGTGCACTCGTTACCCTTTCTATTATATTTTACGATCAGCATATTAACAATAGAAAGGTTTTCTGATATTTTGCGTTGACTAAGTAGGACACGAGTAGGATATTATATGGTAAATTTCTTAAGGGCGTTTAACAGGTTTGAATCCAGAGTTTTCCTTCCCCTAGACTGGTTAAATAGACGAGGATAAAGAGCTCAGTCTATACTACTATTTACCAATAACACAGGGAATTAGTTGTATTCATACCTTTCCCAAGGGTATTACCGCTATATATATATATATATATATAATATATATTATATATATATACCAGCACCTCCGCACGAGTAGGATGTGACACAAGTTTAATTTCTTAAGCATAGTTTTGTTGTCCAAGCAAAGTTAAAAAACAAGTCATTAGCGCTTTATGAAATGCAAACAGCAGCGTCCAGGATTTGAACTCGTTTCGCCGGCACAATTTCCTACAAGTAATTAACAGCAGACATTAGTCATCATATTAATTTTAAGCCATCCTGATCTCTCTCTCTCTCTCTCTCTCTCTCTCTCTCTCTCTCTCTCTCTCTCTCTCTCTCTTCTCTTTCTCTCTCTCTCTCTCTATATATATTATATATATACATACATAATGTGGATAAATATGCTTGAGTGTGTTCATGCTCGTAAATGTGTCTGAGTATCTGTGAGTTTGTTCCTATTCTTTCTTGCAAATATAAATACATAGCTAATGAGAGTAACTTTCTGGAATATCAATTAATTTGAGTAATATAAAGTTTGTATCGTACGTCCTCTTTTGAAATATGAAAATATAAATTACTACTACTACTACTACTATTACTACTACTACTACACAAGCACAATATATACACACACACACACACAGACAGACACACACACACACACATATATATATATATATATATATATATATATATATATATTATATCTATATATAAATTTGGTTTGAAAATACCATTGGCGAAAAACTGCCCGTTACCAAGCGCCGTTAATTTCATGTCTTCCCTACTCTAACTTAGATATATTCTATCAGAGATATTGAACACTCTTTACTTATGAATACAGCTTACTATTCTGTCAAAATTGATATTAATAGTATGTATATATATATATATATTATATATATTATATATATATATATATTATTTTTAATACACCTTTTTCTTTGATTTTGATTGGTTACATTGAATATCGTCTCATAATGCCAATTCCATTAGTGTATTCGAAAATAACAACTTACGTCAAACCAAACCACAGTAAAAAGACGGAACTTCCACAAATGGAAGTCGAAAATGTTTTCCCTTGCTGTTGAAATCCGTAAAAGCCCCAAATTCTCAGGAAGATATCATTACTTATAGTGACGAGGAAACACCACTGATAAATACATTATTAGATTTTATAATAATGATAATAATAATAATAATAATAATAATAATAATAATAATATGGACGCTTCAAACGACAAATAGATGAGGTTGCACATGGAAAGACTTGGACATGGTTAAGAAAGGGAAACCTCAAAAGAGAAACAGAATCACTTATAATTGCTGCACAAAATAATGCCATAAGGACAAACTACATCAAAGCGAAAATTGATAAGACCCAACAAAATAGTAAATGTAGACTTTGCGGTAATAGAGATGAGACTGTTAACCATATACTCTGCGAATGTAGCAAACTAGCACAACGAGAATACAAAACTAGACACGACTGGGTTGGGAAGGTGATCCACTGGGAATTATGCAAGAAATTAAATTTTGACCACACAACAAAATGGTATATGCATAAACCAGAATCTGTTCTTGAGAACGAAACACACAAAATTCTCTGGGACTTTGAAATTAAAACGGATCACCTTATCCCAGCAAGAAGACCAGACCTAGTGTTGATTAACAACAAAGAAAGAACTTGTCAACTGGTGGATTTTGCAGTGCCAGCGGATCACAGGGTGAAGTTAAAGGAAAATGAAAAAATTGACAAATATCTGGACCTTGCCCGAGAACTGAAAAAGTTATGGAATATGAAAGTGAAAGTTATACCAATTGTAGTTGGTGCACTTGGAACAGTCCCAAAAGGATTAGAAAAGGGTTTGGAAAGTTTGGATATCAGAGGAAGGATTGAAAACATTCAGAACACTGCACTGCTGCAATCTGCCAGAATACTCAGAAGAGTCCTGGAGACCTGAGGAGACTTGCTGTCACTCAGACTCCAGTGAAAGACCATCAGCTAACACTGATGTGAAAACTCAAATAATGACGAATTCACAGAATAGCATGTTTAGGATGTTCGGAGACAGAAGCGAAACATTTACTCACACAATAAGTGAATGCAACTAACTAGCACAAAAACAGTACAAAACTTGACACGACTGGGAAGGGGTGTGATTCAATTGTAATTGTGCAATATTTTGTTACCATGGTGTAGTCGTTAGCAAGCTAGTCTCTCAGAGCCATTACTATTGAAGAGCGAGTTCGATTCTCGATGGATGCATGTCACCTACCAGATTGGAAAAAGTTAAGTAAATACCTAATTGGAAAATGTTATATGCGCAAACTAAAACGAGCAACATTCATTTGAAAAAGGGTATCTAACGAATCCGAAAATTTATGATAACAAATAATTAAAAACATAAGTGAATCCAATACTCCATAACATCGAGTTCATTCGTTTATTTTTAGATGCTTCGTAATAACGCCCAGCTTAAAAAAACAAACATTATATATACTAGCAAATATATGCACCCTCCGGGTGCAAGTATTTAAGTTTTAATGTAATAAAATATTGTATTAAATTAGAAAGGCTAATGAAACTAAATAAGAATACAGATAAAAAGATTTGAAACAGAGGGGGTATAATAAAAGATTTGAAACAGAAGGAGTATAATAAAAAATGGAACAACTGAAACTTACTCTTCCATCACTCTCGTCTTTCATTGTTATTTTTTCTAATTTAAGTATTTAGTTTTAAGAGGAAATAAAGAATAAAATGAAGAGATTTTTGCTTATATTCATTAAAATAAAACCAAACAGTTAGAAATCAATAATACTAAGCACATATTTATTAAATTCGATTTTTTAATATTAATATGCAAATTAGCCTTCCCGTTCACACTGTAAACCGCTATTTTGTTGTATATATAAATATAATTGCGTGTTGTCAGTATGTAGACATAGTTAACAGTATTAATAATGTAAGACAATTTTATTAATAATTGAGTTTTAGATAAAAATAAAATCATGGAGAATGTGATGTCAATAACTAAGAGAATTTTGACTTGAGTAGGAATATAGTTTCGGTTACAGACAAAAAAACACACAATCTCCATTATAATAACTAGCAAATAAATGCACCCTCCGGGTGCAAGTATTTTAGTTAAATTTTATAATAAAATATCATATTAAATTAGAAAGGCTAATGAAACTGAATAAGAATGTAGATAAAAAGATTTTGAACAGAGGGGGTATGATTGAAAAATAGAACAACTTTGAAACTAACTCTTCCATCATTTTCCGTTACTCCCGTCTTCATTGGTAAATTTTCCTAATTAAACTGTTTAGTTAAAATAGGAAGTAAAGAATAATATTACAGTTATTTCTTCTTGTAAATAAATTCTTTTAAGATTTATCAACGAGATTTTTGTTTATATTCTTAAGATAAACCAAACAATTAGAAATCAATAATACCAAGCACATATTATTAAAATAAAATTTTAAATATCAATATGCAAATTAGCCTTCTCGTTCAAACTGTAAACCGCTATTTTGTTGTATATATAAATACAATTGCATGTTATTAGTACGTAGATATGGTCAACAGCATTAATAATGTAAAACAAATTTTATTAATAACTGAAGGTTTAAAAGAATGAAATCATGGAGAATTTGACGTAAATAATTAAGGGAATTGTGACTTGTAGTAATATAGTTTCGGTTACAGACAGAAAAACACACAATCTCCATTATAATAATATATAATATAATATATATATATATATATATATATATATATAAGACGCATTTTATGAGTTTTGATTATATGCCTCATAAAGTCTATTCATGTATATCAAGATTAATTTGCTTATTTATAAAATTTGGTTTTCATTGAATCAGAGCAATTTGAATAATTGAATTTTCGTAACCTGAGAAAAACATCCTTAAATTTAAATTAATTTTTTCTTTTATCGATTAATCCTTTATATTATTAGTAATAGACCAGGTTAAAAGTGCGGCATGGTTAACTCGAATTCGAATATTTTTAGACCTTATTTTCCCGATTACTGCAAAAAGTGAGTCTTCGATATAATAGTCTGAGTGACAGCAAACCTCCTCAGGAATCCACAACACTTGGCTAAATATCTTAGCTGATCTTAACAATGCGGTGTTCTGGATAGTCTCCATTCTTTCTTTAATCTACCCTTCCAACGCTACAAACTACAATTAGTGCCCTCTTCATGCTCCATAATTTGCTTTCGGGTCCCTGACAAGATCTGGATATTCATATATATTTACACTTTCTTTTATTCTTATTTTATTTTCTGCTAGAACGACAAAATCTCCAAGTTTACAAGTTCTTTTCTTCTTATCAATTAATACTAGGTCATGCTGCTGGGAGAATTGTGCAATCTGTTTTTATCTCAAAGACAAAAACAATCTTTGGCATCGCATTTTCTAAGAAATATTCTGATTCGATATACCATTAGTCAGCATGTTCAAATTTCAGTACCTTGCACAATTCCCAGTGGATCACCTTACCCATACAGTCGTATATCATTTTGTATTTATTTTGTAACAGTTTGTTTCACTGGCTTATTATGTGATTATCTGTTTCATCTCTGTCACCAAATAACCTACACTTACTATTCTTCTGCGTATCCTAAAATGTTGTTTGACATTATCGGTCCTTATCGTATTATTTTGTGAGATTAAGTTTCTCTCTTCAGATTAGCTCTTCTTAGACATGGCAATGTCATCTCGTCTGCTATGTTCGTCATTTGTCGTTTGAAATATCCAGGGGCCGGGTTAGCTCAGTCGGTAGAGCGTACGGCTAGAGACCACAAGGTTCCTAGTTCGATACCGGTCCTCGCCGACTCAGTGTATAAGTAGCAGGGATCTGTGCGGTAAAGTAAGGAGCTGATAGTAGGTGTGGCGCTCCACTTCAGACGCTAAGATAATCTCCTTGGTCTAGTGCTAGTGAAAAGGGGATAGACTCCCTCGCTGATTGGCTGATACCGACATTAGGCCGCCCCAACGACCTTACATCAATCGGTAGAGCATCTGCCTAAGGACCACTAGGTTATGGGTACGATATCAACCCTCGCCAAATCAGTTCATGCGTAGCACAGTTTTCATCTGTGCATTAAAGTGGGAAACTAGTGGTAGGTTTGGCGCTACACCTCAGGCTCAAAAATCTCTCTGGACTAGTACTAGGGAAAAGGGAGAGACACCATCGCTGTCCAGATGAAACTGACAGTAGGCCACTCCGCCAAATTTAATTGTTTTTCTTATATTAGAAGCCATATAATTTTCTATAGATTGTTAATATTATGATTAGTTACTTATGATATGATTTAAAAATGTATTTTATAAGTTATCAATGTATTTAATTAGCCGAATGTCTTTAAAAATATTGATGTCAGAATAAAATATCTCAACAAGGGTTAACATGCTGTAAAACAAATCAACGAAACGTAAAACTAAATCTCTCTAGTAGCATCTAAAAGCAAATTTGAAACAAACTTTTTGGCCTACCTGATATCATTAATATTCAATGCCGGATCGAAAAAGATTATATTTTGTATACCCTGTGCAAAATCGAGTCTTACGTGTAAGTGTGTGTTTTGAAAGTGGGCGTTAGCTACGTGGAAAAATTTGCTGACGTTGAATATAAAACTGAACACATTCGAACATTAAAATATTTGTTCATTGTTACTCCTCGAAAAGAAAGAAAAGGAAAGAGTATTAATTCACGTAAAGACAACACCTGCTCAAGCAATATTAGTTTCGAAGAGACAATCTGTAGCTTCAGTAACAATGTTTTTCCTTTCGTTTGATTGTTTATATATATATATATAATATATATATATATATATATATATATATATATTAGTAAGAGAAGTTTAATGCGATTGTCTTTGCTGGAATCCTTGTTCTTGTTGTTTCTGCAACTTTTCTTGCAAAAAGTCATTATATTTATTCATGAGTCTTGTCAGTTTCTATGTTGTATGTTTACTTAAGAGTAAAAGAAAAAATTATATAATATATATATATATATATATATATATATATATATATATATATATATAGAGAGAGAGAGAGAGAGAGAGAGAGAGAGCAGGTGTCTTTATTGGACATGTCACCAGAGGGCCTAACAAGACGAATAAATTGTAGATAAACACATAATAATATAAACGTATCAGAAAGGAGCAAGTGAACGAATCTATGTATAACGGTATCAGAAATGAAAATGACAGACCGGGTTCAATTTCTAGGTGAACTCACTTCAAATCACAACAACAGAGAAAAATGCGGGGATTAACATTGGGTTAAGCCAAGCTTCCAATAAAGCTAGCCCTACCGCATTTTAAAATAAACATTCTCTATTATTTGCTAAGGTTTGAACGGGCAATAACTGAGATATACAACCTCTAATCGTTACGTTTGCATATAAACTACATGCACTAAATTTGCTTTCGGGTCCCTGACAAGATCTGGATATTCATATATATTTACACTTTCTTTTATTCTTATTTTATTTTCTGCTAGAACGACAAAATCTCCAAGTTTACAAGTTCTTTTCTTCTTATCAATTAATACTAGGTCATGCTGCTGGCGAGAATTGTGCAATCTGTTTTTATCTCAAAGTCAAAAACAATCTTTGGCATCGCATTTTCTAAGAAATATTCTGATTCGATATACCATTAGTCAGCATGTTCAAATTTCAGTATCTTGCACAATTCCCAGTGGATCACCTTACCCATACAGTCGTATATCATTTTGTATTTATTTTGTAAAATAACTGAGATATACAACCTCTATCGTTACGTTTGCATATAAACTACATGCACTAAATTTTACAAATATTTGGAGAGAGAGAGACAATATTATTTAAAACTAGCGAATGCACTGTGGCGTTGAGTTAGACCCTACTGGAAGTTTGATTTGGAAGGCAAGTGTATGTCAGAAAGGATAGGTACTACAGGTCTGATTTAGGGCTTATTTGTTTGGTTTGCGTCAGCTAAATTTTACCTGTAACCCATTAATCATTTACCTGAGACCACTTGGATCTTGTATCTTGCATTCCTTTCTGCTAAACAAATATTACATTATTGCATATATTACATATTATCATAGAGGTGTGTGGTGTAATGGTTACCGTCGTAGGAAATGGACAAGGTACGACCAGTTCAAATCCTGAATGTGACTGATTTTATTCCACATAGCACTATAAGGATGGTGCAAAGTTATTAGATACTTTGCATACAAATAACTCCGACGAAGGTTAATAGACAAAACATTTAATATACACAGCACATGGATATGAAGATACAAAGTACATGGTAAACAGAGTACATATAAAAAGGGGTACACAAATAAAGATAAAGACACATTCATGAATGATACAGATATACATATATGAGTACAGACATGAGACTAGGAATAGTCCATGCTGTGAGGACTTACAGTAATGTAAGGGGGCGGAGCTCCAACGAGAGGGTTAGATAAAATCTACCCCATGTGGCTCGTAGTTGCTGAAACAGGAAAAGGGGGTGAAAGGGTTTGAATCCGGCGCTTAAATACTATGGTGCCCTAGCGGGCACCCAGCAAACTAAAAGGGGCAGACAACTCCACCAGGCGAATACAAACTAACGCTACAGCACTAATATCCTAAAGTTATGAATCGAATTATTTTGAATTAAACTATGGGTAAATAGTAGGGCAGAGTTCTTTAACCTCGGCTAGGCAACCGATCAATTAGAAGGAACGCTCTGAATTCAATCATGTTAGAATCTGCTTAAAAATTACCTTGCGTCACATCCTACTTGTATGGAGGGTTTGGTAAATATATATATTACATATTGGCTATTATAACCCTTACTTTTTAACTGGTATATTTTAACTTTAACCTGGTTTCTGATGTCTTTTACCTCATATCTAATACCTTTTACAAATCACAGTTTACCTTTTTACTTTTTTATTTATCCATTCACTGTAAATTGCTGAAACATTAAGAGAAAATGTTACAAAATTACGCTTATCAAAGCTGCTTTATATATAGATATAAAACAGGCACGTATGACTGAGTTCCTTTTAAGAATATATTTGGATTTACCCATCCCCTCTGTCTCATGCAAAATGTGAAACAATGTAAATTTTTAAGCGTAAAACGATATAGTTTGAATTCAGTGTTTTCCTTTTTCTAGACTGCTTACTTTAGCATGGCTAAAAACCATCTGCTCTATTATTTACCCGTTAGAGGCCCCAGTGGAGCTGAGAGTAATGGAAATGAAGAGGTACTCCGCAATTCCATTATCTTTAGAATTAAATTCTCACAACCGGATGCAATTTAGTGTCAGATCCTTGACACCTTTTAGGGGATATTGCCAGCGTATTCTAAGCCTCTGTGGCAGGGCCGCACACGAGGTGGTTCAACGTGTAAAGTAGGGCCATATCAATTTTAGTGTGTCCAGTAAGCTATAAGCCCAATTCACTGAAATTCTTTGTGTCATTTTATGCCATAGACGTTTTGTTCTATTCATTCTTGTTGAATTTATAGTGAATTTATAAAACTATTTTTAAACAAATTTTTTAACTTATTTTTAAAAGTAAAAAGAGAAGACATACTCCTGTTGTTGACGCATATATATATATATATATATATATATATATATATATATATATATATATATATATATATATATATATAAGAAAGAAAGAAAGAAAATATTTGCTTCTAAAATCTACGGTCTATACTTTATTAAATTTAGATTATGATGGCACAAGGTTTCAATATTTGTGTGGCTAGGAATCGAACTCGCCACTCCAGATTTATTTTGAGATGCTAGCTTTTTAATCGTCGTAAGAGTTCGAACGGGCGTTTCTCTGTATGCGAGCATAAGTCAGTGTAGATTAAGAGTAAAAATTCATCCAATACAAATTTTGGGAGGCGACTAAGTTCTCCAAGAGATATAGAAGGATGGGCAAGCAATTGGATGAAACCATGACAACACCATAATCGGTAGGTTAGCCTCGCTGTGTCATCAAATGGGGAGGAGTTTCAACTTTTGGAACAGGTGAAAGCTTAGACATATAAACATCTATAGTGACATCATGATAAATATATGAAGCAGTCAGCAATGTAGATAAAAAAAACACATTAAAAACACATTATTACACGAACATATCATTCTCATCAATAGTAGATAAGTTTCTATAAAATAGTTATTTATCAGGCTAGGCTTTGTTTGGCACAAGGCTAGATATATTGAATAAACCCATTCAAACTGAACTACTAGTCTTGTTTAATAATCATTATCCCTTAAAAATAAACTGAGCGCTGTTCAAATTTGGCCCAAGGCCAAATTATTGTTAATCATAATTCATCAGGAAGAATAGCTTTGTAAACATTGCAACACTCTTAATTTTTTAAAGCAGAATCTTATAAAGAATTAAAGATTTGTAAAATTGTAGATTTTGCACGAGGTCACCTTGGAGCCTTTAGTGAGGGTTGATCTCACAAGCTTAGTAAGTTTTGCCTACCCGAAGAGTTGTGCATTAAAAAGTACACAGCTAATTTATTGGGTACCAAGAGTGTTTCGTAAGTATTACTCAGTCATAAAGGTTGATTGGTTTGTGGGTTGGATTTTATGGCATGTCATCCTCGGGTTATTTCTTGCCGAAGATGTTTGTTTTATTCATTCTTGTATTCAAATTTATTTTAAACCATTTTTAGACCCATCTTTTAAAACTCATTTTGATGTATTTAATTCATAAATGGTGTCCTAACAGGTATTACCACTCTGACCCAGAGCGGACAACCACTAATGACAATGAAAAGGTACTCAACACACCTTAAAATTCCCTAAATATATTTGCTTCTTATAAAACAGCTACATGGTTTGTTTGATTGGTTGGTTGGATTTTACGGCATATCAAATCTTGTATTATTTTATACCATAGACGTTTTGTTCTATTTATTCTTGTTGAATTTAGAGTGAATTTATAAAACTATTTTTAAACAAATTTTTAAACTCATTTTTAATCCATAGATGGAATCCTAAGAGGTATTATCACTCCGGGTTAGAGTAGACCGGGAGTAATGGCAATGAAGGGGTACTCCTCATCCTCTAGAGCTTCAGAATTGTAATTTCACCACTAGGTGCAGTTTAGCGTCTCAGTTATAAATGATCAGCGATTGGAACTGGACAAAGATTACCTTATACAAGGTACACTAAATCAGTTAGTATGTTTAATTTGATGCCAAGCAGAGCAATGAATCCGAATCAAACTTCTGGCCAATTTTGTTAGCAAATTATGCCTGTCACTGCACAGGTGATGTCCCAATTGTAGACAGTATTTAAGTAAATTTGAAGAATTTTTATTGAAGGATTAGAACTATCGCATCTATAATAATGTCCCGTGAATCTCCTAATACTGCAACCACAGAGGAATGGGTAGATTTTACGCACGGGTAAACTGGGAACTACACAAGGATACTCTGTGATGTCTTGAACAATTCTTGGAATTAGCACCTCACAAGAAACAGATGTGCGGCAACTTGTACCGTATCACACAAATCATTGAATTGAAAACGAAAATACTGGATACTGCTAGAGAAGCAAGGACGAACTCAAAAATAATTTTCTTCTGTGGACACTTTGCATGGACACATCAGTGTAGGTCGACCAGCCAAAACCTACATCAATCAGCTCTGCTTGGATCCTGCTTACAGTGTGGAGGACCTATAGGGACAGTTAACGTGATAGATAATCATGGGTATCCGTGCTGTCAGAGCGATCAGATGATGATAATGATCGTGTAGGGAAAATACTACCTTATGCTAAAACAAGAGTCATTTGCAAAAGAATCCGGTAGTAGTATTATTGGTTGTAAAAAAGTTGGCCGACTTGCCTTTTTGCCTTTATACTTTGTTTCGCACCCTTTTCACCATGAACATTCGAATATGTAAAGGAATCATTTTGTCTCTGAAGTTTGAGTCTACCTCGGGAAACCGATAAAAAAGATGTTTTGAAATCGTCTTTTAATCGGCTATGAACAGATCATCAGTCATGTGGAAATCCGATCTCACTGACAAGTTAAAACGACAATTCTTCCAAGCTGTGGTTGTGTCAGTGCTGCTGTATGGCTGCACAACTTGGACTCTAACGAGGCGCCTGTAGAATAAGCTAGATGGGGGCTGCACAAGAATGCTGCGTGCGATCTTGAACAAGTCGTGATAACAACCACCAACAAAGAGGCAGTTGTATGGCCACTTGCCCCCTATCTCAAAAACCATACGAGGGAAACGAACAAGATGTACTGGACACTGCTTGAGAAGCAAGGACGAAAACATAAGCGACATTCTCCTGTGGAAACCAGCACATGGACACGCTAATGTGGTCCGCCCAGCAAGGACCTACTTTGACCAGCACTGCGCGGATACTGGATTCTATGCTGAGGGCCTCCCGGGGGACAATAAATGATAGAGAAGGCTGTCGAGAGATTTTCATAGACATCCGTGCTAATTGTGTTACAGGATGATGATGATAATGATGACGAAACCTAGTCTTTACAAACATGAAGTGGTATAAAAAATACTATAAAATACTTTACACTTGTGTTGTTCAAACCAAAAGGTGAGTCAGCTTTACTATTGAATATTTACTTATTTCAATATTTAGTATTATTATTCTTCTGTACTTCAAAATTATCCAATATATTCATTTTATTGTTATTTTTATATACCATTCTTTATATATATATATATAATATATATATATATATATATATATAGAGGTGAGAGAGAGAGAGAGAGAGAGAGAGAGAGAGAGAGAATGTGTGTGTGCGTGTGCTTGTATTGAATGTCATAGTATATATGAACTATAGAGATGGAGGCGCTTCTGACTCTTTATGTCTACATCGCAATTTGTACAAAATTACATTCCTCATTTTGTAGAAATGCCAGGTGTATATGTAATTGTAATGTAAATAATTTAGCAACACGACGGAATTGAAATATGATGGTTTCGCTAGATAGTAATCAAAGAAAAGTCATATATTGTAAACTTATCATGTAAAAGCCGTAGTCTTCTTTTCTTTCTTGAACGAATTTTAGACCCCCCCCCCAATTGTTGTAATTTTGACTCAATTTAACATCCTTGAAAATCATTTAGCCCATGTAACGAAAGTTCTTTGCTTGTTGAACAACTCTTCATGTAGCACTGTACGGATGTATATCTATATTTCTTGGGGAATAACTTTAAAAATCTCAACCCCTAAATACAAAGTAATAGAAAAACAGTTATTTTTAAGTATGCTCACCTGCTTGAACTATTTCGGTCATGTTATATACGTGCCACAAACTAAAAAATGTACCAAAATATTGTATAGTCAAAAACTGTCGCCCGAGTATATTGTAACTATAATAGTATTAAGAAGGCAGTAATACACTACAACAATTATGCCTAAACTTAGTGTAATAGTAATTGTACGGAATTCTAATAATAAAAATATGAAGAAGAAAAAAAAAGATGGCTTTTGACATTTCGTCAACCAAATAAAAGAACGAAATGGAATGCGCTAAATTACTTTTCTTACTGAATGATGTAAAAAAAAACACAAAATAAATCGCTAATTTTCAAGGAAACTGATATTATATAAAAATCCTAATATTGCTTAATCATCATCAGGTACCGCTCATAGCACTGATTCCTATGAATACATAGGTGGGGAAAGTAAGTATTTGCTGGTTAGCCAACATTAAGAAAAAGTTATAAAATAAATTATCATTTAAATTTATGGCACAATTCTTTCCAAATAATGCAGAGGACAACATTATGAAACAACACAAAATTTAGGTAACAAATTTAGTGATAAAAAAAAAGAGAATTAATACACCTCGAACTTTAATCAGTCCTGTCGGCAGGGCTTAGAATACGAGGACAGTATTCCCTACAGGGGTATGACCGACACCATAAAAGGGGACTATCCTGGGTATAGCATTAAACTGAATCTAGTCGTGAGGCTGTAATTCTGAAGACATGCGGAGTGTGAAGTACACCTTAAATTACATTACTCCCAGGCCCACTGTGAACATGAGGGGCAGTAGTTGCCAAGGTCACATGTATAAGTCAAGTAGATCTGTTATAATAGTTTACTAAGGATTCTTCTTGTTATTTATTATTTGGAACCGTATAACCATGTTTAACCAAATTATAATTATTAAACGGAAATAGTAACTTTGAACCATATAAGTATGTATAAAATATCAGCATCAGATAGGAATAGTTGAAACTATAGAAAGGTGTGCAAATTATTTTTATTACATAGAAGTACTTGATATCATATAACTTTTTGCAAAAAATCTCAATAAACAACTGCACAAATATGTAAATACAAACATACAATGTATGCGATTTCCTAGACTTTATAAACCCAAACGGGCGAAAAGTGGTTAAAATTAGTCAATAGAGATTTTATGACAGCCTTAATTATGTTATTAGTTTATGTACTGCTAGAATTTCAAAAAATAGATAACCCCCTTAGTTTGCTAATTCCATATTGTTTATGGAGGGGTAATATCAATACAATTATAAATACTCTTTAGGCGTTTAAATCTATTAGGTTTGTGGGGATTAAAATAAAATTCGAATAAAACAAATGACAAACTCCCGTGGGCCTTCACCGGAAGACCATCCGAGCATGTGCGGGAAAAATGACTCACTTCCGACCCCAAAGAGAATCTCTCGAACATTCGAGTTTAAGCCTTCACTGAGATAAGACACTACTCTGGCCAGGGAGAAATTTCCTTGCCACGTAGTGACTTAGAATAAAGCCTAAATCATCAAACTACCTTTCATCTTTGTCTCTTTCTTTTTCTCCTTGAATTTCCTCCTTTTTAGCGCGACCACCAATTAAGATTGGGTAAAAAAGCAAACCCTAGGAACACGCACCAAGAATAAAAAGCTACGTTTTATACCTTAAAACACTAAACGACTTGCTACCCCACACGTTTAGAGTGGAGGTAGAACGACAAGATAGAATAAATGAATACCATAAGTGAATACTTTTAATGCACGCGTGAATAAGCGAAACAAGTTGTGAAATCAATTTATAAGACGTTGCAGCTAACTGTTCTCTACCACGTTCTCTTGATCTCAATAAAATACAAACACAAAATTGGAAATGTATTGAAATTCTTTAATTATTTTACGTTTTTAACCAACTCCTCCGCCACTGTTAAGAAGTAACACAAGATCAATTTTTATTTTTACTAAAGCAGTTTTCAATTAAAAGTTTACATTAAAAGTTTTCCTGTTTGAATTAGTAAAACGCAAACAGCCTCGTCGAGGATTTGAACACAGATCGACGATTCTTTTTCAGATGACGATACTACAAGACGACTTGCTTTTACGAAAAAATATTTGCCTTGGCATTAATGTCAGCGAATGTTAAGAGAATATTTGAATATAAACTCGCTTACGCAAAAAATATATTGTTTATCATGAATTTTCAATTGAGTAAAAATCTTTTTAAGTGATTGAATTTATCAATTCTATTTATTCATTATTTTTTCGATTATAATATATATATATATATAGCAAAATATTATTGGAATATCTTCAGTGCCGCCATAGATAAAGTCTAGTATTTTTTAATAAAACGTTAATTTTCTTCAAAACTAAACATACATAGACTTTATTATTTCAACTTGAATATTACAAACGAATTTTAGGAGGTATTATCCCATACGGATCCCTACGGCATTGAAACTCTGTACCCAAAATACGTAGCATTCCCAAAATAAATTCACCAATCATCATCATCATCATGACGGGCTAGCAACGTGGATATCCATGACTAGCTCTAACCAACTGTCACCCTGAGAGGTCCCGAAAACCCTGAAAATGCGAAAGATTGCAATATATTCAATCTTTCTAAAAATATTAATATTATTTTCTTACAGAAAACCTTATTCCTGGACTTTGAAATAAACATTGATCATTTCACCAGCCATGTCAGCAGGGCTTAGAATACGCTGACTGTATTATTTGCACCAAAAAGGAAATCCTGTCTATAACACTAAACTGTATCAGGTGGTGAGACTCCCGGATCAAGGAGTGGTAGTACTCGTTAGAATCCCATCCAAATGTCAAATACATATGTTTAAAAATTATTCGTATTAGATAGAAACACTTGATATCATATAGCTGTATAAATTATTTGAATTAAGAATAGTTACTTGATTGCTAATTAAGAATATTTACTTGATACTATATAAATGTGTGCGAACAAATGATTATTATTGAATAGTTGTGGTTAAATGAAACCATATAATTGCGTATACATTATAAGTATTAGATAGGAGAACGAAGTCATGCAATTGTGTGCGAATTATTGTATGTAAAAATAAAATAAAAACATATTTTTGGAACAATTCGACAGAAATATTTACATATAAACGTATACATTACGGTAATCCCTAACCTTTAGTCCTAAAATAACCCCTAAGGGGTTGAAATGCCCTTAAAATCAATCAATCATCTGAAAATTGTATTCTAATTAGATATACAATTGATCATTGTTTGAATTTCTTAAGTACTAGCAAATATATGCACCTTCCGGGTGCAAGTATTTTAGTTAAATTTTATAATAAAATATCATATTAAATTAGAAAGGCTAATGAAACTGAATAAGAATGTCGATAAAAAGATTTTGAACAGAGGGGGTATGAGTGAAAAATAGAACAACTTTGAAACTAACTCTTCCATCATTTTCCGTTACTCCCGTCTTTCATTGGTAAATTTTCCTAATTAAACTGTTTAGTTAAAATAGGAAGTAAAGAATAATATTACAGTTATTTCTTCTTGTTGAGGGATTTCTTTTAAGATTTATCCCTGAGATTTTTGCTCATATTCAATAAGATAAAACCAAACAATTAGAAATCAATAATATTAAGCATATATTTATTAAAATCAATTTTTTAAGATCAATATGCAAATTAGCCTTCCCATTCACACTGTAAATCTCTATTTTGTTGTATATATAAATACAATTGCATGTTTTTAGTATGTAGATATAGTCAACAGTGTAAGTAATGTAAAACAATTTTATTAATAATTAAGGTTTAAATAAAAAAATAAAATCATGGAGAATATGATGTAAATAACTAAAGGAATTGTGACTTGTATAGTAATATAGTTTCGGTTACAGATAGACAAACCCACAATCTCCATTATAATAAGATATGTGTATCTTCCAAAAAATTTTCCATGTCTTAGGGATGTCAAAAAGTAAATTATATCTTGTACAAGTTACAGCGTTTTTATCAACACATGTTAGGTTTATTCCTCATTAAATATGAAGGTCTGTGGAAGCTTGTATATTTTCATAAGTAGTACACATTTCTAGATATTTAGGGGAGCGCAATCGGACCCAGAAAATCAACCGCTATATTAATGGTTCTTAGAAATGGTTCCTCCATATATAAAGTCATATACTTTGTTTTTTTAAATAAAAACGTATTTTTTGGGTACGATTTTCTGATTCCTATAAAATGCAACCCCTTTTAATACCGTTTTCGTTTTGTTGTTTATTTTCTCTTATTGCCAGATGATATAAAAATACTGCGAAAAACTTAATATAAATCTGTCTGTGGACAAAAATACTAGCCAGAATTCGTATATATTTTAAGCAGATTAATTTGGTACTGCTTTGCAAAAAATATTCTTATCTCTTGACTATATTAAATAAATACGCACAGATATATCTTAAATACAATGGCATATATAGAAAGATAGAGATATAAACTTCAAATCATAAGTACAAAATCATATTAAGTATAATATCAATGGATAAAAACAACAACAAGATAATTCGTATGTGTTGCGCAAACCAGAGGTTGCGGCACACTGCGTTGCTAGGTGTCATTAGTTAACACTATTCTGGGCCAGTCTGTCAAGGAATGCTTTTCTGAAGTGACTGATATGTCTTACGAATTTTTCTGGTTTTTCGGAATACGTTTGGCAATTTTCGAGGTGACTAATGAAAAAGAACAGTGTTCTTGTTTTCTTTCGAAAACTAACTTGATAGGTAAATCAAGAATGTAAAAGTGATATTTGTGTTTTAGATGTGATGAAACATTATATCTCAGCCCATTACAATAACTGATAGAATTTAAACAAGAATCGTCAAAAGACTTCATATTTGGCCGTTGTACCCTTGTGATTTAATATATCACGATAAAGATGAGGATAACAGTCAGAACAATCAAAATAATACATATCAAGCCCCATCTAAAAATATCAGGCAAATAAGAACTGCCAATTAGAAAAAAATCTCTAATAATTATGTACGACAATGTTCTTTGACTGCACCCCTAAAATAATAAAAAATATATCCTGTAACCTAGTTTAATCATGGATGCGTTACTAATGTTCTGTGTCTTCGGCGGAAATACACTGTTGGAACCTATCCCTCCTTAGGTCTGGTTTGAATTCAGAGCATTCCTTATCCTAAACAGTATGGGTTCAATTCTCATAAACAGGTTGTCTTACCAAGGTTAAAAATTCCAGACTGACCTACTAGTTACCCATAGCTGACATGAGAATAGTTGGATTCATAGATTTTCCAGGGATATTAGCGTTATTCAAACAGCCGCGTCCATATTTTTACCCCATGTACCCAAGTTCACTTCCTACGACGAAATTTGTGAGCACCTACATAAAATATGAGTAAACAAAGAAAACAAAAATGTTACCCACAAGATTGATAATTATTTTATTTTCAGTTTTAACATTCCAGAATTAAGGCTTCCGAACAAACACTTGTTATATATTATAAATTATCATTAATTCTCATGCGCTGTTGTGGTTAGATACAACCAGATCCTCCATCTTAGTCAGTCTAGAATCAGCAGCTATGCCTGTGCCAAGATGTCTCCTCGGGTTCCGTGATCCTCGGTAACAAAGTCTAGCTATCGGGGTTGGGAGAGGGTCTGAAATACTCTTCAACCATGTCCTCGATCGAAAATCGAAGTCTTGAATAACTTTGGTTTAGCTGTCCATCATGGGAAGGGGTCAGCCCGTACTATTTGACTCATCTCTTAGCTATAGGGTTGTGTTAAGAGGTAATTGAGTCCACATTCGAAGCTCGATGTTTAGAAAATGCAGTGTATCCCGTCTCTTTTCTGTTGTCAAATCCATCCGAGCAGGCCATGGAATCATGTTTTAAAAATGTCATAATTATTCTTTTATAATTAAAATATTTCACTTAATTAATTAGGGGTTAATATATAAGAACACTTATAAAAATTCCATAAGAAATTATTTCTAAAAAGAATCATATTTCATTGTATATGTATAGAAAGATCAGTGATTGTTAGGTGTCAACGTTTTAAAAGTGGGTGTGCGGAGATCTAATCGTCTAAGATCACACGGGATTTTTCCTGCCTACCTCATAAATGCGTAGGATTTTAAAATATTTTATTTACTTAAAGAATTTTACCGTTTTTGGTGCTGGTAATAATAATGGATCATTTTAGAATTTTTGCTATTAAAATGTCATGCAATATTTATTTCTTTTTCAGGTGACGTAATTATTTAATCTATATCAGTCGATATAAATGTTACGGGTTTAAAAAAAAAAACTTTCTATAAGGTTTGAGTTGGAAATTATTTTAATTTGATCGATAAATTATTTGTGTTATTAATAAAAAATATTAGAGAACATTCTTATATAAAGTTTATTTGAGGAAACAATATGGAATCGGATATGTTTGTAAAACGTTTTTCCCATAGGTTAAACATAAACAAGGAAAGATTTTACACGGGAAATACAGCAATTAAGAAAAATACATTAAAATTAATAATTATCGAATGTTAAAATTAATTATTAAATAAACATTACACACACACACACAGAGAGAGAGAGAGAGAGAGAGAGAGAGAGAGAGAGAGAGAGAGAGAGAGAGAGAGACACACACACACACACATATATATATATATATATATATATATATATATATATATGTGTGTGTGTGTGTGTGTAAACACATTATCATATAAGCCATTGTTCTTATATCAGAAAAGTGAGCAAATATACCAGTTGAATATGATAAAAGGTAAAATATACATCATCGCAAATATATATGTATATACCTTATAGGAAATCCAAATATTGAAATACCTGAATAAATGTGTTTTTAAATAGTGCCTAACATCTGATGTACCTCTTCCAGCCGGACAAGAGAACTAAATTTAAATCGTAACTAATTTTTTCAAACTTATTTGTGATTTAATAAAGAGTTACCAAATTTGACAAAATATATCTGAAAAGGGCCGGAGGCTTCAGTGACTGACACGCTGGCAATAGATCAAAATGATAATAATATCAATATCATTAAAAATAGTCCAGTACTTACTGATAGAATTAATTATCTAAACAAATTTATTTTATTTGGATCATTAATTATTTTACATATTCAGCTTGAAGAACTAGTTATTTAATCAATCAGTATGTATAATTAGATGCGGATGATTAGTTAGTAACACAAATAATAATTTCTCTCTCGTGTTTAGAAATTAGATTACTAAGGTAGGCTGTTTTCTCTCTCTCTCTCTCTCTCTCTCTCTCTCTCTCTCTCTCTCTCTCTCTCTCTCTCTCTCTCTCTCACACACACACACACACACACACACACACACATATATATATATATATATATATATATATATATATATATAAGGGTAATCCCAAAAGTAAGGTTTCCAAAGTGCTGGGGACACAGGGAAACTATTTGTGTGGCTATTGGCAACACTGTTGTGTTTATTGTGCATATGTGACTGTGCCTGAGCCGGTCCCTGCACACACAACGTTGCTACGCATAGTCTTGGCTTTACAGTCGTTTCTGGGGGAACTCCCAATTGACGCTACCACCAAGTGTGAATTTCATTCATTATTCTGTTTTAGAACGCTAATGGCATTAAACCGAGAGAAATTCATTGTTAATCAACGAAAAGTCAACGGCGAGTCGTGCATGGATGTCAAAAACACCAACAATTTGTGTAGTAAGTTTGCAGCGACGTCGAGGTTCAACGCTTCCTCAACGACATGGCAGTAAGCTGGTATGATGTGGGCAATAATATGTAGGGAGGTATTTGCTACAAATCTTACTTGTATATACGGTTAGTTCGATTTCAAGCAACATCGTTTCCCTACTTATTATTGTTTAGTGTTTAGATTTTAGACATTCTATCGACAATAGCATTTTTCATCATGTGGAACAAAACTGTTTTACGTAAATATTTTCCCCAGTATTTAAAAAGAATGGCTACGAAATGTGCGTATCTATACATCCAAACAGGTTGGTATTCTATAAAAGGCCGACAAACTAACACTTTCCAGTTACTGATATGAAGTTATGATATATAATTATGTGAAAAAAATATAGTTTAGTGATGAATAAAAGTATTTTTAATATAAAAAGGGAAAATAATAACATCCATATGTAGACGCATCCATACATATTGAGAACATCAAAAATATTCTCCAAGTCGGCTGCGGATCTACAATAAACCGGTTACATTTCAACTTGGCTACCTTTGGGCTCTGGGTTGTGGCCCGTAATGCTTGAGGATAGGGTGGCGGTGGCTATGCAGTCTGTGACCTGAGAACTAAGTAGTCCCATGGTACGCAACACTGTTTCTTCAAATTCATTGATACACATACATTTATTGAAATTTTTTTCGTGTATTTAAATAAATAACTCGTGCACGAGATTGGATCACAAAATATCGAGACTGTAATCTTATATTTTTCAGATTTCAAAATTTCAAGTTTACTTCAAGACACGTGCATTGCCGAGCAATTTATAGAATTGTTACAATTATTTATTATAAGCAACTCATATAATACAATGATAATACCTCTACTTGAGGAAATGTCAGTATCAATTCTTGAAAGTTTTTTTTTACCGAGACGGTAATTTTGAAGAGCAGATTTTGATGAAACACAGTAGAGCGGTCACTTTCAGAATACTCTTGGTAAAGGTATGAATCCTCTCATATCCCAGATATGGGCAAAATAGTACCAGCAGTTTTCTTCTTGGGGCCGGTTTAGCTCAGTCGGTAGAACATCCACCTAGGAATCACAACGTTCCGGGTTCTATATCAGCACCCGACAACTTAGCGCATGAGTACCACGGCTTGGATATGTGTAATAAAGTTGGGATGGTTGTAGGTGCGTCGATACACCGCAAACGCAAAACATACTCCCTAGTATTACCGCAAGTAAAAAGGGAATAGACTCTCTCACGGTTCAGCTAATACAGGCAATAGTCGATTCCGCTGATTTTACTTTTTACTTACAGTTCGTCTACAAATATGGCTTTGGCATTAAAAGACCCATGAATGTTGATATGCCACGAAATAAAGTAAGTAAAAGTAAAGTAAAGTCGTCCGGATGGCCTAAAGTCGGTATCAGCCAGACAGCGAGGAAGTCTATCCCATTTTCACTAGCGCTAGACGAAGGAGATTGTTTTTAGCGTCTGAGGCGTAGCACCACACCTACCTTCAGCTCCTCACTTTACCACCCAGATCCCTGTGCTACTCATGCGCTGAGTTGGCGAGGGCCGGTATCGAACCAAGAACCTTGAGGTTCCCAGCCGAACACTCTACTGACCGAGCTAAAATAAAGTAATCAAACTAAACCAAAACGAATGTAGCTTTAGTCTCGATATTTTTTTAACACACTTCATCTTTTCTGAAACGTTTAGCAGGTGTGCGATGATCAAGGTTTGGAAGAGCCAGTTAGAATCTGCTGATGGAAAATTCAAGAAAATTGAAATGTTCGAAGAATATGAGGATGAATCTAGTTTTTAGCATTATTTCGAATTAGTTTCTTTCCTGTTAATGGTTCTTAGTTTGAGATTAAATTTTATGTTTTCAACCCTAGCGTTAGCTGGTAGTCTTTAATGGAAACTGAGTGAGAGCAAGTCACCTTAGATCTCCAGGATTCTTCTGAGAATTCAAGCTGATCTTAGCAATGTTGTGGACTGGATGGTCCCGATTCTAATGATGATGGCAAAAATTGTCTTGTTTGAAAATGCAACCTTATGTGAACTTTAGTCCTGTCCCTGTACAGTTATGTATGCGTAAAAGGTGCTTCAGTTAACATGACCAGCGTAGTTGTAGGTTGAACACTGCAACATGGACAAGAGGGCGATTGTGCTTATCGCTCTGCTGTCGACGATTGCCAAGGCACGAATGACGATGGTTGATGGGAACTGGGATGTCGTTAATACAAGTGACCTCAACTGAAGCGAAGTCGAAGGCCGCTGGGTGTAATATACGCGTTGATCGACTGGTGGAGGGCAACGGATAAAGACAGTAAGAAAGGTAGGCATTTCGAAAAGGACGTGCAAATCATGTAACCTTATGTTGTGTTAGTTTGGGCGGTGATTTTGGTGGAGGTGATGGTGGTGGTTTGGCGTAAAGGCAATAATAGTAGTGTTGATGGTTGTTATGACTTAAAATCATATTTAGAAATGGGTTAATGGCAATGGTTATGGTCATTATGGTGGAGTTGGGATTAATTTTCTTATTAATGGAAGCTATGATTATCAAATTCTGCTTTTAATTACACTACTTACTTTTGTATACGTCGAATTTTGAAAACAAAAATTTTAGGGAAAAAAACGACCCATACATAATATGTACTTACGCAACGACTCTGCCACGAGCGGTATGCGACACATGGTCAATTTTTAAATGGAGTACAGTTGGTTTGACTTCAGGGGTTTCCTTCTCCTAGAATGGCTACCTTACAGGTTTTACCCATAACAGGAAGCAGGAAGAACAGATGGATTCATATATTTCCCAAAGGCATTTGCGCGAAGTGGAACATAAACAGCCTCGTCCAGGATTTGAATACTGGTCACCGATTCCTTTTCCGATAATAATAAATTCACACACACATAAATGATGCTTTTTTATGCATAAAGAAATTCAAAGATAAATGAAGGGAGTAGAAAAACCTTTCGTTTTAAAAATTAATTCTATACATTTCAAGTTTTATAAATCAAAAGTTGTATTATACACAATTATACACTCACAAAGATGAGTAATACAAGACTTTGTTACTTAAAAGCAAGAACCTATATTAAATACAAAATTGACCCCTTCTATTAGGATTTCTCCGCAAAACTCAGGGCATAATCACGGACACTATTGTAAAAATGTTATTAAAGCGATTTCCGACAAACAGACAATATCAGAAAATCTTATTGAATATATAGTAGAGACTGTGAAGAAGGGATAACACTTAAGTATCCAAAATGAATGAGGTGGTCCAGTTGGATAAGGGATCACACTTAAGTATCCAAAATAAATGAGGTGTTCCCAGTTGCATAGTGGCAACCATGCTAGTCTTTGGTATTGCTGGAAGAGGTAATGAACTTAAGTCGTATTAATATGTTCGATTGGGATAATAAATAAATGCCCTTTTCATGCCGATTCCATTTCCTCTGATGACAGCCGCCTCGCAAAGGGCATGTAATCTTGAGATCTTGTAAATTTGTAGCCTCCTGTACATTTCCTGAGTATATAGTTGAGTGGCATCATTGCTATTAC
>CM042137.1:79232810-79267810 GCA_023376005.1 Doryteuthis pealeii
CCAGGTCACAGTGGACCAGGGAGCAATGGTGATGAAGGGGTGCTCCACATTCCCCAAACCTCCAAAACTGGAACCTCACCATCAGATGGAGTTTAACGTCATTCCCAGGACATGTAGACCCGCAGCCACCGCCTTCTAACACCCATATGATAAAAAGGGGTTGGGGCTTGCCATGTACATTGAGCTTTCACTTATGTCCTGTATCATTCCAGAAGTACTCCATGCTGAATGATCTGCTCCTTATCCATATGTTTGAGCTCTCTCCGGAACTACTTGAAAAGAAACACAAAAAAAAACAAGATAAACAAAAACCCACAGAAATATACGTTCAAAGAAACATTCTGTAAAATCAGTCCTACTTATCTTTCTCCGTGTCTGAAGATGCTGTAAGGAGATAAGCTTGTAGCAGTTGAAATCATTATTACAGGAGCAAATATAAATTAGATAAATTCTTGTACAAAATTGCAAAAGATTAAAGAAAGGGACATCTGAAAAATGTAATGATTGAGTGATATCTGAAACCTCTTTTCTTTTGTTCTGGGTTCCAGTTGTCAGTGCTTATTTCTTTTCTGTTTTTTTAATAATGAACGTAAGATTTAGTTCTTTTTTCTCAGACGCTTTTATTAAAACCGATAGCCGAAAAGGTTTTATATACCCCTCACTCATGTTGCGGGTATATAAACAGTTCTTTAACCGAGAGGGGAGAGAGATAGAGAGGTAGACAGAGAGATGCTATGCATAACTTACTTTATTCTCTTGCCATTCGTGTGATGTCTAGCTTCTTTTTATTTTGTTGGTTGTTCGTCTTTGATTAATTTTCTTCTTCTTGGTCAGTCTCTTTGCCATCAACCAACAACACCATGTTATTTCTTTAAGACTTTTATTCTTAGCTAAACTCTTTCTCTAACTAAACACAGTGCGCGTGTGCAGGTGAGCAGGTGAGCCCCAGCTAAGGCAAGGACAACCTTCTTGTCTAATGTTCTAGCTGGTACTGACGGGTTAACCAGCTCTCACGTGATTCGCGGGTTTCCGCCTGTGGGGTCAGAGGTCCCCAACCGTTTGTAAATTTCCATTCTACACAGTGTTGTCAATAATATATGCCGCCACATAGATTATGCAACAAAGTGATCAACCGCCGCGGCGAGAAGATTGATTCCTTGGAAATGGACGACCATTGCGTCTGTTTCCATCGATGAACCGCCAAATTCTGACTACTCTCAGTTTCCTTCACACGGTTTGCCTTTAGCCAATGAGAAATTAAAGATCTATTTGACACATAAATGGGGCCCTAACAGGACTACGTTAGGAGTTGACTGGGAAGTAATGATAATGATGTATTTCACATTCTCCAGATCTCCAGAACTGGAACTAAACCATAAGATTCAATGTAGTGTCATACACAGGATTATTAGAATGGAGTATTACTCATCGGTACATGATACAGTCAGCGTATTCTAAGTCCCTCCAATAACATATAGTTATTTAACTGCAAACAATTGTACTGATATACATATACATGTCATTTATGCTTCGAAACGGTTGTCTGGTATCGATGTTTTTGTTTGGCAGGAATTATACACTGTCCTCAGATCTAAATTGAGCGTCTTCAGTTATTTCACCATATTGATTATTGTATTTTTTTAATTCATTGATTTCTAAAATACTTTGTTTCATTTTTTCAAGTTCATTGATTTCGATATTTAGTAAGTATTTCTCAAGTTGACAACTGAAAAACGAGAAAGTTGGTGAGTTTTGTTAGTAAAGAAAATAACGCCATTTAACTGTGTTGTGTGTGTGTGTGTGTGTGTGTGTGTGTGTGTGTGTGTTAATAATGCTCCATTAATGTCAAGAGCTTTTAGTATACTTGAAATAGTGGTAATATTACTATATGTTTAATGGATAACTTGTCCGTTTGACCGTCTATCACAAAGTAAGGATGCTGGATTTTTTTAGATTACCTTATATCTTTCTATAAAATTCTAATCATATACCGTCGGATTTATTTCATTTTCCCTGATATATGTATATAATCATTCTCTGAATCTCTTGTTTTTCATATTTTATATATTTCCATACACACAACCATACATGACTACTATACAATAGTACTGACACGGCTACATCTTAGAAAGATTTAAATAAACTTGGAAAAAATGTATAAAGAATATTGAACTAGAGGATTAAAATGTGAAATATGTTAATAAATCTGTTTATTCAAGGCTCTAAATTATCACCTCTTTCAACATCTTCTTACCACTAATTAATCAGTATGGGTAAAAATAAGGATAAATTTGCCTGTAATATTTTACATTTCAATATTTACTCCTGTTGGCCTGCCTTAGTGTGACAGGGAATCAAACATTGAAGTTTGTCGGTAAAATTGAAACACGTTGAAAATTCATGAATGAAAATTGGTTGCTTTTTTAATGGTGATAAAATTATTTTGTACTTTTAACTCTTTGAATTATATCCTCTTTTGGAAAATGTAAATAAGGATATCTCTGATTATTTATTACCCAATATATTTTATAACAAAGAGATGATGTCTAAACATCTAGACAACGGTCTAAACCAGAGTTTCTCAAAGGGGACCAAAACATTTGCGAGGGTCCACAACGCCAAGTGCTAAAAGATTGGGAATCCCAAGGAGCAAAGAAGAGGTTACAGAAAATATAGTCCCAAAACTATTTTGTAAGTAATTATAGTTTAAAATAAAATTTAACTTATTATTATTTTTTGTTATTTTAAGTTATTTCTTAGTTATTTAAATATTTAAATTTCAACTAAATAATAATAAGTTCTTTTCTAACTTATTATTTAGTTAAAATGTAAAATAAATCAATGCAATTTTTTAACATGAATATAATTTATTGTATGTTTTAATCTGATCTTTGCAAAGTATCAATTTTTAGTTTTCGTTTTCTTAAAATTCAAAATTCCTAAATTATTGTTTAAGATTTAAAGAATAAATTTGTTTTAAAATATGATGATGCATTAGTTTTTTTTTTTTAAATACATTGTTTCAAATAAAATATTTATACAAATAATAATATTCTTTATTCCAACTGGAGTTTTGATGCTATACAACTGTCTTAAGTGAGATCTTTAAAATTCCTATTTCTCTTGATGAATTAAGTTGGTGGACGGAGCGCGAGGGAAGAGGAGGATAAAAAAAATGCCGTAGAGGAAGCAACAAATAACTCGCCGAAATTTTGAGAAACACCGATCTAAATGGCTAAATCTTTTCTGCACGTGTCAGTGTCAATTCTCACCAGTCATGATGATGTTAGATTATCAGGTTTTCAGTAAATACAAGATTGCGAAAGTACATCACCCTCCATACTTTTAGATCTAACAAAGTGTGACTTTTTTCGGAAAATTAATCTCAAACATAAGAGATTGTGGAATGTGGAGACACTAAAATAAATATAATGGCTCAGTTTCCCACCACACAAAAAGTGGTGTTTCAAAAGAGCTTCGACCAATGGAAAACTCGCTGGAATGGAGGATTATGAAATTTCCCTAAATGTTCATTTCTTTGTTGATAAATATATCTCCAATCTCAATACTTTCATATTGCAGTTTGTGTTTTGAGGAGAAATATAGAATAGCGACGCTTAACAGCATATTCCCAGACATGTTGGTGATGGCTAATCATCTGTGGTGGGGGGACTCAAAGACACAAACTCATCCCTTCCCTTTAGCTCCTTAATCCGCGAAATGATGTGGGAATGGATAACGGACACAATGTTCGAGGTTGATTATTCGTTCTTCTAGGAAACGGCTTTTCAGTTCGAAATCCAGCCGCGCTATTAAATTCACTTTTGGACTAATACCCTTGGGAAAGGTATGAACACCAAAATATCAGCAGCTATGGATTAAATAGTACCACTAATTTTCTTCTTCGAGGATTGCTTTGGCATTAAATAACCCACGAAGGTTAATATCCTGTTGAACTAGAAACCAAATAAAACCATCTGGTATTTTTAATGGTTCATCGCTCTCCTTCCACATACCACTTATCTCGTATCCTAGCCATCAAATAGAGAGAGAGACAGACAGAGATAGAGGGATAGAGATGCACAGTGAGTCGGCAAATATATCATTTTTATGGGGGTTTGCAATGAATAACTGACTGCATGGCATATGAATTGATGTAGGAAGAAGGATAGAAAAATACTTTGTAATAATGGAATCCTTTTTAACGAATATAAAGATGAAGTGAATTCTTATTTTCTATATAAATAAATAAATAAATAAATATATATATATATATATATATATATATATATATATATATAAAACATTTGTTCTTCATTTTCTTATTTATTCACTTTCTTGTTTCTTTTCACTTTCGCCCTTCCTTTTTTTCTCTTTTTCTTCCATTGTTTTTATTATATTGCTTTTTCTCTTATTTACCTCCTTATTTTTATGTTTCTTCTAATATATTTCTCTATTTTTTCTCATTTTCTTCTCACCTTCTTTTTCATTATTTGCGGTATTCTCGTTCATCTTTTTTAAGTTGTTACTCTCTTTGTGTTCTTTCTTCTTTCTTTCATCTTTATTTTTTATTTTCCTTGTCTTTCTCTTCTTTTTTTTTTCTTTTACTACTTTATTTATTTCTGTATTATATCACGTTTTCTTTATCGCTTTTGTTTTTTACTTTCATTCTTTTTATTTCTATTTTCATTTTATATGAATATATTTATTTCTTTTCTTCTACTTTCTTACTCAGTTTATTTCTTTCTTCTCGTATTCTTTCTCATGTTCTTTCTTTATATATGTATTATATATATATATATATATATATATATATATATATAATATATATATATTCTTTCTTTTTTCTATCTTCCTCCCCTCTTTTCTTATTACATTTTTCTTTTTTTTCTCATCTTTTTCAGTTTCTTTCTAATTTTTTAATCTTTCCTTATTTTGTTGCTGTTGTTATTGTACTCGCTACTGTTGTTTGTTGCTTCTGTTGTATAAAAATCATTCCCTAATATATCCTTTACTTGCACCATCATTTCATTCCAGTCTTCATCGTTCTAAAATTCCTTTTACTTAACCTCCTGTCTGTCTTTCACTCGGCACCAAATTTGCGCATCTTTTATTCAGTTAATCCCAAAGTACCATCTTTCCATCCCTCCGATATTTCATTGGAATTTATTGATCGCTCCACGAACAACATGTTCTGAGGCAATCATCTTTAATTCATATTTCTATTCTTTCTAATATATACTTTCGAACACTATATGTATATAAATGTATTTCTTATTTCCTTTATATACTTGTGAATATATATATATATAATATATATATATATATATATATATATATAAACTCCAAGAATATATAGTGATACACGAGTCTGTATGTGCGACCGTGCATGCGTGCCTGTCTGGATGTATAAATACTAGCATAGTACTCGTCAGAACTGACGAGAATACGAATGGATTGGCATATATTGGTGACCAAGAGGTTACTTCCCGTAACTGTACACTACATTTTGTACACCAATACATTTACAGTGCACTCCAGGAAAGTGTTCTACAATATATAATGATTTTTTTTGTGTTTGCAGATACACATTTTATGTCACATATTGGACACACACACACACACACACACACACACATACATATATATATATATATATATATATATTTGCGTGTGTATGTGTTGATTGGATGGAACTTCCGTTAGTTACCCGTATTTCGTTCGATGGTCACTAGGTTCATGAACTGGATGTTCATAAGCTGGATAATACTACTGAGAATGAACAATACAAAACAAAACATAAATATACATTTCGTAAATTTTCACTAATACAGAAAATGTTTCTCTACAAAAAGCATCAGAAAATTTCGAGAAAAATATTAATTTCATCAGATTATATAAACGATATAATGAGCCTTCCATAAAACAAACTTAACATTTGTAATGATACGTGCACTGTCATTTTTTTAATTGACGAAATACTTAACACCTCTAAGTAAATAAGTAATGGATTACTGGCCTTAAGAAATTTTATTCACATTAGATTAAGCATTACTCATTTGAATTTTAGGTAGCTCTTCCATCCACAGACGTATTATTATTACATTGCATTTATTATTACTTTTGATGATCATTGCTGACCTGAAAATAAAACGGTCTTAGTTTATTCGACACATTAATGGAAAAAAACACAATTTTAAGCATTTCAGTCTCAAATTTATTTTTATTGGTTTTGGCAAAAGGATGATAAAGCGAATTAAAAAGAAAAAAAAGAAAAGAATTAACATAAAATTTTACTGTTTTAATGTCAATGTTTATTAACTGAAGAATAAATAAGTATGGTAGATAATGTAATAAATAATAAGCAAATCTACCAAAAAGTGATCGTCAAATAATGGATAAAAATGAACGATAAAAATATACGATAAATAGTAATCGATTATATCTAAAAAATTAAAAAGCTTTTAACATAGATTTAAAAAGTCATCCATTTTCCTTCATTGTCCAGCTTTCTATTAAAATAAATTAATTTATACTTCTGATATATATTATAGATTAATGAACAACACTTAATAATAAGTATTTGAAACATAAGTACTTACTTAATCATTAAACTTCGTAATATATATATATATATATATATATATATATATATATATATAATATATTATAATGGATATTCATTGGCTGTCTGAACCGAAACTACGTCACTGCTTACGTCATAACACAATCAGGAATTGCGTACTTTTTATCAATGAGTACTTAAATTATAGTCAGAATTATTAATACATAGAATGGATATTATTTATTAACGATGATATATTAGATTTGCCTCAAAACAGCCCATGTTATAAAAGCGTTCAAAATCCTGCAATATGCCTTATATATCTGTAAGGTCTACATAATATATGGTATGGTCAATATGTATACTGGCTTTAGCAAAACCTGGTTTAGTAAATAATTACTTGGTGTTATTTATCCCTAATGTTTCTGTTTCATTCTACAACGTATTAAAATCAATCTTATGAATTATTTTACACAGAAACCAATTGAGTCCTAAATCGAAACCAATTGAAATATAATTAAAATGAGTGTAACATTTCATATGCGTTCTTAATTAGTTTTTCTTAATTAGTTTTAGTTTTTCTATTTTAATATATTTCATTACTTTAAAACTGAAATACTTACATCCGGAGGGTGCATATTCTTGCTAGTATATTTAATTAAATGACCATGACCAAACCCCTGTCGTGGTCATTTAATTGTCTATAATTCCTCTCTACAATACATATATTTCCTTGCTCATCGTGGGCATGGGAAGTAGGAAGCGTACCACAAGTCGTTGCTTTAGGTGTGATCGTGCCCTCTGTTGATTGATGCAACTACAAGACATATTTTTTACGCAGTTGCACGTTTATCATTGACTAGTTGATTTGAGAGGTTTCGTGTGCAGAAATCTTGGTGGTTATATGGTCTGATAATATCCGCAACAGACCGTTTTCAATAAGTGTCAACAAACTTCAGGCCTTGAGCCAAACTAAGCAAATCGTTTGTAAGAAACATAGGCCATATATTCAAAATGAAGAGAAATATTGCTTGAGAGCTAAAAAAAGTGAAACGTGATGGCGATACCAGTTTGCATCTGGTGCCATAGGGACGGTCCCCTGAACATGGGAAAGAGAATGGAAGAACTAGAGATTAGAGGAAGAATTGAGACCATCCAAGCTACAGCAATGTTAAAAGCAGCTAGAATACTCACAGAGTCCTAGAGACCAGGCAACACTTGCTATCACTCTGACTTCAGTTAAAACAACTTTTTAAAACTGGGTCTAGAGAAATTTTCAGAGAATTACATATTTAAATGTAGATCATGTGTCTGGAACCGAAACTATATCACCAACGGTGTTACAATTCCCTTAATCATTTACGTTACATTTCAATAAGAAAATATTTTCATATTCTTAATATTATTGACCTTATATATAATAATAATATTATATATATTACTATATTATTAACGTCCATTGTTCTTGTCTATACAAATAGATGGTGGTTCACAGTGAGAACAAGAAGGCTAATTTGCTATTAGTTTTAGAAATTGATTTTGATTTATATTTTGCTTGGATATTCTTGATTTATAATTGTTTGTTTTTATTTTAATAATATGAAGCAAATTTCATGTGGATATATATATATATATATTATATATATATTATAATTGAAATCCATTATCGATGAATAAATCATCGTAACGTTATTCTTTTTTAGCTTAGTTAAAATATAGCAATGAGAGCCGCGAGTGACGAGAAGCCCTGATGCCATAGCTATTCACTTTTTAGATTATAACCCCTGTTTCATATAAGTTTAACAAAATAATTTTAATTTTAAAATATGTTAGATGCTCCTATAATATTTATATAATTAAAACTTAAATAATTGCTTGTAACAATAATAAATAGATATAATAATAGATATAATAATTGCGATGTCGGGGAAGCTAACATCTCTTTTCAGTTTATCTTTATAATGCTATTTATTTTTTCAATTTCCATTTTATTGATGGTTTTTGGCTTCTTTCATTCAACAGGTTTCGACAGAGTTGAGTTGTTTTCCGATTTTTCAAATCTTCAGCGACATTTTATGAAAACACATTTCTATCTAAATACATATAAAAAAAGAAAAAAAGAAGACAAAACCCCAAAACAGTAAAATCCGTTGAAAAATCAAATAACATTATAAAGCGAAACTCGAAAAAATGTGACCTCTGCCAAGAAGGGAAAAATTAGATAAACGGAATGAATTGATATCAAAATGCAGACACGAAAATAAACAAATAAATTCTTAGTAGAAAATAAAAGTTAACACCAGAATAACAGATGAACATAAACAAAATATTAACAAATACAATCAATGAAAGTAGAACAAATAATGACAGAGCCTAATGATGGGAAACCAACGCCAGTTAGATAAAAGGAAAAACAGGGTTCTGTATAATGGCAAAAGTCGAACTATCCATTTGAAAATAACTATTGCATGAAACATAAGAAAGATTTTAAGCACAGTACATAATTTAGATTATCTGATCAGTTTTTGAAAATCGTATATATTAATGTTTTCATTTTGCATTTCTGATCAATATTTCAGAACAATAGACAAATACATTTATCTAAGTTTAATGATTTAATTACATTATAATTATTTCCCTGAAAATGAAAAAATAACTAAAAATGAAGTAATTCTTATAACTTGTCATAAGGGGCTGTGCATCGATCGCTTGGTAGCGATGAATCATGTTCCCGGGCAGTCAGTAGCGAAAAATTTTCTTTTGGTGTGACGTTGTACCATAAACCGCTTCTATTTCATATTTGTGTGTGTGTGTGTGTGTGTGGTGTGTGGTGTGTGTGTGGATAATGATCCTCGTTCACTGGAAAATATCGCTTGGATTTTAAAATCACAGGTGAAGATGTTAACACAGAAATCAGTCGTTTTTCTTTTTCAGGTATAAAGCAAAAAGTCTCAGCTTTCTTCCCACGGGGCAGAAAGTTTGGTCTTCTTTATTGGTCTCAGAGCCCATGCTATATCTTATACATCTGGCTGCCTGAATCGAGACACAACATTGACGAACGCGAGTTCGATCCAGGAAGGGTAGCCAGTTAAATGTTTTACTCATGTTCGTCGAGTCTTGGTGTATGGTTAATAATGAAAAACGTTGGCCGAAAGAAACAGGGACTGCAAGTTCTGTATGGATTACAGCAGTGTTAAATTCCGCTACCGAAAAGGATTGGATAATAAAAAATTCTACTACGAATAGGTTAGTAAAGGGGAGAAGAAAAAAATATTTACAATATTTTATTTAGATTTAACCAAATTTAAAAATAACAAGAACTGTTAACAATGCCGAAGAGGGAATATTCCATTGTAGGCAGCCAAGAGATATTTTTTCCAGACGACTGGGATTGAGAAGAGAACTGGACACAATTTTGAGGAAGAAAGTAACAGAAAAAAGATTTGTGGAAAGGAAAGCCAATTTGAACGGTTGGATCCAGGAAAAGGACGAGAAAGTAAAGATTTATAAAAGCGGAAGGAACTATGTTTTTCACTCCCGAAATGAATTAGAAAAGTTTTTCTGAATTAATGTTTACTCATTTCGTTGATCCTTGTGTAAATGTTAAAAATGAAAAAACGTGCCCGTAAGAAAAACAAACGGACTACGTATTTCCTTTCCAGAGTATGGAAGAATTAGTATTTTTAAAATGATTACGAACTTATATGTTTGTTATTTTTCACATTTGGCTTGTCGTGTGTTTGGGAAAGAAATACTTTTAATTAAATAATCATTTTCATATCTTATCTGGCCTTTCCGCTCAATTATGTTTCGAGTGTAATCCCTTGTTGAAATAGAAACATTTTAACTAGCAAGATTCTTTCAAATTGTTAAGTATTTTTTTTCTAAGTACAGTCGGGTTTTGCTGCCTTTTTCCCTTTCCTAGCAACGAGACTGCTAGAGGGGAAAAGGTCTTGATTTTCATTGTAAAGATAAAGTTTAATAGCTTAAAACAAGAGTGCAGGTAATAATAGCCTTTTTCTTTGAATACTATAGACTTTAGGTAACGAGCCGTTAAAGTGGTATTATTATGCTAAGTGGCTGTTATAAGGAATCAAAAAGACTTAAGATTATAGCTTGACAAAGTACCTATACATTGTAATTGAATGTTCGAAACTTTTTAGGGTTATAGTACAGCTGAATAAAGTTGGCTTATACTATTTGGATTAATATCTATTAAAAGCTAACTAGGCTAAGGTTAACGACCTGTTAAACGTTGGGGCTACATGGTAATACTGGCTGTTATAAGAAACAAAGCGTCACAATATAAATTTGCTTCTTATTAATAAGGGCCTATTTTAATTCAACGCGAACGGGTTGGTGAAAACAATTCTAGTAAATCGAAATACTTATAAGTAAGTAATGAAAAGTAAGAATAAATTTTTAATTTCTGTAAAATAGTTACAAAACATGATTATTTCCTAAACTTTCTAATTTATAATGTAACGCAGCTTAGAAAAGAATCAATTTGAAAGTCAGAGGAGAAATAAAAATAATAAGCGGAATAACCAAACCAAACAAAATTGATTTATTTCATAGAATGAAATACAACAGCCTACAAAGTTTAATCGAATTAAAAAAAACACAGTAAAGAAATATAATATCATTTGCTGATATAATGTTCCATGTTTTAGTGACTTCAAACACCTGCCCTGTTTTATAGAATTAACAATTCCAGTGTTTTTCCCAGGGGTAAAATGGAATTACCTTCCAATTCCATGACTGGAATTAAAAAAAAACGTTTTTTCAAAACTGGGCCTCAAAATGCGA
Source organism: Doryteuthis pealeii (assembly GCA_023376005.1). Lineage (NCBI taxonomy): Eukaryota > Metazoa > Mollusca > Cephalopoda > Myopsida > Loliginidae > Doryteuthis > Doryteuthis pealeii. Next base: position 79,244,185 of record CM042137.1, read on the forward strand.
TTAATAGTAGCTATTGTTTTCTAAATAGTCAACCCCTCTATGTTCTGAGCAACTCATTTGTTGCTTAACGTGAAAGGTGCAGGCAAGAGTTATTTTCAGCCGTGAGTGAGATTGATCACCTTGATCGGCTGAATTTTAACGCAGATTCCAAATGCCTGCAGGTTTAGGTTGGTTGGGTTATGTAAGTTCCAAATCTATCTCATTAAGTAAAAACAATTGTAATTTCCCCGGCTCTAGCTTAGTATGATGGCAAGCGGGTCCATACTTTCGCAAAAGATATTAGTCCCTGAAAGCGAAACTTTTTAAAAGTATATTAGGAGTTTTCCAAACTTGTTTGCTACGATGTTTGCAGTCCCCAGTACGGTTTTAGTCACTAAACTCCCTAGTTGTTAGAAAAACACATTCCATTTTAAATGGTCGTTTCGTAATACGAAATAATGGTAAAACAAGCAAGATTTTGTTATTATGTATTTCTTTATCTATACGAATAAATTAAAATTATGTTCAAGTAATTATTTCCTATTAATAATAATCATTTATTTTCACACCACAGTTTGCATGGTTTGCCATGGTTCTTACTAATACTAATAATTATATGGGTTTCAAGCAACTACTTCTATTCAATAAGTGTCATTTTATTTAAACAGATCTTTGGTAAAACATTTTTTAAGGCTTTAAAGTAACTATTTTTTAATATAAAATTTTCAGTATATGATATCATTTTTTCCTATGCCGATTAATGAATTGGAATTTTTAAAACAAAATTCTATCTCCCTTCATAGTGGGACCTGGACCAAAGCTACGACACTCTGGATTAAATAATGGATCGGGAAATTAATGGCGAATGACAAACAGGAAGGCTCACCATCAGAGCCAATTTAGTATCATAAAATTATGACACGCATTCTTTTTGGGTAGGGCTGTAAATCTTCTGCAGGGGGAATATTTTTTTGAAGTAGGGTTTTTTAATTTTCTCGGCAGAGGATATTGTGTCACGCTCTAGAACAGGACATTTCCAGTTAAGGATCTGACGTAAGTCCCTTGACTAAAAAGGAATAGATTTTGCCTTAAGGTATTTTGGGCTCCGGTTTAGCTCAGTCCCCGGCAAAGGTACTACTACAAGGAACACACAAGGCCTGAGGTTGCCATGCTAAACTCGTCTACAATTCAAGTGGCGTTTTGCAGCACAGTTGGATCTGATGCCAGTTATATGGGGATCTGATTGAGGTGGTGGTGCTTCCACGCCAGATACGCAAACAATCTCCAAGGTTTAGCCACTACTAAAGGAGAGAGAAAAGAGAGAGAGAGAGAGAGAGGAGAGAGAGAGGGAGAGGAGAAGGGAGAGAGAGAGAGAGTCTATTAAACTACCTAGTCGTTCAACGAGTCCCCGAAGCTTGCTAATCATTAGCATACCTAGGAAGTGGGGTGTTTTTCAATTTTGATGAACATTATTTTTCTTTGGAAAAAAACGCCCCATTGGAGGCAACACGGAAATTTTTGATCCGCCTTATAGATCTGATTCAACATGAAAACTTAAAGTGTTAGTTTTGAATCATTTTTTTGATATAGTTTAAGTTTTTCTTTGCATCCTAATTTTTGTTACTTTTTTTAATCGCAACTTACATGGTCAATCAAGGCTAAAGAGCGCGTTCAGAACAAACAATGAACGTGAAGTTCTGGGCTGAAAATTAGAATTATAACCTTTAAATCTATTCATTATTAATGGCCTCAACCAATTACCCCATGTTAAACTCAATAATGAAAGTTTTAAGGCGTAATTAGAAACAGTAATAGGTCCTAATGTTCCGTTTAAAAGCAGTTTGGTGGTTTTCAAAGGCCACTTTGAGTTTTTCCCCAAACAGAGAAAACCGGTTTGATTTCTAAAACAATCAACAACACAAATGCAGATGATTGGTGCATTGTCTTTCACACCTGGGGTTTCAAGTGATATCTTTCTGTGACGCTGCGGGAAACTGTCAGCGATAGCAAGTACTGGTAAGCCAACCCGAATCCCTTGGTTATTAAGAAAATGATTGTTTCGGTCATTAAATGAACAAAATAAGGGTTAATGATGCCGGTGAACAATGCTACCAACGCAATCTAACAAACTGAACTTTACATAAGGGAATTAAATTACACAACAAACAGGCAACAGTACCTAATATCCAAAACAATTTGGAATTGCGTTGGAATCTCCTTAGACAAATATATGTAAAATGGTTATGAAATAACCTTAAACCAAACAGTGATTCATATATATTTTCGCGTAATAAATATAGAGGCATCTGTATTTGGTAATAAAATGACTTAGACTAAGAAACTAAAGTTTAATACAAAATAATTAAAAGCTTAGAAAGAGGCATTAAGAATAATTCAAACCACAACTAAATTGGGCATACGGACAAGAAGATATAATAATGTAGCAACTAAATTTTTTTTTTTAACTTCTGCTGAATTAAGGTGTAACCTAATCATCGAAAAAATGGTGGCAGAAACTAAAATCTTTTTTTTCTTAAACCATATATTAATGTCCATAATATAATATTAAATACATGTATAGCGTTATTAAAAAGAGTCGGGTATTTGTGTTGGTGAGGCTCAATGGGTAAATGTATAATATTTTCGTGTGGATGTATTATATAATCAATATTTAATAATTTATTATTATTATTATTATAATTATATTATATTATTAATTATTATATAATCATATTATTATATATTATTTGTTATTTACTATTGTGTAAATCTATTCATTTACTTTTTTTTTTTTTTTTAATTTATTTGTTTTTTTAAATATGTTTATTTCTTTATATTTTATAATATTTTTTTTTAATATATTACAATATATAATTATTATTTATTTTTTTATTTTTTTTTATTATATTAAAAAAATAAATTTAATACATATATGCATATATGATATATTAAAATATTAAAAATTTTTTTAAGAAATAAAATAAAAATAAAATAGATAAATAAGATAAATGAATTAGATATAAATAATATAAAACAGAATTAAATATAAATATATTGATTAATACTAATAATAATAATAATAATTAATATAATTAAAAGTAAATTATTAAATTGATTTATATTACATCCAACAAGGAAATATTATACATCACTGGCCACGCAACACATTACGCTCTTTATACGCATATACATAGGCAACGCTGCAATCCCGCGCTAGGATAAGGTCCATAAACGTCACAAAACAACCCGCCATTTGTTCATGACACGGCGCATGAACACAAGTAGCAAAAAAACAGCAAATTCATTGTAACATAACAACAACGAGAATACAGTAATATAAAATACCATCGTTAAAAAAAATATCATTAAAAAAGAAATGTTCATAACTAGACTGCTTTCAGTTCCAGTGACGTTTGAAAAGAAGATATTACTCGAAAATTTTCAGAATTAAATAAAAGGTTACACATAACATCATTGTTTACCGTATTATTAATTTTTTCTTTACACCTGCAGTGTGGCTAAGCCTTCCTAAATTCAAGCCCCTGAACATAATAGATAGTATATATTATAATATATATATATATATATATATTATATATATATATTATATAAAAACCTAATGAGTCAAAATGACTACTAATAGTTTTCACTTGTCTCATCAGGGCACAGAAATCTAGTAACTTGAATCAACCGTCTTTATACAAACTACTTCACCGGGTGGTTCAAACAAATTAAGCATAAAAACTTTTTAACACTTTATTTTTCAGTAATATTCATGTGTGCCTATTTTTATTATAATTTTTTAACGACTCGGTAGTGTCCAATAGCAAAATATTGTTTCTTTATCCTCTTTTCCAACCAATATTTATCTATCATTATTAATACTCTTAACCTGGTTAGTTTCTTCTTCTTTGGGGCATACTTTTAAGTTTGCAATTCTATAGAGGTTACTCTGCGGCAACGTGGAACAACGCAATATTTTTAAACGTTACTTCACGTAAAGTAAAATAATAAGCTGCTCCTTTTCTGATTTACCTCACGTCGTTTATTGCTTTCGAAATTAATCCCTTGTTCTTGAAAACCCCGTTTTTAAAAGAAAATTTTTCCCGTGCCTGCTAATTTTATCTAAATTTAATTCACTTTTTTATCGGATTCGTATCGAAGGAAAATTATCATTTAAATTAGTTACATTAATGTTTTGAAACTAAGAAAAAATATTTACTATAGTAATATAAAGGAAACCAACAGGCATCTGTCACACAAAACTGAACAAGCCTTAGGGGCGAGAATGAATCTACTGGAGAGACAAAACTATAATATATCACACATTCAAGCGGCTTAAGTGTCTTATTTGTCTGCACTGGCGTACAAGAAAAATTGTTTGTTAGTTTTGTATCCTATAGATGTTTGTGGCTGTATATTAATTTAATAATACAGGGCTTCTGCAACGTGTCCACATATGCCCCCCTTTGAGTGATAAAATTTGGCGGGTTTTATAAAGTATAGTGTGTCTACCAAGGTGAATTATTATTTTTCCTTGTATAATTTTGTTTCCTTGATCGCCACTTTTGTACTGATTAAAAATAAGAAGTTTTATAGTTTTTAATTGGTATGTCTTAAAAACACAAAATACAAGTAAAACTGTAGCAAGTACACGATACGTGGATTCCAAACGAAAAGGCCAAAATGTGATTAAGTGGAAAATACGCTCACCGTGAGAGTTGAACAAATATAATCACAACACCAATGGATATGTTTTTTAAATAATAGAATAAAAACAAATTATCTTGGAATTATTAAGGATTTAACTTGCTTTTAGTCATTTCCATTCCACAATATGGTGAGGGCTTTTAATAAGCCCTTAATAAAAAGTTAATAATTCTCATGTAAAAATCCAAAGCGTGCCAAAGGTTTTGGCGGCCTGAAAAAATCGGGTAAAAAATATTTGTTCTTTGACACAAAATAACTACAGCTTATTTAAGCTTTTTTAATTTACTTTTAATTTTAGTTTTCATTTATGTCTTTTTCGCCTTCTTTTTTTTCCTTTCAGTGGCCGAATAAAAGTTAATACATAAGTTAATCGTGGTATAATACACACCACACACACACATATATATATATATATACGTATAATAATTGTTATATATATATAATAATAAATTATTATAAATTATATATATTAATTAATATAATTAATATAAGTATATTTATGTTTTATGGAAACTCTCAACGTCGATTTCGACGCATGAAGGTTCACAAACACAATGTACACCCTCACAGTGATTTGTTTTTAATAGTGGTGAAGGCTTGAGACCACAATTTTTTTTTTGGCACAGTTCGATAGGAAAGAAATTTTGGTGCATCAAGGGTTGCCAAAAACCCAATCCACGACCGACCTCAGGAATTTGAATCAGAGTTGTCCCTCTTCCCTAGACGGTTACCTACCCAGGTTGAAGGGCCCAGTCGCCCTACTATTATTATATATATATATATAGTAATATATATTATATTATATTAATACTATATAAATGATATGTAATAATAATTATCTTATATGAATCCCCACACTATTTACCTTACCAAACTAAACAAATAATGTAAATAACAAGAAACATATTGTCAATTTGTCCCTTGCAAACAACCTTACTTGCTGGAATGTACTAAGTTTTAAAACTTCTTACTGAATTCCGTAACGTTGTGATTTTTTTGGGCCAATGTGATTCAAGTACTGCAACACCGAGGAAAAAGAGTGTGTGAGGCTTTTCAGTCGATGCTTCTTTATATATATTATCACATATCAAATTGTCATAATATATATATATATATATAATTGTTAAAAATTAATACATATATTTTATATAATATATAGATATATATATATATATAATATAATATATATATATATATTAAAACATGTATACATTACTACAGTAATAATTTTATATTATATATATATATATATATATTATATAATATAATAATATATATATGTTTTGCATGTATTCTTATAATTAAATAAACACTGTATAGCCACAAACACACATAACTAATATTATATATAATTTATATATATAATATATATATTATAAATATATATAAAGTGTTTATTTTAATATAAGAATATATGCAAGCATTTACATTGAAATGAATAAATTACTCATAAATAAAACAAAGCATAATACATACCTAACAACCAATCCTCTTTACTACAACATACTACATATGTAAATACAATAAACAAAAAAATACATCCATCTCTGTATACATTCATGTACACTATGTATAATAGATTGGTAAATAAGTCTTTGGGGCATTATTGAATTGTAATGTTTTAGAAAATGATTACCTTAATCCCCTCTCTTATAGCGTCGCCAAAATGTCGGAAAAGGCAAAAAGTAATAATTGTTTTTTCAACGCCTTCATCCAAAGGTTGATAGATTTTTTTTTTGACCGACAGTTGGGGACGACTGCTGGCAACTTGTTGCAAGGTTATGGTGAATTTAAATCGAACTAATTCTTCCCAAAAATTGGAATGGTCCAATGGCATTTTCTGTGCATATGCGTATTATTACGCACACTTATAACACACAGAAATACGGACATAGCATCTCTTACTCTCTGTACATCTCTTATATAATATAATATATATTATATATATATATATATATAATATAGAATAGATACGATAGATAGATGATTCATTTGTAAATACGAAATATATAAATATATATATATAATATATATATATATATATATGTATATATAATGTTGTGTGTGTGGGGTGTGGTATATATGCAAGTGTGAGTGGGTTTACGTAGGCGCACGTTGTTTGTGGTGCAAGTTAAATAAATATAGATATTAAATTAGATGTATAAAATTCATCATAAAGTAAAATATCAGACCGCGGAATGAATATCTTTTTTGTTTTAAAAAAAAATTTTTTTTCAATTGGTATAGCAAAAATATAAGAGACCTTTGAAACATTAAATATAGATAATATATTAGTATATATATATATTAATATATATATATATATATATATTATATTATATAGGGCGGTGTTTAGCTCAGTCGGTAGGAGTGTCTACTAGGAATCACAGGGTCTTTGGTACGATACCGCCCTCACCAACTCAGCGAATGAGTACACGGGGGATCTCTGCGGTAGTATGAGCTGATGGTAGGTGTTGGCGTTCCCACCTCAAAGATGTTAAATAATCTCCTTGGTCTAACGCTAGTAAAAGGGAATAGACCTCGCTTTCGCTGTTGGCCGATACCGACATAGACCGACGCGCTTTCTTTACATATAAATATATATTATATATACTATTATATATATATATACGATATATTGGATAGATAGATTGAATAAACATAGAAAGTAATTCATAGAATTAATAATCCACAACACTATAAATATATATTATATAATATATATAATATATATTATATTATAATATATATATATATTGAAAAATGGATTCTTAACGGGAAATATAAATGTCGAGTTAATCCCAACTTCAAACCGTCGAATAAAATAATAACCGAATAAGTTCGAGGATAAAAGAATATAAGAAGTGCTCAATACGTTGTCGTAAAAAAGTTATATAATTTACCTCGTGTTTCACACGGGATCTTCATGGTTAACAGCAGTGAAATTAATTTAAAATTAATTAATTCCAAAACAAGAGTAAGAAGCATATATACTATATCTTGTGTGTGTTGTGTGTGTGTGTGTGTATGAAATACTGATATATATATATATATTATATATATATAATATATATATATATATAATAATATAATTACAGGGTATATTGGAGAAACGAAAAAATGTTTTTGGCAAACGTGTCAGATTTAGTTATTTAAAACCATACAAACTGTATGCAAATTCATTTGCATAATTGATATCACAAACCGTTTGTGAAAAAGCTCTTAAGAACAACTACTCCAAAATAAGAAATATGAATGTACAATGAAATAGATAATATCATCCATATAATAACATAAGAACGGATCGAAAAGCGGTTAAAATTAATCAATCAAATACTCTACTAATATTTGAACTTAACTAAAACCTCCAGATGTAATGTAACTGCATTTGCGAATGAAAGAACACCCCTACGATTTACTTTCTCTTGGTTTTTCCAGCTCAACATTTTTTCCTCGGAACCTTTGGTAAAGGATATTACTCTTGAATACAAAAGGAGACATAAACTTGATATGAAAATTGGATTCAATTTGAAATGTGTCAAAGAAGAAAGTTGGTACAAATAAGAAAAAAGTTTTCAAAAATAAAAATGAAATAAATGAAGTATTAAAGAAAATAGAATGAAAATGAAAATTCAAATATTTTAGGTATAGGTTACGGGGTAATGATAATTAAATCCTAAGTAAACTACACAGATACTATATCCTGATCCTAGACAGAAGTACCAGGAGCAAATTCAAGATTCAAGTTTAGAGGTCACAGACACTACAATCTGACTTGAGAACAATAAATTCGAAATCCACCATAAATAATCCAATCCTGTCTGCGGAACTCTGCTAGTAACAAATAAAGCCATTGAATAATAAGAGAAAACGTGAACACCATGAACCACAGAATTGTAAGATGAAAATACATCCCAAACACTGCAAGATTATAAAGATGGCAGTTCTATCGATTCTAGAGGAAGAAAAAAAGTCACATCATTCGCTTTCCCATACCCAGATTATAACTTGTAATAATTTTTAACTGAAACAACTAGCCTGGGGTCACAGCTAAGCCCGAGGCATGAGAGACAATTCATTTACAACACAACAACAATAACAAAAGCAAGACAACAAAAACGCATGACGTTTCACCGTAAGCACCATCATCGCCATCGAACCTTTGCAATCACTATGCTTTTTAAAAGCAGTCCGACGTCAACCGTAAACACCGAACGATTCTGAGCGAGAAGGTCCGATGCCTGGAAGTAACCGGATATGTCTGCCGCAGGGCATGTGCAATTTTCCCCGACTTTCCATACCCCACCTTAGTGGAAAGAGGTGAAAATGCCTCTGTTACATAAATTATGCAACCACGGACGGGCAAAATTCGCAAAAAATGTCAGCCGGACAGTCAAAAAGGGGGAACGTCTATGCACGTTTCCTGCTCTCCTTGGAAGTGACCCCTTCTATTATCCTGATAAAATGAAGCAGGCTGATAAAATAGGATAACCAAAGGAAGTAAGGAAAAAAAAGAAAAAAAAGGTAATAAAAAGATAATTGTGCTGATCGTAGTTCTCTCTCTCTTCTTTCTCATTGTCACTGGTGATGAACATGATAGGATAAGAAGAGGGAGACATTGGTCGAGTATATATTTTTATTTTCTGAAACCAAATGCTTCTAAAAGCAGAGACACTATATGTACACCTGTGTCGTCAGCCCTAAAAAATACATGTAGTAGGTTACTTGAAGGTAGGAATATATTTAGCCCCCACACAAAGAACCAATATTAGCATCAGTATATCCGTGATGTTCTAACACTGAATAAGCAGAAAGAAAGGCAATATAAGCCCATATACACTGTTGTTGTTCTTAAAAGGGATAACATCAGACAAGATTGTTGTCGAGGAAAGGACCAAACACATGTTCGTAGATTTAAGAAATAGGGTTTTATTGCAGAGAGATACAATAAGACAGACAAAGAATAGTGAGGTGCGCAACTAATCCTCGAAGCCAGATCAGTATAATGCCGTTCTTACTATATATATAATCAGACTACATGGATGAAAGAGAGTGTGGAATATTCCATTACAACATACACATACAGCAACATTTAATATAGACATAATATACATATAGGTAGTATTGAAAAAAATACACAAACATGTCACAGCAACAATAAGTATGCAGATATGTTTCTATGAACAAGCAGTATGTGGAAGGGCTACTTGATGAAAATGACCAGGCCATGCTGGCTTTATTTTCAGTGATACTGCAAAAGACAATATCACTACTAAACAAAGAACAGAGGCAAAATAGATCGAGAAATGGACTACTGTCATCGTAATTCGACACTCAACAAGGCGCCAAATGGACATGCCCATATATTTTTTGTCTCTCCCTCGATGCAAAAGGGGATCATGGCTTAGTAATATTTATAGATTAGTAGGATACTAAGTAAAATAATATCAGTCTGTCTTAGTGTCCATCTAAAATCTTTGAAGATTGGGTTGGTAAATATTTCTAAAGGATGCAACACTAGGTCAATTTCTTAAGCGGAGTTTAACAGGTTTTATTCCAGAGTTTTCTTCTGGTTGCCTAATCAAGGTTAAAAAGCCCAGTCGCCCTGCTATTTACCCATAGCTGGATGGAGAATAGTTGGATTTATACATTTACGAAGATATTAGCGCAATGTGAAATACAAACTGCCTCGTCCAGGATTTGAACTCGTCTCGTTGTATCCATTTTTTATTGCGGTAAACATTATACCAGGGGCCTATATGAATTTCGAAACATCTGGTTATCAATTATCACACCATTTCCGAATAGACTGTCCAATATTTTGAAATCGAAAGTCTTCATAATAAAAATCAAGCAATTCCTAAAAGTTCCACGCGTTTGTAATGTTCAAGCAGTGCGATTGGAGGTTATACTTACATTTGTGGAGAAAAAGATGGAAATGAAAGGACATGAAGGAAAAACTGAAAACAACGGGAAGAAAATAGTGAAAAACTTAATCTTACCAAGTGTCCACCAAACAGAATGCATTTGAACTTGCAAGGTATTTATTTAGCGAGTTTCCCAAATTTCAAGTCACTATTCAATCCGATGGTAGATAACACAGAAGCCTAGTATCATGACATGTTATATTGTTGCCGAGTTTAGCTTTTCGATTATCAAGAAAAGATCATTAGGACAGTCAATAAGAATTGGACTCGTAACGTTATCAATATAATATTCAAATTCACTTCTATAGTTCCAAGTTCCGCAGAATTACGATGGACCGTCAAAAATTATCCACACTTTCGCTATAATATATCTGTATCATTGACACACTGAGTTCTGCATATGCATGGTTATAGTTGGCATAGGTGGTCAGATGATCGAAATTGCTTGCTGCTACCTTTACAGTGTAAATACGACCGCATCACTAGCAGTATACACCAAGGAAGTAACCCATTTTCTCAGGTCGGAATGGGTGTCTGGGCTGAAATCCATCAGAGTATTTGATCACAATAAGGGGATAGTGCAGCACCGCGTCTAATTGTGTATTAGTGGATAGAGAAGTTTAAAATGTCCGGACAAGCGTGGCACCTGAAGATTGAGCAGGAAACCAGTCAACCTTGAATACTGTTGAAAAGATTCAACAAGCACTTATTATCATCGATGATGTACCTTGTTCTCTAGAGATTAGTCATGGTTCTGCCTAACAAATCATCTCCGAAGTGCTTGGCTTATATAAAACAAGAGTGCAGATAAATTTTTGTATATCCCTCGTACATCGAATATTCCTGTCCACAATATAGTGAGGCTCCAATCTCCCATTTTGATGACACTTAACTTGTTCTCCAAACATTCTTTGATGTTATGTTTTGGTATAATTTCTCTTATTTTAATTGGTCGTGTATAACATGCATTCTTTTATTATACGTATTCCTAACTTTCGGCTACGAAATTCAGGAAAAATATCTCATTTATACTAAATTTAACAATTGTTCAAATTTTCTACGGTTTGTATCGATTAAAGATAAGACTCTATAGTTTATATAATGTTTCGAAGCAAAAATTTTCGAAGAATTTTCCTGACCTCCCACAAGACCGGATTGATGACACAAGGACTTTTAACGCGGATAGCAACGCATAAACCGAAGCTCATGAAGTGGCCAATGCTAAATGTGCGTGATCTTTTGGGGCGCTCCCTGCACAGGGCAATAAACCTGGCTCAGTCCCTTTAAACGAGGGGGAAGGTACGATTTGTTTGATCTTTCTAATCCAGATGCCGAAGCCCATGAACAGCAAGTAAATATTTGCACAGTATTTAGGATAAAGGTGGAGATATGTTCACATGAATATGTAACAAACAGTCGAAGAAAATATGTTCACAAATAGACGGAATACTGTTGTTAGTATCGGCCGAACAGCGAATCTATCCCCTTTCCACTAGTGTTAACCCAGGGAGGAGATATTTTTTGCGTCTCAGGTGGAGTGCAACACCTATAATCTCAAATGCACAGCCCCAAGACGTGCTACTCATACGCAAATTTGTCGAGGACCGGTATCGAACTCGTGGTTTCTAGGCGGATTCTCTACAGGCTGAGATAAACTGTCCCTTTAGGTTATGAACAAACAGGCAATCCAGTCGTTTCTTTGAAGGAGTACAAAACGGAAGTGTTTGTAACATACTAATTAGTTTGGAAAACAAATATTATTTACTTTGGGTCACACCATCCCGGAAATGGTGACACACGCGGCTGAAAAAAAAAGTAATAATCATTTCCCGTATAAAATACACCTCCTAAAGTTTGGGATTTTAAATCAGGAGAAATATTGGTATAATGGTTAGCAAGCTAGATTAGCAGACCATTGTAAGTGCGTTCAATTCTCACTAGGCGCTCCACACTTCTGTCCTTGTGCCTCATCTAAGCAAAGCTTAGTAAATAACTATATACAAATAATTATGTTATTTGATAATTGTTCTTGAGTATTTTATTCTCACTTCATTAGCTCCCACAAAATAAGAATCGTTACCTTTCGTTCACATTTTCCCTTTGCAGGTGTACCCCTTTTTTTCTTGGTCCCTGTCTTTTGTAGTTGTTCCTTTACTCTTCCTCTTGCCTGTCCGTTCTTCGTTTATTTATTTCTGTCCAGCTTTTGGACCAATTCCCAACGAATGAATTCACACCCTATATTCTATATATGAATACACTAGTAAAATATCATTAATTGTGATATATTTTCATATTATGTTAGTAAACAAATACAACCAATTTAAAATGAACTTATATGAATGAACCCACTTTGAAATGTTTTTCTTGTTATCACAAAATTCTTGATGTTATTATGACAGAATTGGTATTAAACCTAAAGCATATTACAATTATGTACACTAGTGGTTCGCTAATTAAAGTTTCATTTGGCCTGCACACTCATTAGACGGAACTGTAAGATGATTGGCTAAACATTTGTAAATATAATCTAGTGTATACTCAAATGCTACAATTGAACTACCCTCACATGGGAAAATGTTTTTTTCTCGGAATGGAGATAGAGAATGAGAAGACACTGGGAAATGTAGAGAGATGAGCAGGGGCATAAGATGATGGATGATCTTTATTATCGACTACCGTAGAATTTCCATGTGTCTAGCTATTTATTATTATTATTATTATTATTATTATTATTATTATTATTAACTTCTTTTGAGTTTTCACATCAGCATTAGCTGATGGTATTTCACTGGAGTCTGAGTGACAGCAAGTCTCCTCGGGTCTCCAGGACTCTTCTGAATATTCTGGCTGATTGCAGCAGTGCAGTGTTCTGAATGGTTTCAATCCTTCCTCTGATATCCAAACTTTCCAAACCCTTTTCTAATCCTTTTGGGACTGTTCCAAGTGCACCAACTATTATTATTATTATTATTATTATCATTATTATTATTATTATTATTATTATTATTATTATTATTATTCGGTAATGGATAATATCTAATAACATTCGTTTTGAATGCGGCATCCAGTATCCGCGCAGAGTTAGTCAATGTATGTCTTTGCTGTACGGCCCATGCTGGCGTACCCATTGTTATGGCTTTCACAGAAAAACGTTACTTATAAGTTCCTCATTGTTTCTCCAGCAGTATCCGGGGTGTCTTGTTCGCCTTACAAGGATAGTTTGTATGATATGCTGCAGGTGGGTGTACAGATGTTTTCTTGTGGGGTGTTGTTTCCAGGTCTTATTTAAGATTGCACGCAGCATTATGCCAATAACTTTAAACCTATGTAAAAGATATAAAAACATAAAAACATTTACCTGCCCATATATATACATACAAAACCCAGACAATAGAAACACAAAATACAGAAAATAAAGAAATTTAAAACATACATATTCACAAGTAAATTGTTAATAAATCATTATTATTATTATTATTATTATTATTATTATTATTATTATTATTATTTTGTCTATTCTTAAATTTAACGTTGCTCAAGTGAATTTGATTTTTATAAAATTGACACTCATTTTCCCAATGTTGCACGATCCCTTGATTCTTTTATGGCCGGATTAGATATGTTCGTCATCCACACGCATGCGTAAAACAGTCATGTCTTCCTACTTCCTGCGATTCGCTGTGAATCATTCGGAGCCATTTTATTCTATTGTCTGCTTCACTATATTCCACTGGTTTGATCACTGTCTGTCAATGTCCTCATCTATCCATCCATCCATCTCACCAGACTTTTATCCTCCCATCCATGCAGCCGACTTGCCCGAACCCAACCGTTTTGTCTCCCTGTCTTGCCAAATTTATCCGTCGACGTTCTTTTTATACCTCTCCATTTTTTTGTCCGACTGCCTTCGACATAATTCGATTTTCTACACTGTTGGATAAAGTTTGCACCTATTTTGTTTAGCAGTAAGTGCGTATATTTATATCTTTACATAGACATGGATTTTATGCAGTGTTTATTTTATTGTAGTTTATTTTGAATTGTCAGTTGTTTTGTGTTGATTTTTTTTTTTTGCTGAGTTTATATAGTTTATTCACATTTATAGTGTTTTCAGCTTACAGCAGAAAAGTACAAATGCATCAGTACGGTTGGATATTATTTAGGAAAAATGTATACATTATCCTTTAACTGTTTATCCCAGGAAGTCTACATTAAGCCAAGAAACAAATAGAGTGTCATTTGTAAAGGAACAAATAACATACTTATTTATCATAAAACACACAGTGATATTTAGATATAAATGAATTTGGATGGATAGATAGATAGATATGAAGAGACTGAGTTTGCTAGATATATAGATATGAACGGACAGAGATAGATATATAGATATGAAAACACTGAGATGGATAGATATGAACAGATTGAGATAGATATATATGAACGGATTTCAATACACACACACACACACACACACACACATACATATATATATATATATATATATATATATATATATATATATATATATATATATATATATATATATATTCGGAGATAGATAGATTGATAGATAGATAGAGAGAGAGAGAGAGTAAACAAACACTGATTCAGCTGTTCAAAAATATTCAGCAAGCTAAACATCAAATATATATATATATATAATATATATATATATATATATATATATATATATATATATATTAACCCTTCGGCATGAATACGATGTGACACTAGCGGATATCAACTGGTTTTAATTTAAAGTTTTACTTCTCTTAGGTCGGTTGCCTAAACAGTGTTAAAGAACCAGTCTGCCAAACAGTGCACTCATACGTAAAGGGGGAATAGTTGGATACATACATTTCTAAAGTTCCTTAGTCCGATGTAAAATGCAAATAGGCTCGTGATTTGTATATATATATATATATATATATATATATATATATATATATATATATATATATATATAAACGGTCTGAGATAGATAGATAACGTATTTTGATAATATTACTCCCTAACAGAACCTAGAAACCAGGTAAGATAAAGATGATATTTTCATTTTCTCTTTGGGCTTTTGACAGTGTCCCTACCAGAGGAGTAGGCATGATATTTAACTGCATCTGATGGAGACATCAGTTCTGGAGATCTGGAAAGAGTAAATTATCTTTCATTGCAATTATTCATAGGTTCACTATGACCCACGCGGTGATAGTTATTTGGTCTCATCTATGGAGTAAACACTTCTGTTAAAAAATTATACGTATTCGATCGGACAATATACGAAAGAAAACTTCAGAAACAGCTACACACTAAATGTAAATATGAACATACGTTGAACGGGATTCCCTAACCTCTAATTGGGTTGACCTGTCATTAAAATCAATAAATCAATTTGTTTTTCATCTTCACTCAAACTATCTCTGAAAGGCCGCTGCATAAATACACAATATTGATGAGCTAGACATTTCTATTTTATTTCCGATAACTAACGTTATTCTAGAATTGCAGAGTTAAAGTGTTCATTTCATATTCATCCTCAAAATATACAAGCTTGGTAAAAAATATTCTTATACTGGACAATACCGAGTAGTTCTGGTCACACACACATACAGGCAGCCACCCATCCCACGGCCACACACACTCACACATACACACACACGCACACACTCATACTCACACACTCACACATACACACACACACACACATATATATATATATATACACTACCAATTAAATGTTTGGGACCACATAGGGTTTTTCCTCTTAACTTAAACAATGAATGATGTTCACTGTCTTTAAAGAAACAAATTTATTTTATCTATTGTTGCATGCAATTATTCAATAACTCAAATTAAAATGAATACCAAATAATTATAATTTAAAAAACAAAAACAAATTTATACTTTCTTTTTATACACAAATCCACCATGAACATTTATTACTGCAGATCAATTTATTGGAATTCCTTGTAGTAACTTGTAAAAGTATGTTAGTGGAAGTGATTTCCAAGCAGTGTGTAAATGTGTAAGTAACACTTGCTTATCTTGTGGCAGTTCACTTCCCACCTTATGAACGATTTCGTCCCATAATAGTTCAACTGGAGAACGATCACGAGACTGGGGGGACCAAGTCATGATTTGCAAAATTTTTTAGATGATAATATTGTTAGAATTTTATATGAGGAATCCCTTGTACACAATAGTTGAATCTATTTATCCAATATGCCAAATTAGCCTTTATTATTAACTTAGAGAAACAATTCAAGCACACACACACATATTTATATATATATATATATATGTGTGTGTGCAGGCGTGTGTGTGTGTTTGTGTGTGTATGTGTGTGTGTGTGTGTGTGTGTGTGTGTGTGTGTGTGTGTGTGTGTCTACATGTGTTAACAAAATAGTCCCTTTTAAAAATTTAAATTTTGGAAATTGACGCTTACAATACATATATATATCATCCGGACGGCTCGCGAGATAGGAAGTAAATGACCTTTAATTATCTCTCTCACTCTCTCCTCACCCTCTCTTTCTTTCTCTCTATCTATCTCGTTCTATCCGTCCCTATTGACCATTAATACTCTAGACGGCCCCCAGAGTGGTTCAATTATACAGTAGTACTGAGGGGCTAAAGCTGTAAAGAATTCCCGTTTTTCTCATGACGAAATCAGTATAGCTCGGTAGCAATATCTCATCCACTGGAAGCGATGTCAATATTTCCATAGTTTCAGAGATTTATGATTCATTTTAGCGACATAATACGAATCCATTCAGATATATGCGACGCTATATTATTGAAGAGGTTCACGGTGTCGACCCGTCTATAATTCGATACATTTACTTTTGAAAATACAGATTCGAAATTGGGCATCAGCTTTATAAAATGATAACATTCTAACAGTATTATTCGAGGGTCATTCAATAGATGAGATGAATTATCCTTAAAGAGTGAGCACTGAATAGAATTGTGCCTTTTTTCAAAGAAATCAATAGTGATGGCTCCTTTCATGTCCCAGAAGATTGTCAGCATGACATTATTTACTGACTGGAACATTTTCTTTACATGAGAGTTTTCCACTCAATGGCGTCTCTTTTTGACTCAGGCCCATATTTAGCCAATTTGTAGACATTTTTATACTAACACATGTTTCTATGTGCACATCACACATTATTTTATAAATTTCATGACATACGACCTTTCAAGCCTGGATCATTCTGTCTTGTTTAGCACCAATTAGAATAACTTCATAATAAATATTTTGTGAGATTAGAATATCTACTTTTTCCTATAAGCCATTTCCAAACAGAGTCTACATTTAGTGGACGCACCCGGTGTAGTGTTTACCGTCGTATGAAATGGACACTGCAAGACGAATTCAAATCCCGGATGCGTCTGTTTGCATTTCCCATAGCACTGATACTCTTGGGAAAGGTACGAATTCATCTGTTCTCCATCCAGCTATGGGTAAATAGTAGGACAGACTGGGCTTTAACTTTGGTATTGTAACCGGTCTAGGAGAAGAAAAACTCTGAATTCAAATCAAGGGGACTCTCTTCTCGTTAGTTAAAGACTGCTTTAAGAGCTCCTGGTTTGTATTTATCGATTGTGATTGTTATTTTCACATCTTTATGTTTTGTACTCATCCTTATTTTTGTTGTTTATAATCTGTGTCTGTTGTCTGTTTGCTGGTGACTTTGCAATTATATTTCATCAACATTTCGACTTTTGTTTGGATTGAAAACAGGCTTGGTGATTCCCTCTGTTGTTTCAAATCATGATAAAAAAAGATATTTTCTCTTTTAGATAGCGCGCACTTTGTCTACAAAATGTCACATGAAGAGAATTGAAGCGACATGGCAGAATATTCCACCCTTGCCATTCAGGCCACTTGTCAATGCGGGCAAAATCAGCGAAGTCAAGACAGCATAATCACGACGGAATTGCGATGACATGAATATTGCTCGCCTCTGTGTATTGTTTTTGTTTGTGAGACGGTGTATCTGTACGCATGCGCCTGTATATTTTATGAAGTTAGAATATTTTTCCTTCTCAAAATCTTATAAACAAGGATTTTGATGGCGATTAAAAACTGATTCATTAAAAGAATCCCAAACGCAAAATATCGTAACTAAATCCAGGACATTTCTAACATTGTGTCCTATAATACCTAAAAGAGGACAATGGAATCGTTTATATTCTATAAATAGAGAAGTTTTGAATAAAAGAACGCAAGGGAGTTCACGTACTTGTGAATTCAACCTGTCAATTACAGATTACTTGTTTTACACTATCTTCTATAGTAAAACTCTTTTTCTTACTTAAAATACTCGTGTTTACATCCTACTTTTTCTATCAACTCGAATACATGACTTACAACACATTTAAGTTTAAACATGGGGTTTCTTTTTTCTAAATCCCTGAAATAATAAAAAATATTGTATCATACAAAGCTACACAGAGCAAGTGGTTTGTTTGAATAACGCAATGAAAGATGAAATAAATTTTACTGATCAACGAAGTCCATCAGTGATAATACAATTGGGAGAAAGATTCTCGCTCGGTTAATTCTTTTCATACTACATTTTCCCCACGGCAGTACCAAAATTTCTTTGTATGTTTTACCTCTAAGATAGACTATTTCAAAGTTCACTACCTATTCTCTTCAGAACGCATTCTATTCAAATAAAGTCCTATAAATATTGTCATCTGTATCCTCATTCATAAGGAATTAACCATCAGATTTGTACTTTGATTAGATGTGGTATGCGCAGTATTGGGATAGCTGTGAGCGGTTTAAAGTAGGCAATGATTTAAATATATGACGTATCAAAGGATTATGCTGATGGGAAGATATGCAAAGTATTTTCGTAAAAAGTTAACAATAGATTAAATCAACTTTCACATCGTAAAATATTATTTATTTAATATGCCGTTCCGATAGAAAGATATCGAAACATCCTATGTGCAGATAGCTGAAAATATAAGATGTTAGAATCTGTTATTACTATACTTTTCTTGGAATTCTTTTCTCTTTCTGTAAACAGCTCAAACGAGATATTGAACCCTAAATGTTATGTTAAATTTGAACTTATTATGTTTAAATTCCCAAATCCTTTTGTTAGCAACTTGTACACTGTGCCAGGTAAAACAAAATTCCCCAGGCGGTAATTCAGTACGGAATTGTGTCTCTGTATTTCATTTCTACGTAGCGACGAGAATACCGGGCACTCTGTTTCTAAGGGTTAAAAAGTAATTTAAAAAGAAGAAATGAAAGAAAGAAAGAAAGAAAGAAAGAAAGAAATATCAACTATAAATCAGAAAAGAAGCAGAGAAGAAATCAAAGAAATATTGGTAAAAATCAATCAACAAAAAAGAAAAAAAAAGAACCCAGATTAAAAAGAAAGGGAAATTAAAGATTGATAGATAGATAGATAGATAGATAGAGTGAGAGAGAGAGAGAGAGAGAGAGAGGGAAGAAAATAAAGGAAAGAAAAATTGAAGCCAGGAATACAAAAATAAACTTTACACCCACCTCCACCCCACCACTAAAAATAGGAAAATATGGGAAGCCGAAAGTAGCGAAGTCAGAATATAGAAAATAATCCCAAAAGAATTAAAGAAAAATGTAAAATCGAATAGAATAGAAAATCATGGTTATTTGAAAGTGTGTTTCTTGCGAATTAAGAAAAGAGAGCGAGAAATAAAACAGGAAGAACATATACATGATAAAGGAAGAAATAAGACAAGAAAAAGACAAGAAAAAGAAAGACAAGAAACGAAGAAAAGAAGAAAAGAAAAAGAAAAAAATATCAAAATTCAGAATTATCAAAAAGAAGTAAAGATAAAAAAGATATAAAGAAGCAGAATCACCACGAAGAGAAAATGAAAAAGAAAGAAAGACAAAATGAAATAGAAATGAATGAAAAAAAACCGAAAGGAATAAAGAAAAAAAAACAAACGAAAGAGAAAGAAAGAAAAAGAAGAAAGAAAGAAAGAAAGAGCATGATTAAGAAGAAAGATCAACATAAAAATAGAAAATTTAAAAAAAGAAAGAAAAAATAATAGAATGTTAAAGAAGTAGTATCATCACGAAGAGGCAAGAATAAAAAAAAAAGAAGAAAGAAAAAAGAAAAAATAATGAAAAAGGCAGAAAATAAAGAAACAAAATATTCGAAATAAAAAGAGCGGAAGGACAGATACAAATACAAAATTATGAAAACGAAAGAAAGATATAAATAGAATTTTAAAAAGTATCACAAGGAAGAAACAAGGATGAAAACGTTAAAAAAGAAAGAAAAGAGAGAGATATAAAGAAAGAGAGAGATAAAGAAAGAGATAAAGATGAATGAATAAAGTATGGAAAAAGAAGCAATACAAATGATAAATAAATAAGGAAAAAAAGAGTGAAAGAATGATCAAATTACCAAATTATAACGTCATAAAAAGAAGGATATAAATAAGATAAAAAGAATCACTATAACGAAGACATAATAAGGCAAGAGAAAGAAACGTAAAATAAAAATTTCGAAAAGAAACAATACATATAAAAGAACGAAGGAGGAAAGAAAATGTTATGAAGAGAGCCTATGAAATGACTTAAAGGAAGAAGGAAAGAGGGAAATGGAAACAATGTAGTAAAACCAGGTAATACTCTGTCTGGACGAAGGTGAATACATTTATAAAAAAGAAAAGTTAAGGAAATTCCTAGTAATTAAACAAGTCATATGACTACACTATTATTATCAATCAGGAAGGAATTAGGACACTGTGAGAAAAAACAAAACTACAAATACCTGGATATATTAGACGCAGATACACGTAAAGCAAATAGTGATGAAAGACAAATTAAGTAAGGGGTATCTAAAAAGGACAAGGGAACTTATCTATAAGTTTAGCTGGGAAGACTCCTATATAAGATACTCTGATCTATTCTTAGAGTGTTCAATGGAGGAACTCATATAGAGGAAACAGGGAAGTTTACGACAATGAATATGGTCTACCACTTGAGGGACAACATAGATAGACACTATATGTCATAAAAAGAAGGATAACGTTGATTCGCTGTCATTCAGGACTGAGTAGATGCAAAAAGTCATGCTCTCGAAAAATATACAAAAAAGAGCAAAGAAATACTGAGTATAACAGCTAGTAACAGTAATATCAGGAAAGGTAACTCATGGTAAAACAGCAAACAGAAAATCGAGGAAACAAAAATGGAAAGAAAAATAACTATGGATACTTCAGACAACAAACTCAGGGTAAAGAAGGGAAACCTGCAGAGAGAACCTAAATCTCTTTTAACAGCAACATAATATAATGTCATAAAAACTATGTCAAAGCACACATTGATAATATACAGAAGAATATCAAGAATATTATATGTGATGACAGAGATGAAAGAGTTACTCACATAATAAATGACTGCAGCAGACTGGTACAAAAAGAATACAAGAGTAGGCGTGCTTTGTGAGAAACGTCATCCACTGGGAATTGTGCAAAGGAATAACATTTGATCACATTGACAAATGGTATCTGCACAAACCAAAATATGTCCTGGAAAATGAGACCGCTAAGATTCTCTGGGATTTTGAGATAAAACTGACCACCCCATACCGGTCACAGGGCCAGCACTAGTATTTACTAACGCGGAGGAAATGTTTTTATATTCTTCCAGCCGACCACCGAGTTAATATTTTTTTAAAGCGACAAGATAAACAAAGATTTGGATCTTGCAAGATAATTAAAATCTTGTTGAACAATTGTAATTTGTGCGCTTGGAACGATCCCAAAAAAAGCTTGGAAAATAGACTGGAGGAATCAGAGATCAGAAAACGAATCGAAGCCACCAAGATCACAGCATGGTTATGATCAGCCAGAATACTCAGACAAGTCCTGGATACCTGAGTAGATTTACAGTCACTCAGATTTCAGTGAAAAACCTCCAGGTTAAACTGGTGTGAGAAAAGATTAAAATAATAATGATAATACTTTGAACAGTACCTGGCATGAAGAACCATATGCTAAAGTTATCTACGTCATTAGAAGAGGAATATCTTTTTTACAGGTTTCAATTACATTTTATTCCAAAGTTCTATGTTTAGTGCATGATATAGCGGTATATCAAAACTAAAGCTACACATCTGTATAGTTTACAGAGGCGCGATCCTATTTATTTTAATGTCATCCACATTCTCAGAATTAACCCATCACATAAATTTTCAGTTAAGGGAAAAAATTGATCGAAAGGTATATGTGAAGGTCAGATATTTACCTAAGCCGTTCTGGACGGTTAGGATGTGACACAAGGTCGCAAGTATAGGACATCCATCGAGGATCAAACTTGCTATTCAGTAATAATGGATCTGCGAGACTAGCTTGCTAACCATTACACCACAAAAGGGTGCCCATACTAACCAAAATATCCGCCACGGGTAGGATATGACACAAAGTCGTATGGGGCATCCAGCGAGGATCGAACTCTCTATTCAGCAGTAATGGGTCTGCGATACTAGCTTGCTAACCATTACCTCCTGATGTGATGCTCATACTACCCAAGCTATTCTGCACGGCTAGGATGCGACACAAAATCGCTAGTATGGGGCACCCAGTGACGATCGAATTCGCTATTCAGTATTAATGTATCTACGAGACTACCTTGCTAATTATTAAACCACGATTAAGCACCGAGGGTATTTGTCTTGCATAATCATGTGTTTCGCAAAAAGCTGTATTCAGTATTAATTGATCTATGAGACTAGCTTGATAATTATTATTCCATGATTGGACGCCAAGGTACATATAAATCCTCGTATTCAAAGAGTATCAAGACTATTTTTTACCTTTTTTTAATTGGTACATATTCTTTAAGAATCATGTAAGCATCATAATTGTATTATATAAGTTCTACACACGTTTCTATTTACATTTATAAATTGAAAAATGGGCTTCAGTCTTAATATTTTCTAATCACAACTGTTATTATGTTAGATCAATGTAATTAACTTTAATAA
>CM042137.1:79272810-79290310 GCA_023376005.1 Doryteuthis pealeii
TTTTTTCAATATATCATATTCATATATATATATATATATATATATATATATATATAATCTCCACCGTTAATTCCACTCTTAAAATCTACTTAACTCTCGTGATGGAGTTAACTATTTGCTTTGATACTTTAAGAATTTTCAGTCATTATATCATCTAAGTTTGTGGCATTATGTTATATGCTTTTTGTAGTCAACGCATGCCATGCTACATTTTATCGCTATGATTTTGCTTTCTTCAGAATATAAACTGGTCTATAAAATAGGTCATCTATTTCTATTGTTCCCTTGCGATATCCTTTCTGTTCTTCATGGAATACACCGATGCTTTCAAATTACTACTATTATTTCACTCCTTGGGAGTTATTCTCGCTAGCGTAAGCTGATGGCCTCTCACTGCAGTCTGAGTAAAAACTAGTCTACCCAGGTCTCCAGAACTCTTCTGAGTATTCTATCCGATTTCAACGATTTTATGGTCCGGATGGTCTCAATTCTTCTTAGGATTTCCTGTTCTTCTAGGCTCTTTTGTAAGCTTTTGGGGACCGTTCCAAGTGTACTAACTACAATTGCTATCACGTTCACCCTCACATTCCACAGTTTTTTCAATTCTCAGGCAATGTCTAGGTAATTGTTTCTCTTTTCGTTTTCTTTCATCTTCACCATGTGATCTGCTAGAACTCTAAAATCTACCCGTTGACAAGTTTTCTTTTTATTGCGGGACCTGTGGTTATACCATAGTATGATAATTTACGTCAATAAACCAATGATTTGATAATGATAAACCAAGGTTTACAAGCTTTTGCTTGTCTACAGTTTTCCTTTTATATGATTAATGATTAATAGCCCTGTTGATGGTTTAATTAAAAACCGAAACGTTGTAGTGTCGGCTTTAAAATGTCAAATTCCGACTGAATTTATTTTTTTCATAGTTCTTATATATATATATATATATATATATATATATATATATATATATATATATATATATACGAAAACGTTTGAAATGCAAATGGTATTAGGATAACCACAACGTAATGATGGTCTGAGGCATAATCATGATTAATTAGCTATAAATAAAATGTATTTATCAAAGTATTTGTTTCACTTTCTTTGTTCTCTCTCTCTCTCTCTCTCTCTCTCTCTCTCTCTCTCTCTCTCTCCTCTCTCTCTCTCTCTCTCTCTGTGAGTGTCTCTCTCTCACACACACACACACACACACACACACATATATATATATATATATATATATATATTGATAATATAGTTTGTTATATTCATAGGTAATCAATGCTAAATCTCATTGATAGAGCATATATATCTTGATTTTTGGAGGCGCGTGGTGTAATTGTAACAGCCGTAGGAAATATACACGATGAAACAAATTCAAATCTTGGACGAGGCTGTTTTCATTTCATATAGCGCTAAAACCATTGGGAAAGGTATGAATGCAACTATTTTCATTTTTCCAGCTATTGTTAGATAGTAAGGCAGACTCGGCAACCAATCTTGGAGCAATAAAACTCTGAATTCAAACCTGTTAAACCCCGCTTGATAAATTGACTTTTGTATATCCTACTCGCGCGGCGGGTTTGGTAAATATTTTGGTTTTAAAATGGCAACGGCGCAAAACTGAGAGTTACCAAGCGTTGTTGAATTTATGTATTGGCGACTTAAATTATTCTCCAAAGTTTAAGATTATACCGGCTTTACGGTAACATTCTTTTTAGCAATATACTCATCAAACTTACCGAATAAGGCAATTATCTGTTCAATTGGTAATCTAATTTAGTTCGCACTGAAAGTAATTATTTATGCAGGTACAAAATGCTTATTATATTATTTCAATCCTTCCCTGATTTTACAACAGCAACACAACCGGCTTAGGGATCGTATAGTTTTATTATATAGCACATTGGCAAGGGATTGTTGGTGGTCATGAATTAATGTAAAGTTAATGATAGACTGGGAGTATAATAATTTAAGACATAAATAATTTTTTTTCTATTTAAAAGCCTTAAAAACGTTTTATAATTCATCTGTTTTGTGTTAAAATGTGTGCATAAATCTTGTTTAATTGAAAGTAGAAAAAGAAAACAAGAAACGCTAGTGGCAACATGAAATTAGGCGTGGAAAAAAAGACGTGATTTTTAAAGAAAAAATATGAAGATGACATATTAATGAAATGCGTTAATTGGTTGTATCAATTAATGTTTTTATTTTGTTTCATGCGTTGCGGCTTTCAAAAGGCACAAAAAACAGGATCATCTTGTTTTCTTCTTTCTTTTTGTTTATTTTCTATTTTCATCCCTTTATCTTTCTTTCTTTATTTTACTTTCTTTATTTCACATTCTTTGTTTATTGTTTTGCTAGCAAAATGAGTTACAGACGAGTCTCGCAGAATCTTAGAAGAGCCGGAGATTGATTGATTGGTTGTTCGACTTTAACGGCACGTTAAAACGACTCGGGCCATTTTATGACTAGATGTTAGAAATTGCGTTCTTTGAACGTTAACATTTACACTTTTTGTGTAGTTTTTCTTTATTAACTTTTTTGTCACTAAAATACAATTACGACTAGATTATTAGATTGATTCCCTATTTTATTTTCATCATCGAACCTTTTTATCTATCATGTTTAGTTTGTGTCAATAACATCCTTCGAATTTAGAAAAATCAACCTCTTTCAAAAATACATTACCCCCTCTATCTTTTTGTATGTTCAACAAGGATGATGCGAAATCTAAAATAGATACTGCTGAAAGTCCTTATTATACAAGAACCATATATATCTATATCTATATCTATCTATCTATCTATCTATCTATCTATATATATATATATATATATATATATATATATATATATATATTGTAAACACGGTTTGTTTTGAATGGCTTTTTGCCGATAATTTTTGGGAGAATAAGTGCTTAATTGGAGTCGTATCTAATTTTACGACTCCAATTAAGCACTTATTCTCCCAAAAATTATCGGCAAAAAGCCATTCAAAACAAACCGTGTTTACAACTTATCATATCGTCGTGTAATAAAAGTTACTAGAAGTGGAATATTAACCTACTCTAAACAAATCATAAAATCTAAGAAGTCCGTTTAGTGTAGGGGTTATGGGATCGGCCTGTCAGCTTGGCAGTCCGGTTTCAAATCACGCTCAGGGCGGTCTTCCGATCTATAGCTCTGCTGATGAGGCCTAATAGGCCGAAATGTACATACAGAGATTGATTTTTCTCGATTTGTTTAGCCATACATTTAATAGGTATTCCCGCCTAATTCATTATTAATTAATTAATTTTCAAAATTAGGTACGACTCCAATTAAGCACTTATTCTCCCATATATATATATATATATATATAATATATATATATATATATATATATATATATATGTGTGTGTGTGTGTGTGTGTGTGTAAAAGGAATGACTTACCGGAAAAAATATTGGGTTGGTCTCAATATTTGGTTGTTATAAGTGTTATTCGGATAAATCAGCGTTATAACAAATATAAAGTGTACAATACGTAAGTAGAGCGCATATATATATATATATATATATATATATATATATATATATATTTGTTTTGGAGGCTGATTTTGAAGGCTATCACAATGCAGGTGTAAAGAAAAAAATAATACGCTAACAATGGTGTTGTATGTTAACCTGTATTTTATTCTTGAATTTTATTCAAGAATAACATTTTTTTGTTGATAGAATGTATTTTATATTGAATTATATATATATATATATATATATATATATATATATATATATATATATATATATATATATATATTTCTGTACATTTGAAACCCTGAATATTTGACGAAATTGATACTGAATATATCAATATTCTCAGTAAAATTCTTAATTTTTCCCTCTCACCAATGAAAATTCTTCTTTGGTGTTGGGTTAAACATTGTTACTTAAAA
Source organism: Doryteuthis pealeii (assembly GCA_023376005.1). Classification (NCBI taxonomy): domain Eukaryota; kingdom Metazoa; phylum Mollusca; class Cephalopoda; order Myopsida; family Loliginidae; genus Doryteuthis; species Doryteuthis pealeii. The sequence continues at coordinate 79,276,749 of CM042137.1, forward strand.
GAGAGTTTGGTCCTTACTGGGGGTTTCCTACTTGTTGACCTGTGTCAAATTTAAATTACACAATGGTTTAAGAGCGCCTCACATGGTGTAATAGTTAGCAAGCAAGACTAGCAGACCATTGTTAGTGAGCTCTATTGTGTGCTCATAATTCGAGATTTATTCGGGAAGTGTCGTGTATGGCATTGATTATCAACCATGAACGAATATAGCATAGAACATCATTTTGCACATTTTTGGCATGTTAAATGATTTTATATATATATTCTTTTACCTCACGTTTTCCTTCTTTTTTCTCTCTGAATTACACGGTTTCTGTACTCTCTCTCTCTCTCTCTCTCTCTCTCTCTCTCTCTCTCTCTCTCTCTCTCTCTCTCTCTCTCTCTCTCTCTGTATAAATACATGATCTTTCTCAATCTCACTCTTTCTTCAACTCTCACTCTAACTCATTTCTCTCTTCTCTCTATTGCCTCTCTCTCTCTCTCTCTCTCTCTCTCTCTCTCTCTCTCTCTCTCTCTCTCTCTCTCATTAGTTCTACCTCTCAATTCCTCTTTATCTCTTTGTCTTCCTCTTTTTTTTCTTCTCTTTCCTCGTTCGAGAGATATGATAACCTCTAGCTATCTAGTCTATCAAAACTGGTGGTTTCCCAACCGTAATTATAGTTAGTTCCCACAGGCACTCCAAGTGGCTAATGAGTCGATTGTTGTGGATTTGAGATTTACAATTTCAAGATGAGGGCATGTGTGCAGATTTAAAACTTCACTGAGAATAATTTATTTGCGCGCTTGAGACAATGGAAGCTAGAAAGTGAGAGGGAGGTGGAAAGCTGCGCGAAAGAGAGTGGCATGCGGTCTAACGGAGAAGAAACGTCCGTTGCAGATGCGGGACTTTAAAAAGACGTTAACCAGTTGATGGTTTCAACTTGGACGCTTGATTCATACTTTCTTGACTGATCGTTTGTGTGGAAGGAAAGTCCGAAAAGGATCACAACAAATCCTCATTTTTCGCAAGTTCGAAAAACTATTATCACGTGTTTTATTTTTTCTTGATTCTCTCTCTAAACTCTTCATCTGCACTTCCCAGAATAAGTGAATTTCAAACTTACATTATGAATGACTCACTATGATACGAAGACTATATGTGTCTTTACACCCCCACACACACCCAACACGATATACGCATTGTAATTGCCTTCAAAGCAAATATATATAATATATATATATATATATATATCATACACCTATACACACACAGACAAATACACACATAATATATATATATATATATATATATATATATATATATATAATGTGTGTGTGTTTGTCTCTCAGTGTGTATGTGTGTGTATGATTAAAATCTAATGCTAATAGCGTTTTTTTTTAAATCTGTAGAATGTTTACAGTGCTCTATACACAACGATTCAGTGCAATACCACCATATTTGCAACAATGGAATAGAATAAAAATAGGGCATAATAAACATTATCCACTATGAGTTTCACGTTGCCGATCCTAGATGGGTCACTTGAAAATACTATATGTTAAATAATATTTTTTAAAAAAGAATAAAAGATGAAATATAAATAATGAATATTATAAATAAATTAAAAAAATACCATTTTTAATATTTCTTTCCCTCATAGTGAAAATAGAGGAGTGTAATATGTGGGATTAATTAGGGTTAGATGTTTGATGACACAAGAGAAATTTGTTGTGATGTCTACATATAGAAAATAGCAAAATTTATCGTATTTTTTATCATATATATATATATATTATATATATATAATATATATATATATGGGGGTAGCAAATTAGACGAGTAAAATATTACACGTGATTTCGAGTCACTGGAGGCCCCATATATCCAGCCTTGTGTCCCAACTCAGCAACGCTTAGTTAATAATTGTATATTCAGTCACTTGTTTTACGAATAGTTTTGCATAATTGATAGGTTGCCTATGAATTATATATGTTAGAGTAGAAATGAAAAATAAGGGTAATTCTGAATCATAGAAACCCCGTCAAAATATATTGATATGACTTGGCCTTTCGCTGACGTTGTAGCTGGTCTATGATTGCTCAAAAGGATTCAGGAGAACAGGAAGTAGACTTAGAAAATGGAGTTTAGCTGTGGTTTTCGGGGCAGGCAGACATGTCTCCAAGATGACTATATCTTATAAACATGATGGTTAACAAGGGGTCAATAAAGACGTCTGAAAATATCCAAACATTTGTGTTCATTACTAAAAACAACAGCAGACACTGAGATGAAGACGTCCCAAGAAGTCCGAAGAAAGCAGACAAGAACAGAGACGGAATCAGCCCAACATAGAAGAGATAGAGTACTATAATATTATAAGAAATAGTAGGAATAAGGAAGGATTATTCAACAATAGCACTGGAAACAGTCGCACAGAATTAATGCACAAGTGTCTCATTCCGTATTTGAAATATGTGTCTTGGCTTTTTTAGGTGTATAAGATATTATATGTGCGTAAAAGTTTCAAATGAAAACCAGTTATCATCTTTATCTTATCAGTGGGGTTTAGAATATAATTACTTTATTCTCAACAGTGGGGTAAGATCCCCCCAAATTGGGTGTCCTGGGTGTGACACTAAACTGTATTTGGTGATAAAGCCCCAGTCCTGGAGCTCTGAAGAGCATGGGTTCATCTTCACTTCCATTACTCCCAGGTCCACTTGGACCCAGAGTGATAGTACTTCTCAAGGTCCCATCTAGGGGTCAAATTGGTCTGTTAAAACTTATTGGCATTAGATGATGATATTTTTGATCATATAACCGTGAACAAAATAAAGTTTTTTTTTAAACTATGCAAAAATATAAATATAAACGTACATTTACCGCAATTATCTTGGCATAAAATAATTCCAGATTGGTTGACATGCCGTTGAAATATTAAACAACGAATACAGTGTTACTTTGACTTAAGAGCCCCAACTTACGAGTTTTCCGAATTATGAGCTGTCACTCGGTCTATTTTTTGCTTTGTGTTATAGGCTAAGATTGAGGCATGAGCGAGCTTCAGATACGCGTATGAGAATAAGTCCACTAAAAACATTTAAGTTTACAAATTTATTACGCCAAGAAAAATGTTATTTATAAGAGTGAGCATTAAAGCATATTGCATCATATAACACATTTATAAACTTAAATGTTTTTAGTAGACTTATTCACGTAAGCGTATGTGAAGTTCCCTCATACATCAAATGTCATTACATTCTATTTCATTATATTTCAGTATAATGCAGTGCTATTTTTCTTAATTAAAAACAGAAGAAAAAATTACTGTGTATTTTTTGGAGGGATGGAACGGATTAGTGTCATTTCAATTTATTTCAATGGGGAAAATTGATTTGATATATGAGGAAATCGAATTACGAGCAGAAAGAATTAAACTCATAAAACAAGTTACCACTGTATATGTATTTCTATATTTTCAAGGTATGCAAGATATTAGATCTGTGTAAAGGTTTTGGGCGAAAAATCAGTTTTAAAATGTGAATTATATCTCTAGTATTAAAAAAAAAGGACTGGAAATTTTTGCGCATGCCTAATATATAATTTCTCATTCCTCGCTTGAAATCAAACTCATTTTGTATTTTCATTGTGCTATTTCATACAATATGGCGTTCACAGTGAACACGACAATGTACCATCACACTGAACCGAACCAATTCTTCCGGATAACTATATTCACAGTTCCCATTACACAGAGCACTCAGGCTTGTTCCTCTTGCACAACTTGCAAGGTAGCCGCTTCCGATAACGCAGCATATTGCCTTTTATGCCTGCATCCGGGCTTTTCGAGAATGCACGTTCCGCAAATGTGTTTCATATTACGTAGTAAATAGCGGCGAAGAATAGCATCGGAGGCATATTGTTTAGATGACAAGGTTGGCCCTTAACGTTTTCTTCGTTGACAGTGAAGATCAACTCACCTGCCTTATCTTCTTGTGAAATCCATATATTAATCATTTCCACCTTTCGTTTTCTCTTTCTCATCTGTATTAACTTCACCATCTTCCATCAGTCGCCCCATTCAGCATCTCCATAGATCGACGATCATAGCCTATGAACCTTTTCTTCTTCGCCAAATATCTATCATTATAATCAGTCTCTCTCTCCAGACACACACACACACACATGCACGCACACACAAACCCACCATACACACACCACACACGCACACCAAAACATACACACACACACACAAACACATACACACACACACACACACACATATATATATATATATATATATATATATATATATATATATACAGGATATTTAAAACATTGGTATCATTTGAATTGTTCAGGTTATTTCAAAAAATTATTCATTTTGCATTCTAATAAATTGACTAATTCTCGTTCTAATAATTTGAAATATTGATAGCATATCTAGAATGAACTGAGATTCTATGTTTAATATTTTAAATCTTTACATTTCCAGTGAATGGCATTTCTATACCTGAGATGAAAAAAACAGAAACATTAAATATATAAATTTGATTTCTTTCAACACATGCTGTTAAGATCTGAGATCATTTGAACAAGCTTTGGTCAAGGTATTACATCACAAAATAACATCTATTTTCCGGAAAAACCTAGTGTATATATATATATATATATATATATATATATATATATATATATGTGTGTGTGTGTGTGTGTGTGTGTGTGGAAGAGAGAGGGAGCGTGTGTGAAGAAAAAGCAAAGTATTCCAAAGCATAAATTTATTCATAGAGGATGTTTGTTGACGTTCATGATATTCAATTGGATGGCTTTTCCTATTTTTCGGTTTTATTTAAAAAAGTCCTACATATTAGACATATGTAGGAATTTTTTTTAATAAAACGAAAAATGGGAAAAGTTTTGAAAAATCTTTTTATTTTGTTTTCATTGTGTAAACAATTCTAACTCTCATTAGACAACAACCTACTCATCCAATATCCCTGATAAAAGTTTTATAAAAATCAAAACATTGTAATAAGGACGAACTTCATCCTATATATATATATATATTCCTGTGGGTATGTACGAGTATGTGTGTTTGGGCGCTTACGGGAAATGGTTGTCATCAAAGGAAATGGACATGGTGTCCCGAGTTTAAATCCTGAACCAGGCTGTTTGCATTTCACATAGCGATGATACTTTTGGAAAAGGTATATATCGAACTAATCTCCCTTCAACTATGAGGGAATAGTAAGGTAATATGGGCTCTTTAACCTTGTTATGGCAACTGGTCTAAGAGAAGGAAATCTCTGATTCACATCTGTTAAAATCCTCTTAAAGGGTGACTTTGTATCGTATTCTACTCGTGCACAGGATTTCGAAATATATATATATATATATATATATGTGTGTGTGTGTGTGTGTGTGTGTGTGTCTGTGTGTGTGTCTGTGTCTGTGTCTGTATGTGCGTGCGTGTGCGTGTACTTTAAGAATTATATTAAAAATAAGATTAAGTAACAACTACGAAAAGCACTCTGTACTGTTTAGATAAACAATATGAAGTTAATATCATATAATAAAAAAAGATATCAGTTACAACTCGAATTTCCCGCATTCGATCCTCAGGGAAGCAGTATAACTAACAGAATTAATTATCATACTTATCGGCATTGCAGTCTCGGAAGACTATATAGTTCTTGAGTACCTGAAGTTACAGCACCCCCAGTGACAGTGAAGTCCAATGTTACAAAAATATTCTCGACCACAGACTTTGGATGTGAAGGCTGTCCCTAAAGATGTTGATGTGCCGATGCCTTGTTGCCACCGTTTTCTTCTGGACCTCTTGGCTTAATGGTGTTCTGTCAGGGTGACTTCAGACATGAACAGTCTGCTACGGGGAGCTTGCCGCCACCGAGGGCGATCCTGAGCCAAAATTTCCCAGCTGGAAGGGGTAATGCCAAATCACCTGATATCATTCTTGCAGTCATCCTTAAAACGCAGCTGGGGGCGACCAATCTCTCTCTCTCTCTTACCAGACGGAAGCTCTGCATAGAGGATGTTCTTTGGGACATCATCCATCCGGCGGACATGGCCCAGCCACCGGAGAGAATAACTAACAGAATTAATTATATTTCATTATATATTTAAATAGTGAAGTAGTCTTGTACCACAACTAAACCAAGCTTAGTAAAGTATTAGCTATTCAATCTCTAGTTTTAAAAAAATTGTGCCATGAATATTTGCACGGAATTGATTGATAATTTACAATTTCTTACTTGAAATATGTATCTTAAAATTTTCTAGGTTTACAAAATATCACATATGTGCAAAGTTCTCAAACATAAGCGCTAGGAACGTTCGGTATGTATAATAATTAATTCCGTGTATGGCAAGAACACTTTTTCTTACTAGACTAAATTCCGATTCTTGGTTTAGAATAGTTCTAGCACGTCGGTATTTTGTAAAATATCATTCATATAAACCTGTAAACGGTCTTCTTTCCATCCCGTTAAATCGGCTTCCTAAATAACCCCATAAAAGTATAGAATCTTAGTAGAGTCTCACACCTGAAACTAAGATTTAGCACATAGAAAAGCGTGGCAGCAGGATTCGCCACATTGCTATATCCCAGAAGAATCAGAAGTGGCTGTCGCAGAATTACGTCACCAGCCCCAGTTCCTGATATCAAATTTTCCCACAATTACAAGTGCAATTTAGAATGTTATAGGCCTTCTATTTTTTAATACTTATTCTGCGAAAAAATTGTACAAATTTCTCTGTACTTATTGTAAAATACGAAAGATTTTATACAGGTATTTTCTGAAATAATAATAAACATGAATATTATTGCATCAATCATTAAAGCTTTGTTCCTTTGAATACAGTAACCCCAAACATGAAAATACTGCTATTATGTCATATTCAGCCTATTACCAATTATCAACTTATCTGAAATTTTCAATCTGATTGATTAATTAACAATAATTAGCAAAAAGACTGATTAGTAGAGAACCGATGTGGATCCATAATACGGTATTCCAACTTTCAGTCGTAGACTAACCGGTTGATTTAGAAAATCATTTTATCACGCATGCATTGTGCAAAAGAATATTGGTCAAGCAATGTTTATTTTCCCAAAAAAAACTAAAATTATAAAAATGAAAAAAAAAATCGGTGTCGGTGAAAGAGAATTAGAAATCAAGAGAATATTACAATGCACTTTCTTAATTTCTTTGCATCAGATAATTTCGGTCACGGAAATAAAAGATTTGATTCAAAGTAATTTTTATTTTGTTTGCTTGCATGGATTTTCATTTTCAAATGGTACACATGTTAAGAAGCAAATGATATATATATATATATATATATATATATATATATATATATATTTATTTTATTTATTTTACAGAGTTTTCACAGATCAATGTTCATTATAAACAGCGACCCAGGTTTCATGCCAAGGGGCAATCATCAGGTTGTTGAGCAAGATCCCATGGTGTTTGTTGAAGATCTTCAACAAACACCATGGGATCTTGCTCAACAACCTGATGATTGCCCCTTGCATGAAACCTGGGTCGCTGTTTATAATGAACATTGATCTGTGAAAACTCTGTAAAATAAATAAATATTAGCTCTCACAATTTGTGATTGAGCACTGTATTTTCTTTGTTTCATCACAAAATAATTTGTTTTTACATATACCTATATATATATATATATATATATATAATATACCAAACTTGTTAGTAAACACTTGCGGTAAGAAAAAAAAACAGCAAATAGTTTGATTGTAAACATTTTTGAAAAAAAGAAAAGACCAAGATAGTTGTACCAACCGAAAATAATCGGTTGATACTATAATACTTGGCCAAAAGAAAAAACAATTTATATGTATATATCAATGAAAAATATATATTCATACAAAAACCGCTAGGATATACTAAAGCTAAAAGTAAAGAGTGCTCAATACCTAAGTAGAGCAAATAATAAAGATAAACCTAATGAGTCAGATATACCTAGTAAAAGTTTCGCTTAGTGCTGTTCAGGGCAAAGATCTGAGTCAGATCTTAGCACTGAAGAGCACTACCGCCATATTGCATGGGCTTCTTCAGACGGGTGATTTATTGAAATAGAATTGGAAATACTGTGGATATTTATATATTTCTTTGGAGAATCCAAAACATTCTGGCTTCAGTTTTTATCATTATCCTTGGGGTGGTCAATTGTTTATATTCACAGGTTAATTTGGCAGGTGGTTCGTGTATGGGGTAATGGCATTTATGGGTGTGTTGGTTTAAAACTGACTATCCCATTTTTGGGTAAGCTTTTGATATTTTATATTGACAACCAATGCCAGTCAACCATTACTTTTAATGGGTCCTCAATCTCCAGATCCAACATATTTTTCTACTACATTTCCAAATCCCACACAATTATAAAATACAATGAAAGACATGTTTAATCAAAAAAATCACAATACAAATAAAGATCTAATTCTACAAACTTAAGCACAAATGCAACTATTAGATATGATATAAACTCAAAAATATAATTCAAACTTAAGATATGAATGAAGATATAATCTAAAGGGGAGAGGAAATGTCTTACATATATATATAAGTATATGAAAATGGGAAGGTCTTTTTTTAAATTCTCTAAATATTCTGATTAGATTATAACGGATGATAGAACATAGATACAATTATTTCAAAGGATAATTCCAATACAAACATTATTAACAATTTTGTGATCATAAATAATAATAATTTAAGAATAAACGGCAATAGATATATAGGACATATATGCATTAAGTATTTAAGACTAGATTTAACACAATTAAACGTGAAATTGGCCTTATTTTTTAGTTATATCAGTGTTCTGATTATTAAACTCAAACGCACATAATCATAAATCCATAGGAGTCTCCTATGGATTGTTTGTAGCAGAAGAAAGATATTTTCCATGGTTGAATAAAGAAAGTCATACGATATTTTTGATCGGTTCTTGTGGCGACATTTGAAAATAATTTCATTTCTCTGATTTAACATTTTTTGTATCCTTGTATCTGATATTTTGAATTCTCTTCTCCAGGCCCAAATAGTATCTACCATCAAAGCTGTTTAGAGCTATATATATATATATATATATATATATATATATATATATATATATATATATATATATATATATAGGTCTTGACGAAATACCCCCGAGGTATGCAAAATGGGAAAGTTCAATGACATACTGATTAGGCTATTCAATGCAGTATATAAACAAAATAGAATAGATAAATGGATAAAAAGGATACGTCCTCCCATTCCCCCAAAAGGGAGACCTACGAATCGCTAAAAACTACAGAGGCATAACTCTTACTGCTATTGCAGCTAAGATATATAATGGCCTTCATCCTAATAGCATCCGACACGAAATAGAGGAAATCCTTAGGAAAAACCAAAACAGATTCCGCAGAAATCGATCCACAACCTCTCAGATCCTGACTATACGACGATCATAGAAGGGGTTCGAGCAAATAATCTAGAGGCAACGCTATTATTCGTAGATTTTTCCAAGGCATTTGATTCAGTACACTGAAGGAAAATGGAACAAATACTATTAGCATACGGGCTCCCCAAAGAAACAGTTGCCACTATAATGATGCTCTACAAAGACACTAAAGCAATGGTACGCTCACCTGATGGTGACACAGATTTCTTTGACATACCTGCTGGAGTCCTACAAGGAGGTTAGCACCATATATATTTATAATATGCCTAGACTATGTACTCCGAACATCATTAAATGCCATAAAAGAAGAATGCCTCACACTAACAAAGGCAAGAAGCAGGCGATATCCCGCACAGACAATCACAGATGCAGACTACGCTGATGACCTTGCACTTCTTGCAGATACACCGGCACAGGCCGACTCACTACTGCATAGCCTGGAGAATGCAGCAAAGAATATTGGCCTATATGTGAACTCCGATAAAACTGAGTTCATATGTTTCAAAAGGAAAGAGGACATATCTACACTCAAAGGTAAGCCTCTAAAGGTATTCACATACCTTGGTAGTAATATATCATCCACAGAAAACGATATAAATACACGAATGGGAAAAGCATGGTCGGCCACAAACAAATTATCAGTCATATGTAAACCCGATCTCACTGACAAGTTAAAGCGACAATTCTTCCAGGCTATGGTTATATCAGTACTGCTGTATGGCTGCACCACCTGGGCACTAACGAGGCGCCTTGAGAATAAGCTAGATGGGAGCTGCACAAGAATGCGACTTGCAATCTTAAACAAATCGTGGAAACAACACCCCACGAGGAAACAGCACGAGGAAACAACTGTATGGCCACCTGTCCCCTATCTCACAAACCATTCGAGGGAAACGGACAAGGCATGCTGGATACTTCTGGAGAAGCAAGGACGAGCTCATAAGCGACTTTCTCCAGTGGAAGCCAACACACGAACATGCTAGTGTGGGCCGCCCATAAGGACCTACATTGACCAACTATGCGAAGATGCTGGATGCTGCGCAGAGGACCTCCCTGGGACAATTAATGATGGGGAAGGTTGGCGAGAGATTGCCATGGATATCCGTGCTTATTGCGCAACATGATGATGATTATATATATATATATATATATATATATATATATATATATAACATCGCACTATCATCATGAACACTTTGTCGGTTAAAAACGAATAAAATAAATAACGTAAAAAATATCCCTGTTTGTCTTATTACTTTTTGTTCAACTTTTGGTCAAATAGATATGTTTAAAACTTATTCGCATTTGATTGAACGGTGTGCAAAAAAGTGAAATTAAAAAAAGCAGCTACATAAATGTAAGTTAGTGCGGGGAATATACCACTGGCGTTGTGGCTAACGATTTGGACTGCGATATCGTTGTAAGCGTGTTGGAACTCCAGTTGCGCTTTTACGTACACTTTCGACTTATAATCTTAGAATCTTATAAAAGGTATGACGCCTCTCATCCCCCACCAATGGGTTCAATAGTACCACTACTGTTCTTCTACGGGGTTGATTTTGTGTGAAATAACACATGAATGCTGATATGCCATTAAACAATGAAACCCATCAAGTGTAAATAAGTACAAAGAACGTGATGCTCAAAGCACTTAGCAGAAAATAACTCTGAACAGGTTAACATGCCGTTAAAATCAATCACTCATTCTTAAGGTAGATAGTTTCTTTAATTTAATGCAAGAAGCACAATGAATTTTAAAGGAAATCATTTAAAATTTGACAAGAATATCTTTGCAGAATATATTCTCATCGGTGCACGACAGGTTCAACCGTTTTTATGGGTTTTTTTCTAAAAATCTTGTTGGTGTGCGGTTAGTATATTTCTAAGAGATTGTAATAGTTGTTCTTGTTCGTCGAATAAAACTGATTTTACTCTTTTATTTAGCGACGGTGCTGGACAAGGATCAAGACGGGACGTCAAAGCGATAGACTGGACGGCAGAAATGGCATGTTAAAGTGAAAAATAGCGGTAAACAGTAAAAATAAATTAGCCGAAGGAAGATGCCTGTATGAACTGGTGGGGGTGAGAGCATGAGTGAAAGATGCTGGGAAGAAACCGGGTGTGTGTTGGCGGATAAATCATTTCCAATGGATAACAAACGTCAAACGGTGAAGTCGTTCCGTATTCCCAGAACACGTCTCACGTGACAACGGAATCTTTTCTTGTCGGCTTTCTCTCTTTATGCGTCCGGGCTAGGAGATTACAACTCTCGTAGGATCGAAAGTGTGAATGGGACTGAAGCTGATGGGGTCGGGCTGATGTTAGTGAAGATTATGGCTGAGGTGAGAGGTGGGAAGAACGGGGGAAATGAAGTGTTTAGGTGTGACAGAAATAAGGAAAAGTGTTTGAGATAGAATTCTTAAAGTATTTGTTTGTTTCAGATTTGGCTTGTAGCAAACTTGTAAATAAAAAAGAAAGAATGATAGATAGATTAAAAGATAGATAGATATATGAAAAAGACAGATATAAATAAGATGGACTGAAATAGACAGAAGATTACCTAATAATTGAGAGTAACCGCGAGAAAATTTCACACACCAAAAGAAAGTTTAATAACAAGAGAAAATAAAGGAAATGCAAGATCGAGTGAGTGTGTATGTGTGTGTGTTTGTGTGTAAGCGTGTGTGTGCTCGTGTGTGTATAACTCAAAGAAAGAGAGACAGACTGACAGACAGACAGAAGTTAACATAGAACCTCACGCTATCAACAGATTGGACTGATATAAAAGATCACATTATGGCTTCCTTCATTGAAAGAGGTCACGACATGTTGCAAAAGCTTGTGAACAAGTAAGGAAACACTGCCGTACTGAGATGTGGATTAGGCCAGTGATCGTATATATAAAAGGGTTTCATTAAAATATGCACCGTTGTTCGCATGTAAGTCCTTCATCCCTGCCTTTTTGTGTGATTTGAAAATTAAATAAAATTGAATTAAATGAAATAATATAAAATGAAAAAGGCTTCTCGATTTTCTGACCTCTCTTTCTTCATTTCACATCCTAATAAATTTATGACAGATGGAATTAAACGAATTACATAGATAGATAGATAGATAGATAGATAGATAGATGGTAACTTAGAACCACACATAATCAACACAGTGGACCGATGGAAAACAATCACCTTATGGTTGCTTTTAATAAAAGAGGGCACGAGACGTAACCAAACGAAAATAGATAGACATAGATAGATAGAAAGAAAAACACGAAATGTGGAATATATATATATATATATATATATATATATATATATATATATATATATATATATAGAGAGAGAGAGAGAGAGGGAGAGGGGAATAGAGAAGGAGAGGGAGGAGGAAGGGAGGAAGATGAATAAACTGAGAGTATCTGAAAGAAAACGTTTTTATCTATCTATCTATCTGTCTATATATTCTAATCTATTCTAATTATAATCTAATCCATCTATCTAACTACCCCAATATTTACTTATCTATCTATATATCAACCTCAGACGTAAAACAACATCATTGGTCTAGTGCTAGTGAAAAGCTGATGGACTCGAACGCCGACCGGTTGATACCAATAATAGGCCACTCCACTCAATTTATATAATATATATATATATATATATATATATATATATATATATATATATATATATATATATCACAGTTCACAGTTTGGAACTACTAAGACGACAAACAATCTCCACGGTCTAGTGCTAGTCAAGCTCACTTGCCACTAATGACTCTTGGCAAGAAGAATCATCTCCTCTCCCTGCCATAAATATTTTTCAAACAGTTCTATTTAACTGATTGATGGGACCCTAACAGTTACTAACCTTCGTGTAACACATTTTGGAAACACCACTTGATGCACACAGATTTTGAAAATATTATTTGTGGTACATATAACAGAATTATTAATTTAGATATTTTTTTTTTGTTCTGGATAATCAGTCTTTACTAAATCTTAATGCTATAATGTTGGCTTGACAAATCACATGTGTTCTAATAAACGTGGCGCGTTCTCCTCATTAAATTGTAATCCTCTGAAA
>CM042137.1:79292810-79300310 GCA_023376005.1 Doryteuthis pealeii
ATTTATGAGAAATATATTATACATACATTATATAATAAAGAAGATATCTGATGTTATTCCCTCTACCTAGACAACGAGAGTAGCCCATCTAATATATATATATATATATATATATATATATGTATGTATGTATGTATGTATGTATGTATATATATTGATGGATAGATTGACAGAGACACAGACAGAGGCTGAGAGGAACACAGAAAATACGTCCATAAATAAATACACCCGACTATTCTTAATTTTCTTGTAAATCTAAGATACCATATTCTTTAATAATTACTAATGGAACATGATAATATATGATATGCTTTATTTGTAAACCCTAGAACATCGAAAATCTATAAACAAAAATTGCATAGATATCTACAAAAAGTGTCTTTTGCTCAGTCAATAGAGCATCCACCTCGGAATTACAAGGTTCCAGGTTCGATTCCAGTCCTCACCAACTCACCACATGAGTAAATTAACTTCGATCTGGGCGGTAAAGTGGAAAGCTAACGATAGGTGTGGTGATAAACCTCAGACGTAAAACAGTCTCCTTGCCTTGCACTTGTGAAAAAGGAATAGACTCTCTCGCTGTCCAGCTAATACCGACAGTAGGGATTTCCACCTATTTTACTCTCTTCATATTCATATTATTATTACAGAGTTCCAAATCTGCAGAGTTGTTGATAAATTATTCTTAAGGATACCCGTTTTAATTGTATCATTTTCCACTAAAAATAATAAAAAAAGAAATAATCCTGATATAGTTGGTATAAAAGAAAATTAATAAACTTTCTCAAATCCAAAATTGCACGGGTAATATATGTGTGGGAGGTGAGTGTGTGCGTAGTTTGTGTGTGTGTCGTGTGCGTGTGTGTGTATGTGTGAGTCCATATGTGTGTTTGTGTGTGTATGTGTGTGTGTGTGTTTGTGTATGTGTGTAAATACATTCTAAAGAAAGAAATAAGGAAAGAAAGACAGAATTGTTAAAAATAAAAAGAAAGAATAAAACAGACCTTTGAAGAAAGTAAGAAAGAATATTAAACAATAAAAAATTAACAAAATGAAAGAAGAAGGAAAAGAAGAAAGAAATGTAGAAAGAAAGTTAAAGGAAATAAATAAGTTTAAAGAAAAGAAAAACATAACTTGCAAATGACAAGGAAAAGAAAAGTAAAAAAATAATGTAAAGTGAAAAAAAACGAGAAAAATAAACAAAAGATAAGATAGAAGAAAGAAGAAATGTAAAAAGAAATGATAGAAAAAAAAAGTTTGAAGAAAGAAATCGAAAACTGAGGGAAAATAGGGAAAAAGAAATGGAAAAGGAAAAGGAATGGAAAGAAAGAAAGAAAGAAAGAAAGAAAGAAAACAAATTAACAAAGAACAAAAATAAATAAAAGGAAAAAAGTGTAAAGAAAGGGAAAACGCTTAAGAATTCAAGAAAGAAAGAAAGTGGGAATATAAAGGAAAGAAAGAAAAAATAAAGAAATACAAAAATAGAGAAAAAAGAAGGAACTTTAAAGAAGGAAATAGAGAATTAAAAAAGAACGAAGAACATATGAAAGGAACTTTAATAAGAAAAAGAATAAATGTGCTTTTCGAAGGAAAGGGAAAGAAAACAAAATAGACCCATACGAATTAATGGTGGATTATCTAGATATGCTGTGAAATATCAGATTATCTCGCCACAGTTAAACTGGCTAAGCAAGGGTGAATTTTTTTAAGGCAAAAGAAAGAGACGGGGCGAAAGATAATGTAAGCCGGGTTGAACGTGAGCAAAACAGCCGATACAAGCTAGACCATAAGAGCTCATGAAAGCGATAAAAGCAAGCGACCTGTACATGATGGTCGAATATAAACCTCAGCTCTTAAGACAAAATTTGCTCACTCCCCCACAGAGGAAAGAAAAACGTACAGTGAAAGAGGAAGTGGAGAAAGAAACGATAGTGAAACGCAAGGAAAAGCGTCTAGTGTTCGCCATCTTGCCACGGGGACAGCTAATAAGCTCTAATTATCCTTTTTGGCGCACAACCCCAACCTTATTCCACAACTTTACGAGTTTCTGGTCACCTTAGGGAAGCCATGTTGATTTAGGGGTTTCTCCCCCTGCCAAGTCTGTGCTAAGAGACATTAATCAAGCATTGCGCGGTTTGCTTGTGACAGAGAAGCTGATTTGGGTGAGCATGCGCATCTAGTATTGCAACGAATTTGGTTGATATTGTTAGGATTATTGTTAAAACATTGGTCAGTTCGACTGATGTGTTGGTGTTTGCTGACGTATTTGCTGATAGTGGTTGTTGATGTCACTCTTACCTGAGACAGAGAGGGAGAAAGAGAGAGACAGAGACAGAGACAGAGACAGAGAGAAACAGAGAGACAGAGAGACAGAGAGAGAGGGGGGCTCAGAATTGATGCTTGAGGTACGTTGTTAATTTTTGCCTACTTTACGCCGCTCAAACTGGATCTCCCACCAATCCAGTCACGAGAATGACTCAAATTACAATAATAATAGGACTTTATTTGAATAGAATAAGATCTAGTTGGTTGGTTGGTTGGCTGGTTGGTTGGATTTTAAGCCAAAAACCCTTTGGTTGATTTATTGTTGATGAATATTAAAAAAAAAATTTTTTTTTCGAAACACATTTATTTAAACGCAATTTTTCTATTTTCGAATTTGTATTTTAATTCTTTCATACTTAGATAAAACCAGTTTATATATATATATATATATATATATATATATATATATATATATATAGAGAGAGAGAGAGAGAGAGAGAGAGAGAGAGACAGACAGACAGACAGACAGACAGACAGAGAGAGAGAGATAGATAGATAAAAGGTAGCTTACCGGTGAATATGGGCACGATCGTTGGAGGTGCACAAAATCCAGGGGTTAAGTCAGCGATAAAACAAATACAAAGTGCTCAATACAAAGTAGAGAACATTTATTAAAGAAATGGATACAATAGAAACCTACTCGAGTTTCACCATAAGGATCTTCAGGGTTAAATCCACTGAATTAATCGAGGTACCGATTAATTGCAGCCGATTACACGTGTGTTCATTGAATAAGATGTTAACGTAACTCGAGTAGGTTTCTATTGAATCCATTTCTTTTATATATTATATATATATATATATATATATATATATATATATATATATATATATATATATATATAAACTGGGTTTCTTATATTTTCTTTTTTCTGTTTCTTGATACATTTTTTGCACACATTCTTCTCAAATACTAACAAATTTTAAATAGATTTCCTTGACTCATAGATTTGACCCAAACAGTACTACTACTCCGGGCCAATAAAATGGTATTCTATACT
This sequence comes from Doryteuthis pealeii, assembly GCA_023376005.1. NCBI lineage: Eukaryota > Metazoa > Mollusca > Cephalopoda > Myopsida > Loliginidae > Doryteuthis > Doryteuthis pealeii. The sequence continues at coordinate 79,296,137 of CM042137.1, forward strand.
CTGCAGATTTCCAGAACTGTAGCCTCACCACTGAATGCAGTTTAGTATTATACACAGGACACCCATTTTTACCTTTCTGTAGAGGATACAATCAGAGTAGTCTACGCATCACCGACAAGACGTTGTTTAAAAGTATTATACGATATCAAGTATTCCTAATACAAATAATTTTCACACATTTGTATGGTTTCAAATATTCCTATCTAATACTAATAATTAATACACAATTATATATTCATTATATTTAATATTTCCAAGTAACTATTTCTGTTTAATAATAATAATCTGTTTACACACAATTATAGTGTTTCTAAGTAAGTAATATTAATAATCCTTGGGAAATAACTATATCTACAAATAACTATTCTTAATACAAATAATTTGCACACAGATATATGCGATCAAATATTATTACCTAGAAATCCGCAAATAGATCCACTTGAACTATAGATGGAACCCCAGCACATACTACCACTCCGGTCAAAGTGGATCTAAGTGTAATCGCAACGAAAAGGTAATCCACACTACCCAGATTTCCAGAACACCAGAACTCGAATCTGATCTTCAGATTCAACTTAGTGTCATACCCACGCTATTTGCTACCCAAGTCGCCTGCTGACTATTGAATTAAATTCAAACGGGCATGGGTATGGAAATTTAGGTTTAACTATGCTGAAATATCCTTTACATCCTAGCATCATGCTAACGTCGTTATAATAGTATTAATATATATGTAGTTAAAAGTGTGACACATATGACCTATAGTATTCGATAATGGCTTCTTCCCCACCATCATTCCATGAGCATTAATGCAGAGATCTGACAGACAAGTGAGGTCATAGTTTATTTCCGATTGAAGAAAAATATATGAAGTTTTATGCCTTAAATTTCTTATTAGATGCATTGTGGACGTGTTTTGTTTGCTTTGTTTGTTTGTTGATTTTCTTTCAGTTCCTTCAAAAATGAAGAAATATTCATTTTCTAAACTTCTAACATATAAAAACGTGGGAACAAAAGTGTATATAACGGGGTTGGTGATTTTCTTTCATCAGGAACTAGTGTCAACCTCTTTGTTTCTTCAAATTTTCTTCTTCTCAGCAAACTTTTCGTGATCTTTCAAGGGAACAATATTAGTCCAGGCAAAAAAATAAATGAAATTAGCACACTCAGAGGATGTTTACTTAGTTTTCTTTCATGTAGTAGTAAATAAACTAACAACAGATAATATGCCAAACGTTTTTATTTAATAGGTGAACATTCTGGTTTTATTTAAAAACACTAGATTCAATTATTCAAATTAGTAGTATAATTTTCTCTCAAGCCATGTACAGGAAAATATTAGTAAATAATATAGTGGTAGATAGGTATTTCAATAGATATGCAGCTACAAACAAGTGTCTTAATATTATGTGCAGTATCATAATTTACAAGCACATGAATATACAGCCGTACGATTGTGTGAGAAATTGGTCTATACTAAAACTAGGTATTCGAATTTTATTTATAGTAGACATTGATCCTCACCATTACGATCAAAGATAACCAGCAGTTTCACTGGTGTTTATATTACATACATTGCATTTATGGTAGCACGCTTATTTAGTTATCGTAATAGGATATGAAATTAGCTATTTGAGTCCAAAACCTGGGCGAAGCTGTTTGTCTTTCATTTCAAACAAATGCCTTTTAGAAAGGCATGAATAAATCTGTTCTCCTTTCATCTATGGGTAAAAAGGATGGCAAACTATGCCCTTTAACCACAGTAAGGCAACCAGTATAGGAGAAAAAACTTTGAATTTAAACCAGTTTTCATCTGGAAAAAATTGACCTTATGCCACATCCTGCTCGAGATGGAGGAGATGGGTACATTTTGCATGATTTTCAAATTATATTTAATATATGTATAATGTTAATTATACATATTATTTTTTTCTTTCCTGTAGCCATTAGAGTCTATTATTATTACGCTCACTTTCGAGTGATCTCAGGGTAACAGATAGTGGTGGGGCCAGGCTGTAAATATTTTAACATACCACACCCAAAGATGAACACAGTGCCTATTTAACAAGGTAGGATTTTTTGTTTCTTTTTTTGAAATCTATCTTGACACAAGGCTACAAAATAAGAGAATTGGGGGACTGAACTCCGATTTCCCATTAAACAAATTCGGTATATATTTCTCCTTATGCAAGATCTTTTAAGTCTTACGCATGTTATAATTATCGAATTTAATTAAAATATCCATGAAACCTCTTCATTTTCAATCACTAGCACTTCAGTTCAAAATTATATTCGGGGTGAAATCATCAATCTATATTTTATAATTACAAAATACATAGCAAATGCTGTGTTTATTTTATTTTTGAAATTTTATTCCTCTTACTGATATTCCATCACACACTTTAGTTTGAAAATACCAATAAGAATCTTAATAACTCAACAGAAGTTTTGGAAACTTTTTTAAATTGGATACACACTTAAAATAGATCACGATTGAATAATTTAACGAGGGCAAAATTAATCTTGATTGTAAACTAAATCTGAAAGAAGATACGGCAGCCATGCCCATGAGTTATTTAATAAAAAAGGGTTGTTGTCGTGAATGAAAGCATAAATGAGCATTCATGTTGATGGGCTCGAGAGATTTCTTGCTTCGTCTATCAAAGCCTCGTTTTCATCCAACGCTCGGCAAATATTCTTCAGATAATGGAAATGAGAGGGGAAATTTGCACGGAGATTTTAATTTTAAAAAAAGCAATGGATGCAACATTAAAATTGAAGTGGTCTTCAAGACATATTTCTTTTTTATATATATATATTTTTATAGCAATCATTTATTTCATTGTTTTGAGTTTGTTCTCTCATTGTGTTTTTAAGTTTATTATTTATCTTTATTTATTTTTTTCTTGTCCTTCTTTGAGTGATTCTTTAATGTTTCACCTGAATTATTTCCAAGTTTTCTGTATTCCTTCTTTCTTTCTCTTTCTTTCTTTCTCTTCTTTCTTTCTTTCTTTCTTCCATTATTTCTCTATTTATTTTTCTTTCTTTCTTTTTTCTTAATATTTTCGTTATTTATTCTCCATTCTTTTGTTAGTGAAATAGCAAACAAACCTACCATTATTTCTTTCTTTTTCTTTCTTTCTTCGTTTGTCTTTCTTTTTTTTCTTTTTTTTCCTAAATCTTTTGATAATTTCTCAAACATTTTTTAATGGATGGAGAATCATCCACATCTTTCTTTCTTTCATTCGTTCTTTCATTTTTTTTGTTTCTTTTTCTTGTTGCCTAACTCTTTCGTTGTTAAATTTCTCATTTATTTGTAAATGGATTTTAATGACAAACCTCCCTTGTCTTCTTTTTTCTTTCTTTCTTTCTTTGATTTGTTTTTCAATTTTCTTTATTTTATTTCTTTCTTAACAATTTCGTTATTTATTTGCCAATTCTTTGTTAGGGAATTTCGCCCATGAATCGACCATTTATTCCTTCTTTTATTTATTTTTGTTTCTATCTTTTGTTCTTTCTTTCCTAATTCTTTCGGTATTTATTTCCCATTTTTTTAATAATAAATTTTGCTTACAAATCGGCCACTTCTTTCTTTCTTTGGAAGCGGCTTGATAGTAGGAAATGGGCTCGACAATTGAGTTCAAATCCTGGACAATGCTGTTTGCTTTTTATTTGATACTTATGTTCTTGGGAAAGATATGAATTTCTCTCCTCTCACCATGCTATATGTAAATAGATGGCCAGCCTGGTCTCTTTGGACTTGGTAAAGCAACAGCTATATGAGGGACAAAAGGAAAGACGCATGGGACTAGCGAAACCATCCAATAAAAACATAAGCAGTTAGTCCAGAAAACAAATGGAGAAAGAAAGAAAGAAAAATAGCCGGTTTGTAAAACAAATTCACAAAGAAAAAAAAAAAGATAAATGACAGTGTGTAAGGTGCATTCCCGAAAAAGAAAAAAGAATAAAAGAAACAATGAAGAAATGAAAGGTGAATAACCATTTTGTAATGAAAATTCACTAGAAAAAGGAAGCAAGAAGAAAAGAATAACAAATGGCTAAGAAAGAAGTTAAATAACTCATGAACGTGGCAGCCTCTCAAATTAAGTTGGTCTACTTTAAGAATGCATTTAATTCTTGAAAATCATTCCAAAATTTTTGTTGAGTTATTCAG
>CM042137.1:79305310-79320310 GCA_023376005.1 Doryteuthis pealeii
CAAACAAATATTAACCTCGTCCAAATTTGGGGACTACACAGACGGTCTCAAAATGCATAAACAACAGATGTGGAGTATGCAACGTAATTATGGAAGGAACATCCTATACTTTCAAAAATCCCCAAATTATCTTGACTGCACCTCATATAATGTGATTTACGTAAACTGCAAAAATATACATCGGGTGCACATAATCATTAAATAAAAGGATTTCGCTACACAATAGACCAGATAGAAACATAAACCTTCATATTTATTTCCATCTGTTTGAATGAAGTAATGGCGATTTTAAGGTTATGCCGATATATCAAACTGCTGACAATACTTTACTTCTAATTAAAAAAAAAACACTTAATAGACAAATACAAACCACAACTAAACCGAAATTAACCCCACAAGTTATTATAATAATAACTTTACAACACACACATATGATCAACATAATAGAATACACAAAATACATTACGTAGGTGTATGTGTGCAGGCATGCAAACTCATTCATTTTAGTCAAAGAAACAGAAAAAATCGCTCCAAAATACAACACCCCAACACAACAGAATACAACCATAAATAGGGACACACGCACATAGACATACTTACAGACAGACATACCCACATACACACACAACAAAAACATAGCAGGAGTGAAAGACAACTACAAACACACATATGCACACAACCTATCATCTAAAAAAGAAAAACATATACACTGACAGTGGAAGTGACTGAACACCCCCACATGTACACACCTGTGAACTGCAATTTTCAAAACTATAAAAATAAGATAATGAAAAAGTCTGCCGATTAAATTAAAGACAACAAAACCACACATACGCACCTGCATAAAACAATAAAAAGCAATAGCGTAAAAAATACAGATGTTACAAATTAACTATCTACGAACATTCTCACCAGAGAAATGAAAAGAAGGAGAAGATATATATATATATATATATATATATATATATATATATATATATATATAGAGAGAGAGAGAGAGAGAGAGAGAGAGAGGGAGAGAGAGATTTATATAAGGATACAGAATGTGGTTAATCGAAGCCTGAAAAGATACCTAAACATCTGAAACATGTGTTGCTGAAGTTAGATAAAAATGATATTTCAAAGAATATAAGCCATTCTGTGGAGCTTCTATTTAATAAGATATGTCATCCTCCCCCTTTGGACCCATAACAACAGTATATATATATATATATATATATATATATATATATATATATATATATATATAGTGCTACCTTGACGTTGGAAGGCCCCAATTTATGAGTTTTCCTAGTTTTGAGCTGATACTCGGTCGATTTTTTGCTATATATATTGAGAGCTGAAATTTGAGGTACAAGTGAGCTTATGTTCACTAAAAAATTTAAGACTCCTTATTTATCAAACTAAAGAGAAATATTATTTATAAAAATAAACATATTACAGCACATAATTCATTACATTCTATTTTATTATGTTTTTTTATACAATACTCTTGTTTTTTCTGTTTCTCAGCACTGGTCTTGATATTTTTTGAAGTCATATCGGATGCTGATAACTTGAAGTATCTTATTTTTTCAGTGCTTTTATGATTTTTCCTTCGATCCATAACAATCTCCTCCATCCCCAGCCATATATATATATATATATATTATATATATATATATATATATATATATATATGAGACGAAACGCTAGAAATATTTTTTATTTAAATTTTTTAAATCTTTTCTGTTTTTACAGATTCTTTTTATCATTTGGTACATTTTTTGTCAACTCTCTCATCCAATGTTTTTCATAACCAACGTTTTAAAAAAAACTTTGTAGAGTTTCTTAAACTTTCACGAAATACTATGTCAACCCTCGAAGCATTATGTGTCTCCTCGTCTTCAAATCTTTGGGCGGAGCGTCTGTCTTGTTTATTTTCACCCACTGGTCTTCTTTTTTCTTTTCTTTCCTTTTTCTTCACTTTTTACCTTTTTATGCTCAAATTAACAAAGCCTAGTTTTCCGCCATTTTCCTTGAAGATGTAGTCGGCCATCTTTATCTGCATCGCATTCTTCTTTTAAAGGATGCCCTCAAGAGAAGGGACGCACAGAACGTAGGTTGACATACATACATCAGAAAGACGCTAATGAATTGTCGAGGAACGTTAAAAGTGGAAATAAAAAAAGCCGCTCGGAAATCCTGCTGATTTGCCCACTTCTTCATTAGGGTGACCAACTGTAGCCTGATTGGATTAGACATTAATCTTGAAAATGTAAGTAGATATCACCACTGTGAGCTTTAGTGTGTTTGGGTGCGTGCACCCGTGTTCTCTTATCTGAATGCCTTCAATACACATACATATACATACAAATGCCGTAATGAGGTAGACAAATAGATATATAGGAAAAAATAAAACGGATTAATATAGGAGAAACTCGTGCAGGTTGATATAGTTTGTACTGCAAAAAAAAAACTGAATAAGCTGTATATATATATATATGGGGTTGTAAAATATTTTCCACATTCTTTCGGATTTATTCCCATGCACAAACACTAACACACATAGACACACACACATAGACACACACAGGCACACACAGATACACGCGCACACAGACACACGCACATACACACACACACACACACACACACACACATATATATAAATATATATATATATATATATTATATATATTTGCGTTGTTTCATATTATTTTCTTTCTTTGTTCCCTCTCTTTCATCAACCTGGATTTACACGGGTTTGTATTTCTTTCTTTCTTTTTTGTTTCTTTTATTTCGCTTTGGTGCTCCTATTTTTCTCTACTTAGAAGCATAAACACCGTTCTTCTTCTTCTTCTTCTTCTTATTATTATTATTATTATTATTATTATTATTATTTGAGTTTTCACATCAGTGTTAGCTGATGGTCTTTCACTGGAGTCTGAGTGACAGCAAGTCTCCTCAGGTCTCCAGGACTCTTCTGAGTATTCTGGCAGATTGCAGCAGTGCAGTGTTCTGAATGGTTTCAATCCTTCCTCTGATATCCAAACTTTCCAAACCCTTTTCTAATCCTTTTGGGACTGTTCCAAGTGCACCAACTACAATTGTTATAACTTTCACTTTCATATTCCATAACTTTTTCAGTTCTCTGGCAAGGTCCAGATATTTGTCAATTTTTTCATTTTCCTTTAACTTCACCCTGTGATCCGCTGGCACTGCAAAATCCACCAGTTGACAAGTTCTTTCTTTTTTGTTAATCAACACTAGGTCTGGTCTTCTTGCTGGAATAAGGTGATCCGTTTTAATTTCAAAGTCCCAGAGAATTTTGTGCGTTTCATTCTCAAGAACAGATTCTGGTTTATGCATATACCATTTTGTTGTGTGGTCTTCTTCTATTTGCGTTGCTTCTGATTATTTTCTTCGTTTTGCCCCGTTTCTTTTTTCAGTTCTCATTTATACATTCTTGTATGCCGTTTCTTTCTTTCTTTCTTTCTTACCGTCTTTCTCTGTCTGTCGTTTATCCCCTATTCTTTTTCTAATTTCCCCCCTCTCTTTTTTACAGCTCATTTGCCATATTTGTCAGTCAAATTGCAGAAAATCTTTATCCAGTTGTCTTAATTTAACTGTATCGTGTTCGTCCATCCCAGGCGGTTTGCATTCCCCTCTTTTAACTGCAAATTTCCTCTCACTGTGTACTTCTCCCTTTTAATATCATGCATTTCATTCGTCCTTTTTTTACAGACAACGTAAAAAATAGGTAGATATGGAGAAAAAGAGACACTCAAAATTATATACTTGTATATTATTCCAATTCATAGGTTGGTTGGTTGGGTGGGTGGGTTTTACGGCACGTCAACCCATTGGGTCATTGTAGAACTTTCTTCGAGTGTGGGAGAGGTGTGTGCAATCAATCAGAATATGTATATCTTCCTTGACTTGTCTTTTGTTTTCGTTCTTCTTTGTTACACTTCCCTTTTTTCTTTTACTCAAATCTATTTTGTCACTTCATCCTGTGTCAGACGAACTGTAATATATACACAACCATAGAAGCAACACATCTGTGAAAATATAATCTGCCATAGGCAAAATAAGAAAAGCTTTACACAGACTACTGTTTCATTTTCCTCTCATGAGTTGGGACATCTAAATTAAAGAAAATGTCGGTACCCATACTATTATTACGGCAATATGATTAAAGACAAAGAAACAACGTGAAAGAGAAAAGATGTCTGCCAAAAATAAAAGAGCAGAAATGTATATTTTTAAAATGAAGACAAGGGCAATGGATTTTCCGGTCAAATTGCTTTGGGTTAGGTTTGCTTTGAGTTAGGGCTTTGAAATCACCGGATATACTTATATCACCGAAGAAGCATAAATGAATATGTCCAGTATTAAGTGACCCCAGGGTTTCGAAAAAACTTGTAGTATGTGTGCAAGTCTTAGTAAAGCTTAATAAATAATAAGAAAAGGAGCAATGGTAGGGGAACCGAAAGGTGCCTAATGTGATGGGACATGAACGTTTGTTTAGTTACCTAACTGTGTCAGTTTCATTACTATCAGTTTTAAAAAAAGAAAATATAATCTTCAGATAAGATATATCTTGAAGAGAGAGAATGACTTAATGGAAAAGAAAAAATCGAACGATTTACAATTTTGACTGTCGGAAAAAAAGAAGCCGAATTAGTCGGAATAACAAAGAATATTGAAAACTGTTCAATACGTTCGGTTTAGAAAACTGAATTAGTAGCAGAAGTTAACTTCTCAGTTTTTAACAAGTGTCTTCAGTATATATATATATATATATATATATATATATATATATATATATACATATATTAAATTTTTGCTTGAAGGCAATTACAATGCATGTATCGCATAAAATTCGATACTTTTTTTTTATAGAAAATGATCTTGACAAGTGTAATCCCGGCAAAGGATCGCTCGGTGTGTAGAACATCGTACATACTGTTTCGACTTTATTAAGTCTCATCAGCGATGTATACTAACGACTTCCCTCCGACAGAAATCGAAACCGGGACCTCAGCAGGCATAGTCAAGGACCATATCGCCTCGGCCACAGTACACAGCTAACAATCCCTGCGAAATTAACCTTGTCAAATGATACTTACACGCCTCTACCAAAATAGGTAAGGAAGTCGAGTGAATAATAACAACAAACCATGCCTTTATGCTCTTCGGCGAAGTGAATAAGATTTTTGGATGTTTGTTTTTTTAGAAGCATTATGTCTGTCTGTCTGTGTCTGTGTGTGTTTGCAACCTCATTATAAAATTCAAGACAACAAGATTTAAGAGACTTTGAAAAATATGATTATGCTCCATATTTGCACCAGATAAAAAGATAAAATTCAGAATTGCTTTGTCCAACTTTGCTGGAAAAGTATAAAGTACTAATGGACTATAGTGAAGAAAATGATTGTTTTATTCATTGTTCATTTCTGTCTATATGAATACAACTTGAGACTCGACAGCGTTCCATAATTTCATGTTATGCATGTAGATAAAAGCCCTTTAGAGTTCCCTCCCTTAGCGGTTCACTTTAACAACAAGAACTAATCCCATATTAACACTGATTCCCCTGCTTTTTTTCAGCGGACTGTGAGACTTAAGATACCGACATAGAAGCAAGCAGATTCGACCCTTCTCCGCGGTAGGTAAAGTTTATTTGTTTATTTTGAATTAGCTTCACCGTTATTTATTTCTTATTCTAAAGTTATTCCTTTTATATAGACCATTAGAAATATAAAACTCGAAGAGAGGAGCACACGGCTCGAGAGGAAGAGAATATTTGTAGATAGAAGAACATAATAGATAATAATAAGAAACTATTAAACATATAGTTTTTGAACACATCTTTTATTAGACATCATTTTTTCTTTCAATAATTTTGGATATTGAGAACATAATTATGTATATTTACCAACCCCTTCGTATGAGCAGGGTGTGACATAAGGCCAATTTCTTGAGCGGTGTTTAACATGATTTAATTCAGAGCTTTTCTTTTCCTTGACTGTTTGCCGAACCAAGGTCAAAGAGTCGAGTCAGCCCAGAGAGAATTGGTAGATTCATATCTTTCCCAAGCGTATTATTGCTATGGAAAACAACCTTGTTCATGATTTGAACTCCGTTAGTCGGGTCCACTTCCTACGACGATAACCGTTACGTGATGAAACATTCAGTACACACACACACACACACACACACACACACAGACACATATATATATATATATATATATATATATATATATATATATGTTCGTGTGTATATGTATACAGAGGGGGGCGAACGAGTGAGAGAGAGCGAGTGAGAGAGAGCGAGAGCGAGAGAGAGAGTGAGAGAAAGAGAAAGAAAGAGAGATAGAGAAGGGGAAGGTTGTGGTTTAAAGGTTACCGTCGTAGGAAATGGACACGGAGAAAAGAGTTCAAATCCTCGACGAGGCTGTTTACATTAAACGAAAAAACAAGGAATTGACGTTGTGTCACATACTGTGGAGGGATTTGTATATATAGAGAGAGAGGGAGAAAGGGAGAGAGACAGGCAGACAGAGACAGAGACAAAGATTTAGAGATAGAGAGAAAGAAAGAGAGGGATGGGAAAGTGTTATATAAGAGAATGAAAGGGAGGCAGAGAGAGAGAGGGGATAGGGAGATAGTATGTGTTTGTGTCGTTTGCGTACGCACATCGTATTCATACAAAAAACATGTTTTGCGAATTTTTCCTTAAAGGAATGCATCTGGTTATATATGTGTCCCAGGGAGTTTCTTTAACTCACACAATCGACTCTATGATCATCCGTGTCGGTGCACTTAGAAGACATCTGTCTAATTTCTCTACGAATGTCTGTGTTTATACCATATTCCGACTTTGTGTGCGTAACTTTTGTGAGTCTGTTTGTGTGTGTCCGCTGATTTGCGCATTTGTTCGTCGCATTTTTCGTTTCTCGTCTCATTTTTGTCATCGTTTCTTGCGTTGCTTATGATCTCTTGACATTTGAAGCACCAAAGTCTCTCTTTCTTTATTTCTTTCATTTTTACTTCCTTTTTTTTCTTGTTCTTTTATCGGATCAAGGTTTCTTTAGAACTTTTTTTTTCTTCTCTCCTTCCGCTTTCCGTTTAACTGATTACATGCCGACACTGTCATGTGTCTTCCAACGTGAAGATAGACACCAGTTGTTTTTTTTATTTTTTTATTTTTGTTTTACTTTGCTATTTTCCTTTAAAGACAGTCAATCGATTTTTGATGACAGATATCAAAATTTTATTTTTCTCATTGCAATATGCTCAAATATAATACAGAATTGTACTACCAAAGTCGTTTAGTTAGCATCTTATGCATTATTTCCTTCGGTTTGTTACTCATATACATTCTTACCTCCCTGTGATCACTCTTCTATATATATTTATTTTCTCTATTTGGTTTAGTGTTCTTTTCTAACTTGGCGTTGTTACTCATATATCCTCCATGTTTTTTCTGATGTATCTTATATGTATCTTCTCCGTGTGCTGTCTCATGTATTAAAGTTTATTGTTATATTTAACACCCTTGGTCAGAGTTGTCTGTTCAACTAATTATACTTAACAAATACCTTTTTGAACCTAATACTTTCATAAAGTTATATTCTAGCCTTGACGTTTATTACAACTTGATCATTAGGATTGTAGTGAATTCGATTCTTATAGGGTTCCATACAACGTTTGCCTTATGCCATACCTATCTGTGCTTCGTAAGTACAGTAGCAAATCGTTATTTTCCATAGATAGGTTCCGAAATTTGGGTGTATGTTGAAATTCCTGAATAATATCGAACCATATATATTAGTTATACCCAATGTTTTTACCACAATATTATTTTGAAAGCGTATTAAAAAGTTATGGTCTACTCCTACCTAGAGTTGTAGTACATATTAGATTACTATCTGTGAATCCCATAGATCTGTTTTTAAAAATCATATTCGATTGGAGGAACTCTCAAGAACCAACACCACAAAAAATGTGAATATAAAGGTACAATGATCGCGATTCCCTAACTTCTATGTATAAAATAACCTTAGATGATCGAAATGAATTAATCAATGAATTAATAAAATTCAAAGTATTTCTAAAAGTTTTTCTTACTTTTTTGGAACAAAAAAATACATCGACAGATATTTCGGATTGGTTAGTTGATAGTTGACTTCAGCGGCATACAAATCCGTCTGCGGTTAGTCTATGCCTAAAGGTTAGATTAGGTACATTGTACATATTTATATACATTTTTATTTAGCGGTTTCTTAAGAGTATCTTTTAGCACACGATTCTGTTGAATATGAATAATTTATAAACATATGTATTTGACACATAGCTTGGACCCTAACAGATACTACCACACCGGATCAGAGTGGACCATTAAGTTTTTATTAGTTTCCTAATTAAAATGTTTCTCATTTTCCTATATGATATCAAGTATTACTATACAATAGGAATAAGTTGTAACTCCCATCTAATACTAATAGTTTATATACAATTATATGGTTTCAAGTTACCAATTCTATTTAATAATAATCATCTTTTTTGCGCACAGTTATATAGTTGCAGGTTACTAATAACAATAATCCTTTTAAAAAATATAACTTCAAGTAAATATGTTTAATACAATTGAAACAGTTATATGGTTTCAATTCTTATTCTATCATATAAATATTTTTACATTTGACCTAATAGATGGGGCCCTAAAACGTACTGCCCAGAAAAAAAAAGAAAAAAGTACTGGTCAGAGTGTAGTAATGGAAATAAAGGGGTATTCCACATTCTACAAATCTCCAGAACTGGAGCATCACCATCAAATGCAATTTAGTTTTATACTAAGTACACCCGTTTTGATGGGATCATAAACCTTTACAGTGAGAACACATGCCTAAACGTGCGTAAAATTTCATTGTATAGAATATTTTATGAGCCATTGGTATTGTTATATATGAAGACATTTTCTCACCGGCAATGCCAGGTATCATTGCTAATATATATATATATGTATATACCAACACATGGCTAGCACCAATAGAAGATAATCCCAAAGGATAAAATAGCATATTAAAAATCCGCCGGTAAAAAAAAAACATTAAGTATGGTTTTAAAACAAGAAAAACACCCTCCCCAAGTTTCTGATTTGGGGCCTTTTGGCAAAGATATGTTCAATATGGTAAATAAGTTGATAGTTGTTAAATCAAATTCAAAATACAAAAGAAGTCCAAAAGGACACACCAAATGGTCCGGAAATCTAAACAAATGTAGTAGTTTCACCAACAACTGCTATGTTGGTAATAGCTAATGATCGGCTGTGAAGTGAAAAACACAAAAACACAACTTGACGTTTAGCGTAAGGACCTTTCGTTTTTATTCTCTGAGCAAAGGAAGCAGAAGTTATTGATCAATGGACACCACTTAATTAGATTCTTCGAACAGGAACAGGATTCTTCTCGTATTTTTGATTCGTTACCCACTCTCCACTCGCACTAACACTTATCTTCTCGAACCCCAGCCAACAAAAAGATAAAAAAGAGACCGAATCATAAAATCCCTGATATATATATATATATATATATATATATATATATATATATATATATATATATACTGGGATTCACAGACCCCCCCAATCTATATGGTGACATCCATAAGACTGGTTCTACGTGCTAGATCAAGCATTTCATATTACACTTAACCCACAGGGAGAGATGTTGAACTCTGTCAAGTCGACTTTCTTCGGTTGCATTTTTTATGACCTAACTATTCGGGCATCAGTACCATTATATTCAATGCTCTACCAATATTCTTGAGATAAGATAATTCTAATAATTTTTTATCGAATGGATGAAAAGAATAAGAAATATTAATGTCAGGAAATTATGCAGAAACGCACCAAATCGTTGTGAGTACGATTTAAACTCAAGAGCTGGTAATATTGCGGCCGGATTGATAATCGACCTCTACGTTAATAAAATCGTATTTTTTAAAGTTGGTTCTCATTACCACCGAGGAGCGTAAATAATTTTAGAACACACTGGTGGTGTAGATTTCTAAACACCAGGAAAAAAACACATCGAACGAACGTATTGGTAAGACATTCTAAGAGATATATAACCTATTGGAGAGTTCACTTGATTTAATTCAATGGGAAACCAAAAAAATCAAGTGGCTTCGTAATATATCAAGTAAATGTAATTGCATCTTCATTCCGTTTAATATATTAAAAACGTATAAATCTATTACTGTGGAGCTATTCAGAATATCAGCTGTCAGGAATTATTGAAAAATTATTTATGCGTAGATTGCAAATGCATTGATAATGACTTTATCATATAAATACTTTATAAATGATTTTATTATAAACTTGCATAAAAAGTTATGAAGAAATAAATTTCCAGTGGTTAGGAATTATAAAAGTTACTGATATAACTTATATCTATATTTTAGATGTATTGCTAATGATTTTATAATAGAAATTCAGTAAAATTATTTTACTGAAAAGTTTTTGAAAATCATAAAGAAAAGTCAATGTCTCCTAAAGCCGGACAGACGGCAAAATATCAAGTCTAGAATATATCTAGATATCTCGACCTCATCACTACAAATGCTTTATACTTTAGAATCGGCACATTCGAAACATCTTATTATAATGGAGATTGTGTGTTTTTCTGTCTGTAACCGAAACTAAATCACTACTCAAGTCACAATTAATTGACGTCACATTCACCATGAATTTATCCTTATTTTAACCTCAATTATTAATAAAATTGTTTTACATTATTTATACTGTTAACCATATCTACATACTAATAACATGCAATTGTATTTATATATACAACAAAATAGCGGTTTACAGTGTGAACGGGAAGCCTAATTTGCATATTGATATTAAAAATGTGATTTTAATAAATATATGCTTAGTATTATTGATTTCTAACTGTTTGGTTTTATTTTAATGAATATAAGCAAAAATTTCTTCAATTAATCTTAAATGAAATCCATTAACAAGAAAAGATAAGTGTCATTTTCTTCTTTACTTCCTATTTTAACTAAATACTTAAATTATAAAAAATAACAATGAAAGACGAGAGTGATGGAAGAGTAAATTTCAGTTGTTCTATTTTTCGATTATACCCTCCTCTGTTTCAAATCTTATCTGCATTCTTATTTAGTTTCATTAGCGTTTCTAATTTAATACGATATTTCATTACATTAAAACTTAAATACTTGCACCCGGAGGGTGCATATATTTGCTAGTTTGATTAAAATCTTTTGATGAAAAACTGGATTGTGTAAGTGTATCAACTCCTACATTTACCGGATTTAACTCCGTGAAGTAGCTTCATAATATACCAAGTAAATGTAGGTACGTCTTCATTCATTTCAATATATTTTTAAAAAGGTATATCTTAGTACTGTAGAGCTATAGAGAAAATATAATGATATCGAATAGTTAGGTTATAAAAAATTGCAACCGAAAGAAAGACGAGTTCAACATCTCTCCGTGTGGGTTAGTATAATATGATACGCTATTGAAAAACAGGCCCTTCTGATTTAGCTAAGTCGGTAGAAAATTTGACTAAAAATCGCAAGGTTCCTAGTTCGATACTAGTCCTCGCCAACTCAACGTATGAGTAGCACAACCTGAGTAATCTGATTTATGCGATAAGACATCTGGTGACTGATCATTGGTGTTATGCTTCACGTCCCCAAAACAGTCTCCCCTAGTCTAGTGTTCTCGAACAGAAGACAGACGCCCTAAATGTTTGGCTGATACCAACAGTTGGCCAGTCTACAGACACACACACACACACACACACACACACACACACACACATATATATATATATATATATATATACATTATACTAAAGCTGAGCGAATCCAATTTTGCCACCTAAAGGCTTTTATACAAATAATATAAAAACCATCTCAAAATATTATCTAATCATAAATCTAATCAATGTTTGAAAAAAATCCTACTTCATTTGGTTCTATTTATCGTAATTTACAATTAAGTCAAACACCAACCAATCTCTCTCTTAAGTATAGCTTATTTCTATCCCCCTCTCTCAATACATTTAGAATAGCTTAATATGAGGAGAGAAAAACATTTGTGACTGCTGCTGAGTGGGTGACTGACTTTACCCTTCTCTCTCTCTCTCTCTCTCTCTCTCTCTCTCTCTCTCTCTCTCTCTCTCTCTCTCTCTTTATTATTACAAAGCTCTACTTAAAACTTATCGAACGAAGGTAAACATAAGCTATACCCAAAATGGGCTTAAAAGGCATTTTTGAATTTAGCACCCCTACAGAAAATAATTTACCAAAAATCAGAGAATTAGCTGATTTGAATGAAATTTTCAGTGTTTATTTATCAAGGAATGATCTTTATAATGCATTATTTATTTTATTTCAAAACGTTCTTATCTTTTTCAGGTCACTTAATTTTGAACCCCCTTTTTTTTTCAAGTTGGTCTTATAGTTTTCTAATTACAGTATAAATAAAGCGATAAAAGACCAAAGTTATGAATAGAAACAAAAAAAAAATTACGGTGGCTTTTCTATGAGAAAATAAGTACCGAAAATCGAAAAATAAAATGTAAAAAAATAATTGATAATTAATTTTTTGGAGATTTCATTTTTACTCATTTCGATAATTATTTAATTGGCTATTATCTTATAAAAGAAAAAATTATACATCGATATTTTTCTGCTTAAAAAAGAGGGGGGGCTAAATTTCCAATAGAGTTTTTCTTCAAAACTTATTACTTTTTGTATCTTAAATAAGGTTTGCATTAGATAGATATTTATTTCTAGAAATATAACCTTTTAAATTTAACAGCAGGCTTTTTATATTTTAAATGAATTCTATATATTCATTTTCATAGCTAAAATACTTAATTAAAGATTTGAAATAAAATAGCTAATGCGTTATAAAATTCATTAATTGATAAATCAATACTGAAAATTTCATTAAAATCGGACAATTGCCTGATTTTTGGTAATTTTTTTTTCAATCGCAAATGTTATATTAAATTTGTAAAAAAAGCCATTTTAAACCAGCGTCTCTGACCGAAAGCGATAGAAATTGACCAAAAAATCGTTTTAAATGTTTGTTTTTTAAATTGTATATGTAATGATATTTTTCTTTTTTTAATGATGGTCATTATGTTACTACTTATCGGTTTAGACAAAAGTTTGACCTTAAATAATCGATTTAATTAATTTTAATTCGTTTTTAAAACAAAAGATCTGTCACGAGTAGACGAATTTTGGGCCATCCTACTATTATCTTATAAAAAAAATATACATCGATATTTATTCTGTTTAAAAGGAAGGGGTCCTAAGTTTTCAATATAGTGTTTCTAAAAAAATTATTAGATAACAATAATAAACTAAAGTAGTTATAAAATTGATATTTGTTTTTAGAATCTGAAAATAGGAAATTTGAAACTTAAAATTAGGCGTTTCATATTATAAATGAATTCTAAATATTAATTTACCATAGCAGAAATACCTAATTAAGTCAAAAAGTTTTGAAATAAAAAATCTGATGCATTATAAAATTCATTTATTGATAAATCTACACTGAAAATTTCATTAAAATTGGAAAATTTCCTGATTTTTTTTTCAATCGGCGTGGGGGGTAAATTTATTTTGTAAAATACAGATTTTACGTCATCTTAGACAGCGTTAACGGTCATGTTTACGATAAATTTGCGCAAAATTGACTGAAAAATTATTTAAGATGTATTAAAAATATATTACATTATTGTGATTTTTTAACAATATAACCCGATCTCAATGGGTGACCCAACGGGTCACATCTTTTCTAGTATATATATATATATATATATATATATATATATATATATATATATATATATATATATATTACTAGACAAAACCTGACACGTTGTGTCACCCATTGAGCTCTAGGTAGATAACTGAGATTAGGGAAAAGTGCGCAATTAGGGAAAAGTTTGCAAATTATATTTTTTTAAATAAATACAGCCAGACAAAATATTAAAATCTTTTTGTAAGATTTATAAGACGGAATTTTTTACCTAATTTAAGCTTATGAAATTTAACATACAAATACATTTCAAATTCTCCCATCTAATCTCCCAGAGAAACTAACATATATAACGAGGAGTTAATCAAGATATACGTAGAGAGGAAGGAAGTGATAGGCAGAATGTATAGTAAGAGATAGATAATTTTTTTTTTTCAAATATAACTCAATCCCAAAAGTAAGGAATATTTTATTATAATGTCTGTGTCATTAAACTAAACAGTAAAAAAAACTTTAGGAGACAAAGGTTGATTCGCTCAGCTTTAGTATAATAATGATATATATATATATATATATGTGTGTGTGTGTGTGTGTGTGTGTGTGTGTGTGTGTGTGTGTGTGTCAGTCGTAGTAATTTACAGAGCTCAATCTGTCCTCTTATTGTTAATCACGGAGCAAAAAATATATTAGGAAATATAACGAGGAAGATTTAGAATAAAAGCATAACAGACTATTTCCGAAGACATAGAGGAATTGTTACTCATAGGTCACATTATGTAGAGTGAGGAATATCTTATTATTCTTATAGCGGTCGAAAACAGATGTTTGTTGTTTTGACCGTGTACGGGTTACATGTTCTCAGCCACTCCTCGGGTAATTTAACAGCCGCTCATAAATTAACTTCTCAGTCAGCTGTCTGTCCGTTGTCTGAAGATTTAGTTCACCGTTAATTTAATAAATTTGAATTTCTAACTCATGTCTTATAGCCCTAGTTGTAGTGCTTGAATTTTATTTTATTTCATTTTATATCTATATTACATTTAAAGGCCATTATTTGGAATGAGTTTGGAGTAAGGGTTTAATTTATATTAGAGGATTAAAGTCTAGATTTTGCTATAGTGGACGTATAATATATCTAAATTTAGACAAGGTAAAATTATCTGAGTAAAGAATAGAATAAGGAAAATTATTGTA
>CM042137.1:79325310-79337810 GCA_023376005.1 Doryteuthis pealeii
GATTATAGAAAAGTCTATGGTATCGACCCTCAGATTTGAATAGTAAAATGCCTGAGAATTTGCATAGTATCCAACAAAGTCATAGATTTCATCCCGAAGGCTACGCAAAATTAGAAAGTAAAATCAACAGCATGGTACAAACCCTAGTAGATGTAAAAATCCAAAGAGACATCTTCCAGGGAGACTACCTCTCGCCACTGTTATTTGTTAAATCAATGATGTCACTCAATTGTATACTTAGAAAATACAAAGGAAAATAAAATTTACAAAATCACAGGAAGAATAAATCCCTCATTTACATGGATAACAATAAGATATTTGCCAAAGATAAAAGAAAAAAGAACTAGTAACCCTAGTATAGACTATAGAAATATATAGCCAGGTTGTAGGGATGGAATTTGGGATCGAAAAGTGTACCATGCTCATGGTGAAAAGGGGTAAAAGAGAAACACCAGATGGAATAGAACTACAAACTCATAAATGTATAAAAACTTTTGGAGTAAAGAAGAATCATAAGTACTTGGAAATATTAAAAACATAGAACATCAAACAGAGACGGAAAAAAAAGTAAGAAAAGTTTACCCAGAAAACTTCTCAAAATGAAGCACGTCAAAGGAAGAAACACCTAGGCTTGTAAGATACTCTGAACTACTCTTAAAATGGACGAGGGAAGAACTCATACACGGGATATGACGTAGACAGTCTATATGTCTCAAGGAAAGAAAGCATTGAGGAATGCGCATATACGAAACAGAGCAAAAAGACTGATTACAGCAATTATGACATGTGGACAAACAGAAAAAAAAAAAAAAACTAGAAAAAACATGGGAAGGAAAACAAGTCTATGGATGCTTCAAAAGACAAACTGGAGACATTGCAGATCAGAAGACCTGGACATGACCAAGAAAGAGTAAACAGCAATTAGAATCCGTTCAAGTGAATGAGATGACTGACAAAACTGTTGAACATGAAGGTGATGAGGATACTAATTGTAATTCGTGTCTTAAAGAAAGAAGATTGGAGGAATTGGAAATCAGAGGAAGAATCGATACCATGCCGACAACAGCATTGTTTAGGTCGGCTAGAATACCGAGAATAATCGAGGGGCCTTAAGACACTTGCTGTAAAAATGATAAACTAAGCATAGTAGAATAAATAAACAAATCATACAAATGATATGATATAAGTAAAAAAAAAACTCAGTTGATTTAAACAAAAGCCAGTATAAACTAGATCACCATTTCCAGAATGCATCATGATTGTAATCGTATTTAAAGAATAGTATAATGGGGGTGGTAGGAATCTGCCCAAGTCGTTTGTCTTGAGTAGGTTGGGACACAAGGTCACAGTTGTGAGACATAAAGCGAGGATCTAACTTGCCATTCAGTACTAATGGATCTGCAAGGATATCTGGCTAACCATTACAATACGATAGGAGAACCAAATAGACATCGTATATAACGATGCAAATTGTATATACATAATAGCATGAATAACTTTATAAGTAGATATCCACCGTGCAGGAGTCTCTTCTGATGATGACAGCATAGTCTTAAGAGCCGTAGATACTGTGGCAACACAGTTCAACATTTGATATGCATATGATCTATCAATGTTATTGAAAACCATATTTATAAAATATACCAAACCAAATAACGATATTATATATATATATATATATATATATATATATATATATATATATATATATATATAATATCATGATTTAAAGATTCACTGTTTTATACATACTGGATCATACAATGATAATACAGGTTGTCTTAGAAGTCACATATAGAATCATACCTTAGTACCAAGTTTTGGATACCTCACATCTCTCTCTCTCTCTCTCTCTCTCTCTCTCTTCTCTATAAATATATAATATATATATATATATATATATATATATATACAGAGAGAGAGAGAGAGAGAGAGAGCGACTCGCACATACCTATATACATTTATCTGAAGAATCATAAATGTTCAGATACATATATAAATTTATATATGGGTGTGTATTTATATATATATATATATATATATATATATATATATATATATATATATTTGTGTGTGTGTGTGTGTGTGTGTGTGTGTGTGTGTGTGTGTGTGTGCCTATTTGTATTTGTATGTATGTCCGTGTGTAAAAGGTAGTTAGCATAATGAAGCCATTTTTCAATTATCGATTCTTGATTTGAAAGAAACTCTTAATTAGTATCTATCTTTTCAGATTGTCCAATTTTCCTATAATTAAGTGTCGCAGAATGTATAGGATCCAACCAGACCAAACAATTTTCCTAAAATATACATAATTACACCACACTGATATATATATATATATATATATATATATATATATATATATATAAATATATATATATACATATATATATATATATATATATATATATACATACATATATATATATATATATATATATATATATATATATATATATATATATATAATATCGTGTGTGAGCGTTTTATTGAAATATGTCTCAAAGCCAGTTTTTGATCAACAACACTTTCTTCCCACGCATCTCGGTTCTTCTTATTTCTAATAATTACCAAAAATACTTCCCATGGGAGCCAGTTGTGTCTTGAGGTTTAGATATTGACGTAGAAGTTATTATTTTTTCCTTCCTCTTCAGAATGATGTTTCTTGAAACCCTAAATTCCTCGTTGCTGTTTACATTCCAGTTCTTTATTTTTTTAAAAAAGATTATCACAATTTTCTGACGGGGGTGGGCGGTTTGCATTGTTTTTTTTTATTTTTTTAAACTCCTTTTTTTTTTTCATTTCTGAGCTGATTTTCCTTCATCTTTGTTTCCCTCTCCTGCACCCCCGTTTTTTTATTATTTTCTTAATATCCTCCTACTCTTTATTCTTCTCGGGTGATGGTCTACTACTCCTTCTTCATCTTGATCTCACTCTGCCCCATCACATAAGTTATGCTATACTTCATGTAGTGTCACTAGATAAATTCGTAGGGTTCCTATTTAAAATGATCATTTATTTGAATACTGTATAGAAGAGTAATTATTCTCTAAAACATTTTCGGAACATTATATATATATATATATATATATATATATATATAATTATATATATATATATATATATAATAAAAGTAGGTAAAGTTGTCGGGGCGGCCAATCAGCGAGGGAGACTATCCCCTTTTCAATAGCGCAAGACCAAGGAGATTGTTTTTGGCTTCTAAGGTGGAGCGCCACACCTGCCATCAGCTCCTTACTTTACCGCACAGATCACTTTGCTATTCATACACTGAGTTGGCGAGGACCGGTATCGAACTAGGATCCTTGTGGTTTCTAGCCGAACGCTCTACCGACTGAGCTAAGACAGACAGACAGACAGACAGAGACAGAGACAAACAGAGATTAGGGTAGTGTGGACAAAAATTCAACGGCGCTTGTTAACATATATATATCACGCTTGGAGAAAAGCTAGATGGAACTACAAAATATTGCTGCGTTTTTTTAATAATTCCTGAAGCAGCACCCTTCAAAAAGCAACTGTAAAACATCTTACCTTTTTTCCCACCATCCAATAAGAGAAACAAGACATGCTGGGCACTTATGGAGAAGTTAGGACTAACTCATAAATTATATCTTTCCATGGACACCTACATATGGACACACCAGAAAAGGCCATCCAGCATAAACATTGAGCAGCTCTGGGAATATACTGAATGCTTTTAGGAGGATCTCTGTCAGGAGTGAGGACTAATAGGGACTAATTTATGGAAATCCGTGGTGTCAGCATGACTTTATGATATATATATATATATATATATATATATATATATATATATATATATATATATATATATCAAGTATTTTCCAATTGTATCAAGTTTAAAGTTGTATTTACTATGAGAGAAATTAACAAAGAAGGACCCGTTATGTTTTTAAAAATACTCATCTTAGCATTTAACCCATTTATTCCTGAGTGTTCTATTGAACTCATCTTTTTATTTGGGGTGAACTGCAACGTCCTATTTCTTTTAATGTATTCTACGCCATCAAATCTTACCATTGAGATGGAATTTCTGTTCAGGTAAACAGAAGCACGGAACCTTGATAGATAGATAGATAGATAGATAGATAGATAGATAGATATAGACTGAGATTGATATAAGGGTCATTAAATAGATGATGGAAATCTTTTCTAAAAAACAATTTTTCCATCATTCTTTTCCGTAGGTGTCAACCCTGTATTGTTTGGAATTGGCTTCTATAAAAAAATTATCTTAATCTCACAAAAATATATATTTTGAGGCTATTCAAATTTACAGCATATTGAAGAAATTACTCTAAGATTGAATAGACCAAATATTTGGTTGTGGAGAAGAGTAAACTATCGGAAATGCACAGGAGAATGTGTGATGTGTACGGAGAAAGATGCTTTAATAAAAAAAATGTTTACGTATGTTCTAAACATAGGTTTACCACGATTAATCCTAGTCTAAAAGTCATTGGAGTAGAAATACACTGACTCTCTGGTTAAGAAAATTTTTCAGCTGTAGCAATCAGTAAAGTAGGTCATGCAGACAGGACTCATCAGTCGTGATTTTTCTGAGAAACGTGCAATTGTAAATAGTGCTTTTTATTGACAATCCCTTTGGCAAAATTAACCTTATTTATTGAATAAACCTCATAGATAGACAATATTCACAATAGATAGACATGAACAGACTAAGGTAGATAGATAGATAGATAGATAGATAGATAGATAGACTTTTAGACATTCATCTATGCAAATGAGTCAAATTTCATTATTTGTTTGAAATTCGATTTTATCAAGACTCCTCTCAAAGGAAAGAAACTTGACAAAAAAAAAAAAAAGAAAAAAGACCGATAAACCTTAAACCACAAATTCCAAAGCATTGACAACAAAGAAGCCGCGGGAGTCGCAAAAGGTGAATTAGTGGTTGTAAGAAAAACAGGTCACCGATGATGACGACTTTATAACAAGGAAACAACAGTAACAATCAAGCAATCTTTAATACATTAGCCGTAACAAAAAATCAACAATTGGAACCCTATCACAAAACATCCATCCATCACAAACAATAATATAGGCCACGGTTAACAATAAACGTGAATGTCAAAATGATGATGATGAGGATGATGATGATGATGATGATGATTACGATCATAAAATGTTGAAAAAGTTTAGCAGAGAATTAAGAGGTGACGAGAAGAAATAGAAAGAAGAAAAAAACTAAGCTAAATTTGAAAGAAGAAAGATGGCATCGAAGATGATAATGATGACATTGTTTATCATAATAATTAAACAAAACACACACAGAAATCGAAAACACTGGTTGATGGGAATATCAATAAATAAAGAATATTGGATAAAGAGGCAAAAAAAGGAAAGTGAAAGTAAAGAATAAAGGAATTGTCAGAATTATCAAATTTCGATGTCAAAGACAAAGAAGAAGAAGAAGAAAAAATGTCGAACGAAATCTCATCGAAAATATAACGACAATGAATATAAGCTGGAAAATATTTATTTTTTTAAATACAAAAGAAAAAAATGATAGAAATATATTTTTTAAATCCGTTAAGGTAAACAGATTCAGGCGATGTTTGTTATAAAAAGAAAAAAATCCCAATCGAATTACATCTTTGCTTGCCCCAAAAATTGCTGTAAATTTAAGAAAAAGAAAAGAAAAAGAAAAAGAAGACGAATGAAAGAATAAAATTAAATTTACAGTGAATTCCATATGGTTTGTTCAATTGTAAGCTGAAGTGGTAGGCGAACATTTCTACATTACATCCTAATATAATATATATATATATATATATATATATATATATATATATATATATATATATATGTGTGTGTGTGTGTGTGTGTGTGTGTGTGTGTGTGTGTGTGTGTATGTGTGTGTGTGTGCATATATATAGAAAGAGAGAAGGAGAGGGGGAGAGACATAAACAAAGAGAGATATAGAGACATATAAGTGAATATATACGTATATATAATATATATATATATATATATATATATATATATATATAGAGAGAGAGAGAGAGAGAGAGAGAGAGAGAGATTTAAGAAAATATTAATGTATATATAATACTATATATCTAATAGCATATATATAATATATATATATATATATATATATATAACGTGTTTTCTCTTGTGTCTTTAAACATATGGTTGCCTTTATACAGTAGAAAATTAATTTGACTGAGTTGAATATAATAATAATTTTCTCGTAAGAAGCAATCAGCTAAAATAAAATTATTTTTATCAAATTATTAATAGATATGAAGATCAACAAATCGTATATATAAAAAAAACTATATTTGGCATTAAATAATCCACGATGGTCGATATGCCAATAAAAGCCAACGTAAAAGGGCACCACATTAATTTGTGCCTCTATGTATGTCGATCTACTTATCAGATTATCCCGTAAGTAAGGAACTAGAAAACGTCGACTGCATTCCCTACGGATAGAAATCATTAAAATCACGTATGAGGTTATTTCTTTTTTAATTACTGATATTTTGGCATCTTTAACATTCTATCAAATTTGGTTCCATTTTCTGTAAAAGTTGTACATTTTCTCAGTGAGTAGTTTCTACCATTATTGGTTATTATTCATTGTTATAAGTATAGCATTATTATCATCTGCGTTATTCGGACTATTGTCCCCATCTTCATTGTTATTTGTACAGCGTTTCGGCCGATATACCCTCCGGTCTTCTTCAGGTATTTCTTGTCGGACTCGGGAACCTTCTCGGACTCGGGAACCTTCTTTTGAACTCGGGAACTTTCTTGTCGTAATCGGGAGCCAAAGTTCCCGAGTTTGAAAAGAAGGTTCCCGAGTCCGAGAATGTTCCCGAGTCCAACAAGAAATACCTGAAGAAGACCGGAGGGTATATCGGCCGAAACGTTGTACAAATAACAATGAAGATGGGGACAATAGTCCGAATAACGCAGATAATACTAATCTTCAAGACTCATCTCAAACATTCAGAGAAATAGCATTATTATTTAAACATTTCTAAAATACCGTTTCATAATCCGATTGCTATTTCTTTTTTTTTTCCGATTGTTCTCTTTTTCTTATGTTTTTTTCTTTTTTCTTCTTTTTTTTTCTTCTTTTTTTGACATAATTAAGACTTGTAGAATTTGCAAACTTCTTATTGTGAAATTCATGTTTTATCGTATGGTTGTGTTTGTTTTAGCTTATTCTGTAGAGCATCTGCATCGACAATCAAAAGGTTCTGGGTTCGATACCCGACAGCACATGAGTAGCACAGCAGTAAAGTGGGGAGATACACTCCACCTCAGACGGAAAAAAATCACTGGTTTAGTGCTAGTGAAAAGGGGAAAGAGTCTCTCTTTGCACGGCTGATACCGACAATAGGGCACTCCGAAGACATTACTTTTACTTAATGTGAAATTGACTTTCGGTTTTCTGTTGATTTTTTTTTTTTTATTTTAGTTTTGTTCTTGCGTTCTTTTCTTTTTTCTTTTTGTATTGTTATAAGAGTAATGTTGAATATATGGAAGCGTGTGATGTAAGGGACATCGTCGTAGGAAATGGACACTGCGAGACGTCCAAATCCTGGAAGAGACTGTTCGCATTTCATATGTGAAATGCAAATAGTCTCTTCCAGGATTTGGACGTCTCGCAGTGTCCATTTCCTACGACGATGTCCCTTACATCACACGCTTCCATATATTATAATTTTCTCGTACATAATCAACCAGCTAAAGTAAAATTATTTTTATCAATTTATTAATACATATATAATTAAACAAATCGTATATATATAAAAAAAATATTTGGCATTAAATAATCCACGACGGTCGATATGCCAATAAAATCCAACATAAAAACAAAAAAAAGTATGCATCTAACTTTCCCCTTCGTGTATGGGTAAATAATAATGCAAAATGAGCTCTTTAAACTTGCTTAGGCTACTAGTCTTGAAGTAAGACTGAATTCCAACCAATAAAAAAAAACTCCACCTAATAATTTGACTTTGTGACACGTCCTGTTCGTATGGAGGGGTTGGTAAGTATGTATACGGCCAGTTAATCGACGTTAAAGAGTTGTATCACATTATTTTACAATATCCTATGTCTACTTAAACATGAAGAAATTTATTGGTTGATTATTTAGTTTTATGACCTGTCAACCATTGTTGAATTATTTTATGCCGAACCCAGTCTTGTTTTGCAAGAATTTATATAGTTTAAAGTAACTACGCTTTATACAAATAATTTCTACTCATTTATATGGAATTACTACTCATTTATATGGTTTAAGGTATTCCTATCCAAAATAATTTTCAATGGAGAATTTGGTTGTTTGTTTGGTTGGTTGGTTGGTTGGTTGGTTTTTTATGGCATTTCAATTCGTGTAGGATTATTTTATACCGAAACTCTTACCCTGGATTAAATCATGACAAATAGCCTCTTGACAAATATATACTTTTCTTATCCATTATTCAGTCTAAGATTAAATTAGTAAGAGAGAGACAGAGACAGAGACAGAGAGATATGGATAGAGACAGAGCTAGAGACACGGTGATAGAGACAGAGAAAGAAAGAGAGTTTGTATGGGAATAGATATTTACTGGGTCTGATCTCATACTTAGATTAATGATTGCTTGCTTAAGCAAGGTTAAAAAGCCCAGTCTACCGTAAAATTTACCTATAAATATATGGAGAATAATTCGCTGCTTACCTTTTCCAAGAGTATTAGTGCTAAGTAAAATCGGTAACAAGACATATGCATATTCTTAATCTTTAATATTCGGGCAAAAGACATCTTTACAATGTTGTTTCTATCATTTTTTGTTGAAACGTCACGGTGTTTTTTAGATGATAGTTTTATCGAAAAAGTAATGGTAAAATATGCGCGTGAAAATTTATCGTAATTGTGGTGCAATCATTAAGATGGCTTTTAGCTCTGGCATATGCTAATTCTAATAACACTATGTTTTGTTGACATTTTCTTATATAATTTTTCTTAGCAGATTTTTTAGCAACAACTCTCAAAATAGCAATTTTTGGAGTAATAAATACCGAAATATTTTCTGTGTATCTGGAAATATTATGAAGTAATAGCCGAGGTAGATCATACTATATATATATATATATATATATATATATATATATATATATATATATATATATTCTAAAACAAGGAGTAACCTGTTATCACTATAATGTGTTTCATTCAGTTCTTCCTTGGTAGAACATCCCGAATCTAATTTTATTGAAATTGCTAATATATTTCGTCAAATTTGATTTTAAGCATAAATATCTGGTACAAGACATGTGCCAGATTGTTAGAAGCAAAATTCCATGTCATTCTAAGCCCTATCGGTTGGGTCTGTAGACTACGCCATACTGCACCTCTAAAGAGGGGCAAGATAAATGGCGCCACCTGTTGGCGGTGGATAACCAGTCCATAACAGGCAGCGGGCGATCGGAGAGGCCTCCTCCAAACACTCGGCTGGTCAAATCAAGAAACCGTAGCCCGTATATGATTGTCCCAGTCCTATTGTTTTTATGGTAAGCCCCCAAACTGTTAATCATATATATGTGCTAAAAAACGATGACTGTGTCTCTTAGTGTCCTAGGTATGACGCTAAACTGCATTTAGTAATGAGGTTTCAATTCCGGATCTTTGGGGAATGTTGAGTACCCTTTCATTGCCATTAAACCCCGTTCCATTCTGAATTGAAATTGTAGCACGTGTTAGAATCACATCAATGGATTCAGATGACCTTGTTCTAGGGGTGTTTCGCCTTTACGTATGTGTCAGAGTCTAAAAGATATCAAATTATTTCCACATAGGGTTATTTAAATCAAAGCTCGGAAAAATTATGGCTAATAAGCATGTATGATTTATCATATTGTTTGAGAAATTTCCAATGTTCAATCCAAATGTTCACAAAACAGCCAATATTGTGCGATGATGGGATGATAATTGATACATTCAACGTTATAAAGATATTTGAGGACGATATGATCATTGAGAATAAAAGGGCCACACGCCTTTGTAGGACCTCTTTTCTATCCTACTTGATATTTCGTCACTGTTACTCATCGTGTAAATCAATTGGACGAACTGGGATATTCGATGATTATTCACCCATAGGCAGGTAATACTTCGACTGATCTGACACATATTTGTAACGAAATTATGAAAGTCCTGAGTTTTGGGAGGACTACTATAGAAAAGGAGGAAGAAGAAATGAGACAATGTGGAGGCTTTGAAAAAGGGTGGAGTGATACACGGTGATTTGACCGAGGCATGATCACTGGATGGAGAATTGAATGCCAAACGGAAGTTTCGGGTGTTGACAAGAACCGGAAGTAACGTGGTGACGAGGAACGACGAAAAACAAGATCGTCCTCTTTTTGATTTCCGACAGCGTAGGATTCGGACGGACATCTGGTCCCTAGTGTGGGATCACAGTAATCTAACAGTGTTCTCTCCCTCTTTCTCTCTGCCTTTCCTCTTCACCGAAACAACCCACGAGACGAGCCTGAAAATAAAAGCTAAGCCCCGGGGAAGATATATTTCAAGCGTTGTATCTTTTTTATCGACAAGACGACTGCCGCGTAACAAATACCTTTTAGTGCTGTGAATTTGGAAACACGTTGACAAGACCCGCTATACAACATATATCGCTTTTGGTACTGTGACCATATCGCCACGTTACATATTTTTAACCAACGCTATTTCATATAAGTAAAGTAAACATTCTGATATGTATAGTTATTAGGTACGGGACAGCTTCAATAAGCTTTTGTTATAATCGTTGCCACGACAACCACGGCAAATATGACAACCATGAAAATATTGCAGTATATACTGACAATAATTTTCTTCTAATATATATATATATTATATATATATATATATATATATATATATATACTTTTCTTAGTATTATCTGCATTATTCGGATTTTGTCCTCATTTTCATTGTTATCAGTACAACGTTTCGGCTGATGTGCCCTCCGGTCTTCTTCAGGTATTTCTTGTCGGATTCGGGAACATTCTTTTCGAACTCGGGAACCTTCATGTCGTAATCGGGAGCCATCACGAAACTTTGAGCCTAACCCTTTTTTCAGTCCACGGGGGTATCCTGTTTTCATTCCGCTAACTATAGCTGGGGTAGAGGCGTTAAGCTGTGTTAATCATTATTCTATGTTATCAGCCATGGTTAGCGGAATGAGAACCTGATAACCCCGTGGACTGAATAAAGGGTTAGGTTCAAAGTTCAGTGGTGGCTCCCGATTACGACAAGAAGGTTCCCGGTTACGACCTTGAAGGTTCCCGAGTCCGAAAAGAAGTTTTCCTCTTCCGAGAAGGTTCCCGAGTCCGACAAGAAATGCCTGAAGAAGGCCGATACGTTGTACAGATAACAATGAAGATGTGGACAATAGTCCGAATGATATAGATAATACTAATCATCAAGCCTCATCTAAAAAAAAATTCAGAGAAATAGTATACTTTTCTTATTTGATTTTATCTACTTTTTTTATTATATTTACTGACGGAAAACAGGATTTTCAAGCCATTCATACGTCTTCAGGAATACTTAAAACTAAAGCCACGGGTAATGATAAAGTTTTCGCGTATGTTTCTAAATTATTTAGTTAAGAATTAATGTAAAATTAATTAATGCATGGAATAAAAAATGAATGGAATAAGCGAAAAAAGAATTTTCCAATGGACCTTTCTTAAAAGAAAAAAAAATTAAGAGAGGTCCCTAATGGAAAAGCCTTCTTCACCTCCACTGGACTCTTTATTGAAGCATTAAATTAATATAACTATTATATAATATATTGGAGAAAATAAAATGTGTCCTACCTCTGCGAGGTTCTGTTGAGAAATAATTCATTTTTTTTAAATTTCTATTTAATGTTGTCTCTTCTACTTCCGGTAAAAATTGCAACAATGTATACTTTTGAATTTAAAATAAAAGCGGTTAACTGGAATATCTTGAATAACTTTTACAATTGTAAAAATAAAGAGATTAAAAATAAATAAATGAATAAAATAAAAATGAATAAATAAAAAATGCAATTATTTATTAGAGAAATGTATGGATTATTATAACAATTGATGAATGATTTAAGAAAACTATATTTTTTAATTTAAATAGATGAAATAGAATAAAATAAAATATTTAAACTATAAATGGCTAAGTGTTATTTCTCCTTTATCAATAATTCTAGACTGATTTTAATTTTAAGTGGGGACGACATTTTAAAAAATAAGTATATATAAACATAAATATTATCATTATTATAGATACTAGCAAATATATGCACCCTCCGGGTGCAAGTATTTAAGTTTTAATGTAATAATATATTATATTAAATTAGAAAGGCTAATGAAACTAAATAAGAATGCAGATAAAAAGATTTGAAACAGAGGGTGGTATAATCGAAAAATCGAACAACTGAAACTTACTC